>CM022302.1:534490159-534969923 GCA_011799875.1 Thinopyrum elongatum
CTTGTCGTCGTCGACCAACTTTCTAAAGTTGCACATTTTCTGCCTGTCAAGGAGACGATCACTGCTAGTCAGTTAGCAGAATTATACATCTCCAGAATTGTTTCACTCCACGGTATTCCAAAAGAGATCAGTTCGGACCGTGGCGGCCTTTTCACTTCCAAGTTCTGGGAAAGTTTCCAACAATCTATGGGAACTCATATCACCTGGAGTTTTGCATATCATCCTCAATCCCAAGGCCAAGTCGAACGAGTAAATCAAGTACTTGAAGACATGCTGCGAGCTTGTGTTATTTCTTTCGGTAAGAAGTGGGAAGAATCTCTTCCGTATGCCGAGTTCTCTTATAACAACAGCTATCAAGCCAGCTTGAAAATGGCTCCCTTTGAAGTTCTCTATGGACGTAAGTGTCGAACCCCTCTGAATTGGTCAGAAACTGGGGAACGACCGCTCGTGGGTCCGGATATTATCCAACACGCTGAAGAGCAAGTCCGCATAGTCCGAGAAAATCTCAAGGCGGCTCAGGACCGCCAGAAGAGCAACTATGATCGCAAACGATGGGGTTTGACTTATCAACCTGGCGATCAAGCTTATCTTCGTGTCACTCCTCTGAAGGGCACTCACCGATTCGGAATCAAGGGAAAGTTAGCTCCTCGCTATATTGGTCCTTTTCGCATTGTTGCCAGACGTGGACAGGTGGCATATAAATTGGAGTTGCCGCCGCAATTCTCTCATATCCACGATGTCTTCCATGTATCACAGCTTCGTAAATGCTTTAAGGAGTCTCCGCACAGAGCAGTGGATCACGAGATGCTCGAATTGCAAGATGATCTATCTTATAAGGAGCATCCCATCCGCATTCTCGATGAAGCTGAACGTCGAACCCGTCAGAAGGTCACCAAGTTCCTGAAAGTGCAGTGGTCAAATCATACCGAAGATGAATCCACTTGGGAACGCGAGGGTAACCTCCGTGCTGAATACCCCGACCTCTTTCCTTCTACCTCTTGAATTCTCGGGACGAGAATTTCTTTTAGAGGAGGAGAATTTGTAATACCCCTGTGTAATAAGCACTGTGACATAATGATAATCATGCCAAGTCATACCCATTTGCAATGCTAGATCACAGTGGTTAGACACTTCATTTCAAACTCCTCTCTGAAATAAATTCAAATTCAAAATGAAAATAAAAGTTGCTCTAAATTGAAAACAAAAATGTTCATCTTGTTGGCAATATTCCAAAACAAATGTTGTTAAGGAACACAACATCACCATCAACTTGAAATGGACCAGAACAATTTAAACAGAGCCAAAACAGCAAGTTAAATGCCTTTTTCATTTTTTTGAAAAGTCCAAATGATCTCCAAAAATTCCCAAACTTTTTGTGACACTGTCTAAAAGCACCAGGGATTTATTGGGACACTCCCCATATTTTTCCAAATTGAAATGGGTGCCTGAATAATTATCTCTCTCTCTGTGGAATAAATAAAAGAAAGACAGAAATAAAAGAAAAGGTTAAAGTCACTTACCTGGAGCAGGCCCAGCCCATCTTCTCCCACCTCCTCCTCCGTGTCATCCCCTCCATGGCCGAGCGCCTCCACCGGTCGTAGCGCGACACCGCGACGAGGGCAGGCAGCGAGAGGGGATAAGGACCTCCCCCTCGGCCTCTCCTCCATCCTATCCTCCTTCCCCCCCACTCCCTGGCTACTCCTCTCCCTCTCCCCGAGCTCGCCCTCGCTCTTCCTCTCTGTCCCGAACACCATCGCCGCCGCGCCATCGTCGTCCGCACGGCCACAGGCGGCCTCGTGCCCGTCCAACGTGTCCATCGTCTCCGCCTCGTTCGTCCACGTCGTCTATCGTCGCCATCTTGCTCGGAGAGGACCGTACGGGCGGGATCGAGCGTGGCACCGATCTCTCTGTCACCGGCCAACTCCGGCGACCTCGAGCCCCCTGCTGCTCCTAAGCTCCCGCCGGCCTTTCGTGCGCTGCTAGGTGAGCTCCACTCCTTCTTTCCCCCTCTCTTCCGTCGTCGCTAGCTGCCCATAGGCATCGATCCCTTCGCGCCCGAGCTCGCTTCCGCCGAGCTCGTTGCCGGCCGCGTTTCGAGGACCAAACGCCCGCGCGCACTTGTCCATCTTGTTCGCCCACGCGCGTATATGCTGTTGGTACCCAGCCCCGCTCGTTTTGCTCGCCGTTGCCCCATTTGCGAACTCGCCGTGCTTCGGGTCCCCGTCGATCACGACACCGGCGACGTTTCCGTTCCCCTCAGGCCGCGAGGTTGCCGCGGTTGGATGCGGCTCAGCCTCTGCTTTCGAACGCGCCCGCGCGCGCTGCAAATGGTGCCCCACACGCCTTTTCCGATCGATTCCGGCGAGCGCGCCACCGCGGAGAGCTCGCCGGAGCCCCTCCGGCAGCCCCGCTGATGTGGCGCTGATGTGGCATGTCTCTGGGTCACTGGCAGCTGGGACCCGCGGGCCCAGTTGACCAGGTCAACTATGCTGACTGGACTGGTCCAGTCACCGGCCAGTGGGCCCCGTTGACTGGTCAGCCGGTCCGCTGACCGCTGACACGATGCTGACGCCAGCGTGACGTCATATTTCCTTTTCTGAAAATTTCTGTTAAAATAAAAAAATTCCAGAAAATAATAAAATCTTTGAAAATTAATAACTTTTAAACCGTAGCTCGTATGGAAAAACTTTGTACATGAAAGTTGCTCAGAACGACGAGACGAAGCCGGTTAAGCGGTCCGTTCGTCCGTCACACGTCCCTAACTATCCAAACATGGAACCGATCCCCTCCGGTCATCTGTCCGACAAATGTCCGAAACCGGGAAAACATTCCCGGATGGATTCCTCCTTCCTCGGTGACATGCAACCTTACGTTAGGACACACCCGGCACTGCGTATTGTCATGTCGTACTTTGTGTAGCACCTGTTTGCTCTGTATTTACTGTTTCCTTCCCCTCTTCTCTCTCGTTAGATCTCGGTGCCGACGTAGCCTCCGAGATCGACGCAGCTCCAGTGATTGGCTGCACTTCTGACGACCTTGCCCTTGCCGCGAAGCAACAGGCAAAGCCCTCCCCCCCCCCCGCCCTTTGATCAGCCCGATATCGCCTGTTCTAATATCTCATGCTTGCATTAGATTTTGCTACTGTAATTGATTGCTCCTATTTTGCTGCATAGCCTGTTTATTGTAACCTGTTTTGTTACCCTCATGGATATCCTAGACTGTATAGTATAGGCTGGGTAGAGACCCATTAGTGACCCCCACTTTATCCCGACTGCCCCGCTGGAGTTTCAGAAGACCCGACCAACGGGATCAAAGATCAGACCCCTGGCACCGCACCTCACTTCCTCTTTAGTTGCTCAACACTACTAGGTTACCGTCGAGTGCCGAGGGTGATACCTCGTCAGCACTTCTGATGATAACCTTGTAGGTTAGCTAATCGGTCGTGGTAAGCGAGGGTGATTCCTCCTACACCACCCCCGATAACGACAAAGTCGTGCAACACCTCTAGTGTGGACCTCGAGGGTGATGCCTCTTACGTCCATCTTGATGTTACATCAAGTGGGAGTCCAACGAGGGTGATGCCTCGGATTCCCCTTGATACGGTGACCACACGGATGCCTTACATTATTGTTGATACTGATACTTGAGAAGGCGGGTCGACCCTGAGGGGTACCCGCGGATGATGGATAGTTACCCGTGAGGTATTCCACGAGGCGCGGCCGGGCATTCTTAGCCCTTGCAGCAAGTCCTCGAGACGGGGCGACGGGGTCACATCTTTCGTGAGTCTCTGCTCGTTTCTGTAAGCCCCTAGTCCTAACGATTTGGATATTAATTTGAGCCGGCCTCTGGTCGGATAGCACTAACCATCACGTGGGCATAGTATGGGCGTTCTGCATCGTAACATCAGCCGAAAGCTCTGTCAGACGTCCAGTTCAGCATGGCGGCACGGTCGGATCGCGCCGAGGCGCTGGTATCCACCCTGCGCGCAACGAGCCGGAGTGCACAGGGCGATGGCCCAAGACCCCTCAGCACTTAGGAGGTAGACCGACGGGGACCTCTCCGCTGAGCTGTAGGTAGGGTTGCGGTGTGTCGTTTGGCCGAGGCCGGGCATGGCCCAGGAAAGTGTGTCCGGCCGGAGTTAAGCGAGCGTGGTGGGTAAGTTGGTGCACCCCTGCAGGGAAGAAACTTCTATCGATAGCCGGTCCTACGGTAAAGGACACTCGGAGTTGTATCCCGATCGGTATAGCTAGAATTGAGATGATACCTAGATATGTGTCTCCGGGATCGCTTTCTCGCAGGGAGACGAGGAAGGATCTCTGGGCGAGACTGTTGCTTGTTATTACCACTACTATATTATACTATGCTATTCTGTACTCTTCTAATGCTGCAAGACGCTCGAAGATGCTGGAAGGTGATTGAAGATGCTAGTCTTCGATAGGGCTAGGCTTTCCTCTCTATTCTAGCATTTCTGCAGCCCAGTCCACATATACAGCCTTCCTTTGATAATGATGCATATGTAGTGTAGATCCTTGCTTGCTGAGTACTTCAGAGTACTCACGGTTGCTTTGCTTTCTTTTTCTCCCCCTATCAGTTTGTCGAGACCAGTTGACGGAGCCCCTGAGACAGCCGCACCGTCGACTACTACTATTACCCCGAGGATGGCTTCTTCTACGAGTTGGCTGTCGACCAGGAGTAGGTTCAGAGGGTCCTAGGCAGGAGGCCTATGCCTTTCGATCGTAGTGTTTTATTTTTGCCCCGCCTTTCTAAAGGCCTTTCTGTCTTTCTTTTATATCTGTACTCAGATATCTGATGCTTCCGCTGACGCTTGTATGCCATCGAGCTATGTATTCGAGCCCTCGAGGCCCTGGCTTGTAATATAAAGCTGGTATGACTTTATTTATGTTTTAGAGTTGTGTTGTGATATCTTCAAGTGAGTCCTTAGGCTTGATCGTGCGCATTTGCGTGTATGATTAGTGCACGATTAAGCCGGGGGCGTCACAGGTGGGACCCAGTCGGCCATGTCGGCGACGGCCACCGGAGCTCTTCGGCGAGGCCATGCGACGGCAGAACTCTGGCGAGCTTGGAATCCGTCTACGGCGCACGGTTTTGGGCGCGGATTGTTGCACTGGGTCGGCCACTCCACGCCGCATCCAGTGGTGGCGGTGGCTGGAGCTGGGGAGGCCGGAGCTGACGGCGGCAAGCACATCGGCGGCGGTCGTTTCGGGCGGCGGTCGAGTTCTGAGCTAAGGCGCGCGTGCGAGGAAGCAAAAGGGCTGGGCGAGGGCTACGGATTGCGGCGAGCAAAACGGGCAGCGTCACGGGGCCCAATGGCCGCCGGAACGGCGCCGGCGACGAGCTATGCGGCGGCGCGGTCGGGAAACTCCAGTGCAATGAGCTACGACGACCAAAACGCGTAGAGGAGAGAGGGAAGAGATGCGGCAGCTCACAATGATCCTGTAGGTGTGCGTAGGTGTGCTCGGGGAAGGCGACGGCGATGATGCGGGTGGCCGTGCGGAGAAGATGAGCTCGAGCTGCTCGATGCAGGGGCACTCGGCTCCAGCTAGATAGTGCAGGCGGCGTAGTCGTGAACTGGGACGGCGTAGGGCGCGGCAGAGCGGTGAACGGGGCACGGTGGCCGTGGGAATGGCAAACGACGGCGAGGGTGGCGCTTGGGCGAGGGGGATCGGGTGAGGCAGAGAGCAGCGAGGAGGGGAATGGGTGGCTAGGGTTTGAGGGGAAGGACGAGGGGGCTCGGGGGCGACCTTTTAGGCGCCGGGGAACCAGCGGATGGACGACACGGCGTCGATCGGAGCTCGGGCGCGCGCAGCAGCTGACGCGTGCGGGAGGTGGGGATGAGCTCCACGTGGGCTGGGCCGGATCCTGTAGCTACGGGCCTAAGTGCTTAGTAGATCTTATGCCTTTTCTATTTTCTTATTTTCTATTTTCTTATTCTTTCTGTTTTGCTAATTGTTAGGCCACTAAATGGCTTTTATAAAATATGTGAATTGGCCCACATAATAGAGTGCATTATTACCTAACACCAAAAACTAATTTGGGTGAAATATTATTCCATTTGGATTTTTATTTAATGAAAAGGAATCAAATAGGTGTTGTTTGCTACTATTTGAGGTTGTTAGAGTCACTTATCTAACTCAATTAATATTGATTATATTTGTATATTTGCTTCTGAAATATTTGCAACATTATGAACATTTTTGATTTGCTGTTTGAAGAAATAATTATTTGACTTGAGTTTGGAATTGGCAATTGAGTTTGGTTTATTCCTTAATTATTTTTGTTAGGGTTTAATGATGATGACTTGGCATGATTAGAGGGGGATTACTATGGCATGATTCCCGGGGTGTTACAAATCTCCTCCACTACAAGAAATCTCATCCCGAGATTTAAGTGGGGAAGTAAAGGATAACTTTGGAAGAGCTCTCCTTTATAGGTTCGATTCTCTAGTAGTCAATTCAGGGATTGTGGCAAGAGTATCTCTCGAGTTGAAGCTTAAGAATACATCGAGAGCAAAGTATGAAGGTACGTTAAGAAGTTTCACGCGAATGTACATTCGATCGATACCTGAACAAAGAGCGAAAAGGGGTTCAGGGCATCGGGAATAGATCATCTCTTGGGGGGTGGCTCGTGACATGGTACGAAGCCAAATGCAAGAATATTTCGGAATCAAAGATATACAGGAGAGTCAGGTTCCGATCCTGTGGAACTGTGATCAAGGTCGATCGAGAGTAGGGAGGACAGTGACATCATGGTCACGACATTAAGGCATGTCAGAAGATAGCTTGTCAGCTATGTCGGCAACATCGTCGGTACCAAGGGCGAGGGACGAAGAGAACCACATTCCTGCTCGTTGAACAAGGCGGACCAATAGGCAAAGTTCTCGTCCATCGGTGGTTACCGGTATGTCATCAACAATAGTAACAGGATCTCACTGACGAAGTTGTGCACTGAGGGTGTTTTACAAGCAGGAAATTATTTCTGCTTACATCATATAGATCACAAGAAAGGTTAAACAAAACAATGGAAAGGAAAATGTGTTTACACACAAGAATTGGGGGTTTATCCTGTCCAAGGAAAAGCGGAGCATGATATACATGATGGGACAGCAAGTTCAAAAGCTTTTAGGTAAAGGGGCGAGGGATGAATCATGATATTACCCATGCAACGGTGTTTGGATATTTGATCGAGAAGCATTTGGCAATGTGCTTCCAATGTTCTTGTTGATATTGGGAATACCACTATCATGCTTCGAGGTAGCAATGACATGGTGTCAAGTAAAGATTGGGTTCGAAGATCTCAAGAGATACTGAGAAACAATTCCAAGATTATCTCAGAACGCAAGGAATAACCAAGCACAACCAGGTATGTGTTGGCAGAGAGTCAAGGATGTCATTGATGATATCACAAATCATCGAAGAGCAAGGATGGTAATTCTCAATATGTATTCGATTGATATCCTGAAACAGGTCAGTATATTGATGGGGATCACGACAGATTTTGTCGAGGTACAATGAAGAGGCCATCGAATAGCGACGGCATCAAGTTAAAGGAATGATGAAGCGAAAGGTTAATGGAACCATGGATGCGACACAGGCTCGAAATCAAGCTTGTTGTTCGAGGTGACTTGATAAGACGGGGAGGATCGTCGTGAGCTTAGCTCATCATCGGAAGTTGTGCTCCGGGTATAAGGACCAGGTAGCACAGCTAGAATTTAGTACTACAAGCATATAGCTGATCAGGCTAGGAATGATGTGATGGAGTATTAAACTTCCCAGTAACAAGTACTAGGGGTAATACCGGAAGGTAAATCGGAGTAGGAGTTGGACGGGTGAAATGATCTGCAGAGGACAAGTATTTATCTTATCCGGGAAATGGAATCAAGGAGGAAATATGGTCGGAACCACGATTGCAAAGGGTCAATTCATAGATACAAGATGAACTTGTTCCAAGGAAATAATTATTTTTACGAGCAGCTTCCATGATAAGTTCTACATCGGGTCCATGGGCATGAACACACAGTTCAAGGTCGACCCCCACTTCCTCAATGCATAACCTCTCATTCACTTCTCGGTTTTAGTGAAGTTGAAATGTTGAAAATTTATCTGGCGTAACACCAGTAATGGGTGACCCGTAGAAGTTTCTGGGTTCTCGCAGAGGACAGAAGCATAGATACAACCCATCGGGACAATTTTATGAATCCATACAACCATCATCCGAAGCATGGGATGCGAGTTCGAAAGCAGAGTATCGAAGTGAAAGCAGATGATACAATTTACCGGAGGTACTAAATACCAAGGGAAGAGCTCATAAGATGTTTGAATATGAAGGATACTGTCGGATATCGATCCAACAAAAGATCAGGTAGACGACATAGGATCTGACATGAGTAGCGGTACTCAACCAGAAGAAGAAAGATGTGACGGCATAAGATTATAGAAACATCGGAACAATTCGACGTTTAAGTACAAAGGAGTTATGGTTCAGAAATGAAGGATCAGAAGCAAAAGCTCTAACCAAAAATGAGTAGGTTGAACAGAACTAGATGGACAACTTTTAGTGTTCCGTCTTGCAGAGATCTCCATCCATGGTTACGTGACATGTCCTGGTCAGTAGTCAGTCCCAGGTCAATATGGAGAAGGAATGCACTGCCTCTCCGTGCCATGCAAGCAGGGCGGATATACAGACGGCAAGAAGTAGAGAATGCTTTAGTGTCAAAGGCAATGGCTACGGGGAACGACCAGCTCATGTCCGGAATGGTGACTGAGCCGGAGGAACGAATTCTAGGAATCAGCGGATGATAGAAAGCATTCGCAGCACATTGAATCAAGGGACTCAAATTGGCAAATGACGAGGAATGTCATCGGAGATTACTAAACGTATGGAATTAACCATAATGAAAATAGGTAAGAAGAATCTCAAAAGCAGTAGGCTGCAGGAGATTCTCGGAAGATCGGATAGCATTATGAAATATTTCAGGAACTCAAGAACAACTGGGGATGAACGGATCCCCGGTAATGTGAGCAATTTAACGCAATGCGAAAGAAGTTGCGCGGCAGTAGGCTCAAAGGATTCCCAGATTAATGAGGAGTATTTCGGGGTATCTCGTACATAGAGGAGTAACTGGGAATGAAGAAACAAACAGCAAGGAAGTGTAGATATTCACAGTGAGTATCGGTGGTAAGGATTTGCAATGACTAAGGGCACAATGGTCTCGGGAACTTCGAGGAGTATCTTCGGAGTCTTCTGATGAACCAAGCGATCATATGTAGTGTAGGGGCTCTCCGGGTTGAAGTGGTTACGAGAACCTAATGTCAGAGTTAATAAAATCTTTAATCCGAATAGAAGAGAGATCAGAGTCCCAGAGTATAGACGAGGAATAAAAGATCCTAATACCACCCAGTTGGCGACGTGGGCCCGTAAGCCACACAGCCAAGTTAGTAAAACGGTTTTGGACGACTAGACTCAACTTCGGCCAAGGAGTTGGAAAGGGGGTTCCTACAGGCAGTCGGCTCTGATACCAACCTGTGACGACCCCGGCTTAATCATGCACTAATCATACACGCAAATGCACACGATCAAGCCAAAGGAATCACTTGAAGATATCACAACACAACTCTAAAACATAAATAAAGTCATACAAGCTTTATATTACAAGCCAGGTCCTCGAGGGCTCGAATACATAGCTCGATGGCATACAAGTGTCAGTGGAAGCATTAGATATCTGGGTACAGATATAACAGAGTTATAGGTAGGCCTTGAGAAAGGCGGGGCAAAATAAAATACTATGATCGAAAGGCGTAGGCCTCCTGCCTAGGACCCTCCAAATCCTACTCCTGGTCGTCTGTCGGCTCCTTGTAGTAGTACTCGCCTGGAGGGTAGCAGTAGTAGCCGTAGTCGTCGACGGGGGCAGCTACCTCAGGGGCTCCGTCGTCTGGATGCACCAAATGGATATGGGGAGAAAAAGAAAGCAAAGCAAACGTGAGTACTCATCCGAAGTACTCAGCAAACAAGGAACTACACTACATATGCAACATTATCAAAGGGAGGTTGTATCTGTACTGGGCTGTAGAAATGCCAGAATAGAGGGGAAATCCTAGTCCTATTTAAGACTAGCATCTTCAACATCTTCAGCGGTCTTGCAGCATTAGAAGAGTGCAGATTAGCATAATGTAAAGTAGTAGTAGTGTTATCAACCTCGGCCAGAGATCCTTCCTCGACTCCCTGCGAGAAAGCAATCCCAGAGCCATACTATCCATTTCACCTCAAGTCACCAGTTCTAGTTGTACCGATCGGGATAAAACTCCGAGTGTCCGTTACCATAGGACAGGCTATCGATAGATTAGTTCTTCCCTGCAGGGGTGCACCAACTTACCCACCACGCTCGATTAATTCCGGCCGGACACACTTTTCTGGGTCATGCCCGGCCTCGGCCAAACGATACGCCGCAACCCGACCAAATACTTAACAGAGAGGTCAGCACGCGGGACTAACCTATGCCCCCAGGGGTCTTGGGCCATCGCCCCGGACGCTCCTGCATGTTGCGTACACCACCGGTGAGCTGACCTAGCAACCCCTTAATACAAGCGCGGTTGCGTTACCAGTCCAACCCAGCGTGTGCCGCTCAGTTGCTGATGTCTATTAAGCTTCGGCTGAAGTATACGACGCAGAACGCCCATACTATGCCCACGTGATGGTTAGTGCTATCAGGCCAGAGGCCCCTCGGATCAAATATCCAAACCGTTAGTGTGTTGGTAGTGCGGTAACGAGCAGAGACTCACGAAAGATGTGACCCCATCGCCCCGTCTCGAGGACTTGCGGCAAGGGCTAAGAATGCCCGGCCATGCCTCTTATTCATTACTCAGGCACCGTCCAGGTCCACCCGACTCCACATTTCTCGCAATTAAGCTCGCGCGGGTACCCCTCAGGGCCGACCCGTCTTTATCCAGAATAAGTAGTATCAATAGTAATGTAAAGGCATCCGTGTGGCTATCATATCAAGAAGGAATCCGAGGCATCACCCTCGTTGGATTCCCACCTGACGTAACACCAAGGTGAACGGCGGAGGAATCACCCTCGAGGTCCACTCTTGAGGAGTTGCGCGACGGTGTTGTTATCGGGGGTGATGTAGGAGGAATCACCCTCGCTGACCATGACCGTTTAACTAACCTACAAGGTTATCATCAGAAGTGCTAACGAGGTTTCACCCTCGGCACTTGATAGTAACCCAGTAGTGTCGAGCATCTAAGGGGAAGTGACGTGCGGTGCCGGGGCCTGGTCTTCGATCCCGTTGATAGGGTCTTCTGATGATCCAGCGGGGCAGTCGGGATACAGTGGGGTCTCTGATGGGTCTCTACCCAACCTATACTAAATAGTTTTGGATAAGCAGGCAGGTAACAATAGCATGTTACAATAAACAGGCTATGCAGCAGAAATAGGATAACAGCAGCAGCAGTAAGTTCTAATGCAAGCACGGAATCCGTCTACGGCGAGGCCGTGCGACGGCAGAACTCCGGCGAGCACGGAATCCGTCTACGGCGCACGGTTTTGGGCGCGGATTGTTGCACTGGGTCGGCCATTCCACGCCGCGTCCAGTGGTGGCGGTGGCCGGAGCTGGGGAGGTCGGAGCTGACGGCAGCGAGCACATCGGCGGCGGCCGTTTCGGGCGGCGGTCGAGTTCGGAGCTACGGCGCGCGTGCGAGGAAGCAAAAGGGCTGGGCGAGGGCTACGGATTGCGGCGAGCAAAACAGGCAGCGTCACGGGGCCCAATGGCTGCCGGAACAGCGCCGGCGACGAGCTATGCGGCAGCGCGGTCGGGAAACTCCAGTGCAACGAGCTATGGATACCAAAATGCATAGAGGAGAGAGGGAAGAGATGCGGCAGCTCACAATGATCCTGTAGGTGTGCGTAGGTGTGCTCGGGGAAGGCGACGACGCCGAATCGACGGCGATGATTCGGGTGGCCGTGCGGAGAAGACGAGCTCGAGCAGCTTGATGCAGGGGCGCTCGGCTCCAGCTAGACGGTGCAGGCGGTGTAGTCCGGAACGGGGACGGCGTAGGGCGCGGCGGAGCGGTGAACGGGGCACGGTGGCCGCGGGAATGGCAAACGGCGGCGAGGGTTGCGCTCGGGCGAGGGGGATCGGGTGAGGCAGAGAGCAGCGAGGAGGGGAATGGGTGGCTAGGGTTTGAGGGGAAGGACGAGGGGGCTCGGGGGCGACCTTATAGGCATCGGGGAACCGGCGGATGGACGACACGGCGTCGATCGGAGCTCGGGCGCATGTAGCAGCTGACGCGTGCGGGAGGTGGGGGATGAGCTCCACGTGGGCTGGGTCGGATCCTGTAGCTACGGGCCTAAGTGCTTAGTAGATCTTAGGCCTTTTCTATTTTCTTATTTTCTGTTTTCTTATTCTTTCTGTTTTGCTAATTGTTAGGCCACTAAATGACTTTTATAAAATATGTGACTTGGCCCACATAACAGAGTGCATTATTACCTAACACCAAAAACTAATTTGGGTGAAATATGATTCCATTTGGATTTTTATTTAATGAAAAGGAATCAAATGGGTGCTGTTTGCTACTGTTTGAGGTTGTTAGAGTCACTTATCTAACTCAATTAATATTGATTATATTTGTATATTTGCTTCTGAAATATTTGCAACATTGTGAACATTTTTGATTTGCTGTTTGAAGAAATAATTATTTGACTTGAGTTTGGAATTGGCAATTGAGTTTGGTTTATTCCTTAATTATTTTTGTTAGGGTTTAATGATGATGACTTGGCATGATTAGAGGGGGATTACTATGGCATGATTCCCGGGGTGTTACAGTTGCCGGATCATAACACATAGTAGGTGACTATAACTTGCAAGATAGGATCAAGAACACAAATATATTCATGAAAACATAATAGGTTCAGATCTGAAATCATGGCACTCGGGCCCTAGTGACAAGCATTAAGCATAGCAAAGTCATAGCAACATCAATCTTAGAACATAGTGGATACTAGGGATCAAACCCTAACAAAACTAACTCGATTACATGGTAGATCTCATCCAAGCCATCACCGTCCAGCAAGCCTATGATTGAATTACTCACGCACGGCGGTGAGCATCATGAAATTGGTGATGGAGGATGGTTGATGATGACGACGGCGACGATTTCCCCTCTCCGGAGCCCTGAACGGACTCCAGATCTGCCCTCCCGAGGAAGAACAGGAGGTGGCGGCGGCTCCGTATCGTAAAACGCGATGAATCCTTCTCTCTTATTTTTTTCTCCCCGAATGTGAATATATGAAGTTGGAGTTGAGGTCGGTGGAGGTCCAGGGGGCCCACAAGGTCAGAAGGCGTGCCCTGGGGGGGTGGCCGCGCCCTTCACCCTTGTGGACAGGGTGTGGGCCCCCTTCGGTTGATTCTTTCGCCAATATTTTTTATTAATTCCAAAAATGATCGCCGTGAAGTTTCAGGTCATTCCGAGAACTTTTATTTCTGCACAAAAATAACACCATGGCAATTCTGCTGGAAACAGCGTCAGTCCGGGTTAGTTCCATTCAAATCATGCAAATTAGAGTCCAAAACAAGGGCAAAAGAGTTTGGAAAAGTAGATACGATGGAGACGTATCAACTCCCCCAAGCTTAACCCATTGCTTGTCCTCAAGCAATTCAGTTGACAAACTGAAAGTGATAAAGAAAAACTTTTACAAACTCTATTTGATCTTGTTGTTGCAAATATGTAAAGCCAGTATTCAAGTTTTCAGCAAAGATTATGAACTGACCATATTCACAATAACATTTAGGTCTCACATTTACTCATATCAATGACATAATCAACTAGCGAGCAATAATAATAAATCTCGGATGACAACACTTTTCCAAAACAATCACGATATGATATAACAAGATGGTATCTCGCTAGCCCTTTCTTAGACCGCAAAACATAAATGCAGAGCACCCCTGAAGATCAAGGACTGACTAGACATTGTAATTCATGGTAAAAGAGATCCAGTCACAGTCATACTCAATATAAATTAATAACAATGCACACAAATGACAGCGGTGCTCTCTAACTGGTGCTTTTTATAAGAGGATGATGACTCAGCAATAAAAGTAAATAGATAGGCCCTTCGCAGAGGGAAGCAGGGAATTGCAGAGGTGCCAGAGCTCAAGTTTTTGAAATAGAGATAAGTAATATTTTGAGCGGTATGCTTTCATTGTCAACATAACAACCAAGAGATCTCAATATCTTCCATGCTACATACATTATAGGCGGTTCCCAAACAGAATGGTAAAGTTTTTTTTTACTCCCCCTCAACCAACAAGCACACTCCACGGCTGGTCCGAAACAACGGGTACCGTCCAACTAACAACAATCCTGGGGGAGTTTTGTTTGCAATTATTTTGATTTGATTTGAGCATGGGACTGGGCATCCCGATTACCGGCCATTTTCTCGTGAATGATGAGCGGAGTCCACTCATCGTGAGAATAACCCACCTAGCATGGAAGATACTGACAGCCCCAGTCGCTACATGAGCTATTCGGGCATAAAAAACAGATTATCATTTGAAGATTTAGAGTTTGGCACATGCAAATTTACTTGGAACGGCAGGTAAATACCGCATATAGGAAGGTATGGTGGACTCATATGGAACAACTTTGGGTTTATGGAAGTGGATGTACAAGCAGTATTCCCGCTTAGTACAAGTGAAGGCTAGAAAAAGACTGGGAAGCGACCAACCAGAGAGCGACAACAGTCATACACATGCATTGAGATTAACCAACATTGAATGCAAGCATGAGTAGGATATAAATCACCATGAACATAAATATCGTGGAGGCTATGTTGATCTTGTTTCAACTACATGCGTGAACATGTGCCAAGTCAAGCCACTCGAATCATTCAAAGGAGGATACCATCCTATCATACTACATCACAACCATTTTAAAAGCATGTTGGCTTGCAATGTAAACCATTATAACTCCTAGCTAATTAAGCATGGCATGAGTAACTATAATCTCTAATTGTCATTGCAAACATGTTTCATTCATAATAGGCTGAATCAAGAATGATGAACTAATCATATTTACAAAAACAAGATAGGTCGAGTTCATACCAGCTTTTCCTCATCTCAATCATTTCATCATATATCGTCATTATTGCCTTTCACTTGCACGACCGAACGGTGTGGATAATAATAATAGTGCACGTACATTGGACTAAGCTGGAATCTGCAAACATTTATTGAAAGGAGAAGACAATATAATATGGGCTCTTTGTTAGATCAACAATAATGCATATGAGAGCCACTCAACATTTTCATCGTGGTCTTCTCCTCTCGACCCCCAAAGAAAAGAAAAGAATTTCAAAGAAACACACTAAAATGTTTTTGGAGTTTTTGTTTCTCTGAAGGAAGTAAAACAAGAACGAGAAAAACTATTTACATGGGAAAACTCCCAACAAGTAAAAGAAGAACGAGAATTTTTTTGGGTTTTCTTTAATACTACTACTAAGCATGGAAAGTAAACTAAGCTACAACTAATTTTTTTTTGTTTTTCTTGAAGGTTTTCAAACACACAAGAAGAGAGCGAGAAAAAGAAATAAACTAACATGGATAATACAATGAAAAAGTATGAACACCGACAACTGGAATGAGTGTGTGAACATGAATGTAATGTCGGTGAGAAATACGTACTCCCCCAAGCTTAGGCTTTTGGCCTAAGTTGGTCTAAGCCCATGGGTCAAAGTAGCCCTCTCCGGTGTACTGAGGAGGATCCTGGGGGTTCCACTGGTTAGCGAGCTCCTGCGGCTCCCACTGATAAATAGACTCATTATATGGATCAGGTGATGGCTCTGGCTCAGGAGCTGGGGATCGCGTCCCCTCCCAGTATGCATGAATGTCCTTGGGCATAACAAAGTACCTGCCTGAATGCATATCAAACAAAATAGGTGCAGGCAGGGTAATAATCTGAAAAGTGACCTCGCTAAATACCAGGTTATAAATAAGTCTTTTTTCCTCATCATGGCGAATAAACTTATGTGCTACCATGCTCTCATAATCTAAGTAAATAGTAGGTAGCAATTTCTCCTATTTTTCATAGTGCCTAATAGGTATCTCAAAGTGTTTAGCAAGGCGGGAGGCGAAGATACCTCCAAAAATAGGACCCTTTGTATGGTTTAAACTCAACCGTTTCGCAACCATAGCGCCTAAACTGTAAGTTCTATCTCTATGTAAGGCATGTCGGAAAATGGCAAGGTCAGGACCACTAAGGCCTCCACACTCTCCTCGACCAATTAAACATCTCCCAGCAAATAACGAATAATAAGGTAAAACAGGGAAATGTATACTAGCCACTCTCGCTCCCGACACTCCTCTTGTTTCCCCTACGGTAATTTCATCAATAAAACCTTCCACATCTCTAGGACGTGGTTCCTTGACGCTACCCTCATAAGGTAATTTACAAACCTCACAAAAGTCATAAAGCGTCATCTCCTTATACTCATCATATAAGTGAAACTCTACCGTGGGTGGTGATCTCCTAGCATGAAAATAAAATTGTTGCACGAAAGTATTAGTGAGTAGGAGATACTGATCACACTAGTCGTGGAGGAAGTCAGTGATGCCTGCATTCTCAGCCAAATAATAGAAATCCTCATAAATTCCGGCCGCTTCCAAGAATACAGCACATGGCCATTCACACGGCCGAATCTCCGCGGCACGAGGAAGATTATACTTGGGCTTTTCCTTCTCCTCATTTTCTTTTTCCTTCGAACCCCGGCTCGAAGAGCCTCTCAACAATCTCCTCATCATTTTCTTCCTCTGAAAATTACGGAAATTTTTAGTAACTCAAAATAAAAGTGAACCAAACTCAACAAAACTGATAGCAACTACTCCTACAAGTGCCTAGAGGCTAAATCATGCATCAAAACTACTTTGGACCATATAAATTTGACATGCAAGCTCAAGAACAGGGTCACCACAGCAGCAAAAATTTGCAATAAATAAAGCACTAGAACAAAAACTAATTGGACCATTGGAGGAGTCACATACCGAAGAACAATCCCCCCAAAACAGTTTTGCAAATGGTGCTTTACACAAAGATATCGAAAATGGCAGCAAGATGAGCTTTGGGATGATTTTTTCTGGAGGAAGACGAAGTGGATGGGTGCAGGAATAAGTGAAGGGGGGCCACGTGGGACCCATAAGGTCGGGGGGCGCGCCCTCCGTCCTTGTGGACACGTGGTGGGTCCCCCTGGTGTGTTCTTAGTGCCAGAAATTCTCAAATATTCCATAAAAAATCATAGTAAATTTTCAGGGCATTTGGAGAACTTTTATTTTTGGGACATTTTTTTATTTCATGGATAATTCAGAAAACAGACGGAAAATACTATTTTTACTTTATTTAATCTAAATAACAGAAAGTAAGAGATGGGTACAGAGAGTTGTGCCTTCTAGATTCATCCATCTCATGCTCATCAAAAGGAATCCGTTAACAAGGTTGATCAAGTCTTATTAACAAATTTCTTCTGAATGACATGAAACTGGAGAATTTTTGAATAACACTAGGTTACCTCAACGGGGATATGCATGTCCCCAACAATAAGAATATCATATTTTCTTTTGACAGTAGGAAGAGGGAATTCAAAACCTCCGATAGTAATAGTTGAAATTTTTCCAATAGAATTGATACTATGAACTTGAGGTTGTTTCTTCGGAAAGTGTACCATATGCTCATTACCATTAACATGAAAAGTGGCATTGCCTTTGTTGCAGTCAATAACAGCCCCTGCGGTATTCAAAAAAGGTCTACCAAGGATGATCGACATACTGTCGTCCTCGAGAATATCAAGAATAACAAAGTCCGTTAAGATAATAATGTTTGCAACCACAACAGGCACATCCTCACAAATACCGATGGGTATAGCAGTTGATTTATTAGCCATTTGTAAAGAGATTTCAGTAGGTGTCAACTTATTCAAATCAAGTCTACGATACAAAGAGAAAGGCATAACACTAACACCGGCTCCAAGATCACATAAAGCAGTTTTAACATAGTTTCTTTTAATGGAGCATGGTATAGTTGGTACTCCTGGATCTCCAAGTTTCTTTGGTATTCCACCCTTAAAAGTATAATTAGCAAGCATGGTGGAAATTTTAGCTTCCGGTATCTTTCTTTTAATTGTAACAATATCTTTCATGTACTTAGGTGGATCATAAAATGTAGTAGGTGACTATAACTTGCAAGATAGGATCAAGAACACAAATATATTCATGAAAACATAATAGGTTCAGATCTGAAATCATGGCACTCGGGCCCTAGTGACAAGCATTAAGCATAGCAAAGTCATAGCAACATCAATCTTAGAACATAGTGGATACTAGGGATCAAACCCTAACAAAACTAACTCGATTACATGGTAGATCTCATCCAAGCCATCACCGTCCAGCAAGCCTATGATGGAATTACTCACGAACGACGATGAGCATCATGAAATTGGTGATGGAGGATGGTTGATGATGATGACGGTGACGATTTCCCCTCTTCAGAGCCCTGAACGGACTCCAGATCTGCCCTCCCGAGGAAGAACTGGAGGTGGCGGCGGCTCCGTATCGTAAAATGCGATGAATCCTTCTCTCTTATTTTTTTCTCCCCGAACATGAATATATGGAGTTGGAGTTGAGGTTGGTGGAGGTCCAGAGGGCCCACAAGGTCGGAGGGCGCGCCCTGGGGGGTGGCCGCGCCCTTCACCCTTGTGGACAGGGTGTGGGCCCCCTTCGGTTGATTCTTTCGCCAATATTTTTTATTAATTCCAAAAATGATCTCCGTGAAGTTTCATGTCATTCCGAGAACTTTTATTTCTGCACAAAAATAACACCATGTCAATTCTGCTGGAAACAGCGTCAGTCCGGGTTAGTTCCATTCAAATCATGCAAATTAGAGCCCAAAACAAGGGCAAAAGAGTTTTTGAAAGTTGATACGATGGAGACGTATCAATGAGCAACTTTAATAAGGGGAAAATAGGTAACACCAAAGGCCCAAAGAAAGAAGCAAAAGAAGCGACGAAAACAAAAGCACACAAAGCATACAAATAATATAAATAATCAAGCAACATCACATATTACTGTTATTCACAACAATAATATGCATGCACACCTAAACACACAATTGTCGCGGAAACTCTGGTACTACGGTCTAACATGCTGTGGCGGTGTGCACGAAGGTGAATCAACATGTGGAAGGAGTTGGTGTAACCAAGGCTACACCAAGCGCTGGCTGAACACCGGTTGCATCTGGACGGATACACAGGTGAGGATGGACTTGGTGATCATGTAGCGAGACACAAAGGTCACGACCACATCATCATCAAGCGTACGAAAGAGAATCGTACACGTCCAAAGATTGGGATGACAGGGTAGGATAGCAGTGGAAAACAGGGCTTGCTGGCATTGCCCTTTTCTGATAACAAAGATCAGTAAGGGTTGCCAAAGGGGCGAGACGGAAGGCATGATTCGGGATAGAGACAAGTCTATCACCGAAATGATATGGGTGGATGGTGAAAAGATATCGACGCGATACCTGAGCATAACTCCTTCAAATGGTGTTTGGAACACTTGGTACCATGGCATCACTCCGCTGGGACAGAGACGATGCCAAACATCGAAGAGCAGGTATGCAAAGAGGAATGATGCAGGTAGTGGATCGAACCCGATACCACCTACACTCACAAGATCACTACAAGCAACCAGATAATAATCTATATGCATGCTATGCAACAAACAAATGCAGCAATCAAGTGCAACAAACCAACTGGGCTCTATACTACCGCATTCTAACGCTCGCGCGGGCTAGGGCATACTACAGCCAGACCTGCTCAGAGAAACCGGAACGCCCCGTATTCCAGCCCAGAGATCGAGGAGAAGTCTTCTGGAATACGACACTACTTAGCATAGAACAAATCAGCTCTTTATTACAGTCTATATGGATACAAGGGGATCACATCGGCACGACGACACTACGCCTGCCACGGTTGCTCCATTCAAGCAGCAGAACGGCACGAAGCAGCGGAATAACTATTGGCAGCGGAACAGCGATGACGGTGATGAACTCCACCCCGCAGGGACTCTGGCTGGAACGCTTATCCTATCTCGCAAACAAGGGATCCACGGCAAACAAGCAATCAAATCTGGCATAACCTGCAAACTGGCATGACACGCCAGGTCAGTACATTGAATGTACTTGCAAGCTCACCGCAACCAAGAGCAATCAAGACAAACAACAGCATGGCAATTACAGGTTACTTAGCAATGATGAACACGATACTATCAGAACAACATGGCATATACAACATGATACAGCTAGAACAATATGAGCATTGCATGAACGAATGAACATGATGATACTAGCATGCAACATGATGACACTATCATGCATCAACTTACTCTGCTCGGGGTTACCTCGTAACCATCACATGCATAAGCTTACCATCACGGACATCACACGATCATCACAGGATCCAATCAAGCTTGGTATTAACAATACCGTAGTAATCATTACATGACCCCAAGGAGCTTGACCTTTACCCTTGACTCTCGCATAACACCACAAATATCCACCAACTCGGTATCCTCGATACCACGGTAATCCTCTCACGATCACATAAAGATCAACCAACTTCTCTCATCATCGAACCGGGGTTGTTATTAAACAAGTTATTATTATTGTTGACCCATAGTGTGACCTACTATGAACTGGGCCCTTATCCACGGGCACGGCTATCGATAGATTAAACACACTCTGCAGAGGTTAGCACACTGTACCCACACTACGGGACCCAAGGCCTCGTACTCCCATTCGGGTGGACCAACGGCGTCC
The DNA here is from genome assembly GCA_011799875.1 of Thinopyrum elongatum. NCBI lineage: Eukaryota > Viridiplantae > Streptophyta > Magnoliopsida > Poales > Poaceae > Thinopyrum > Thinopyrum elongatum. The sequence continues at coordinate 534,511,039 of CM022302.1, forward strand.
CGACAAAACCGATCTACTGCCATGACACTCTCCCGGCCACTCCAACCAACTCCCCTTTGGGAACAGTCCTGGGTGGCCCCGATGCCACCTCGTGACATCCAGCGGCCACCGTCGTGGAAAAACAAAACAGTCCCAAACGGGGACAAGAGCGCTCAAACCAACTCAGGCACACAAGGCTTATGTCCGCCTACCTGGCCAAGGTAGCGCGCGCCCATAACCTTCCCTAGTTGGAGGCACCGGCAAGAGGCATGACAATAGACCCAGTTAGGAGCCCCCATAAAGCAAGTGTGGCTGCACTAGTCAGTTCGATTTCAATGGTACTATGACTCAGCCAACAGTTGTTCAAGTTCAGTTAGGTCCGGTTAAACTTGAATGCAATAAGCTGAGCCATATTAAAATAACATGATGCAACTACAATGCAGGAGCATGATATCATCATAAGCATGGAGGTGCAACATAATCATCATGCATAACAATAATGAATCATTTATCCAAACGAGCATGGCATACTGACGAGCATAAGTATAACACTACACATGAGCATAGCATGACCACTAGCATCAGAAATAAATACCATGCAAGAACATAACAAGAATACTACCAAGTAAGCATGTAACCAACTAGATGCAATGGAACATGCATAGCAACGGTACTGGATAACAAACGGTAAGCATGCATCAGAATGAACAGCACTACCACCAGCATGTGCTACTACTACCAAGCATGACAAGAGAAAATAATACTAACAAGTAGTACAAGATAACAAGATGCATCAGAACATAGCAAGAAGGTGGATATGAATCCACGAGCATAACCGAAACACGATAGTAGCAGCAAATAAGCAGGCAATAAGCGGGCAAACATTTATTAAATATTCAAGTAGAAACCATGGCTACTGCATGGCTATCATGCAAGTGGCTGTTGTGGCTTGCCTGGGGATGACGAAACCACCGGGAAGAAGTGCGGGAAGCTCGCGGAAGGAACCGCCGGAAAGGGTTCTCTCCTGGCGGGGCTGATTAGGGGCAAGTGCACAAAGGTCATTTTCAAAATGTGAACACGTCATGAAAATGATAAGAACAGAACGGGCTCGACAAGACGAAGACGTGGGCGTTGGAATCACCTCAATCGGCGTTACGAGCAAAAAGTTAGGAGGGGTTTTCTGCCAGGGACCTATCTGCAAGAAAAATCTTTACAAACTGGGCCTTGACAGAAAAACAGAAAGCGCATTTCAGGAACTACGCTTTCGGGACAGTGAAAACGTATTTTTGGCCGAAGCCGCAGAACTTTACGCTTTCACTGAAATGAAAGCGTAAAAGGGAAAATATGCTTTCAGTTATCCTAGTCAGCAGAGGCGGGGCCGGGCACTGTCTCGCTGCCAGGTGGGGCCCGCCGCTAACATCTCTTCCTCCCTCTCCTCCTTCTTCTTCCTGACGCGGCGCAGGGGAGGGATGACGCCGACCAGTCCCGACGAGGCTCGCCGGTGGTGTGGGCCACCTCTCGAGGCGTGCGGCATACTGGTGAGCTCAGGGAGCCGAGCCACATCCAATGGTGTATGTGGCGATCGCCGGGGAGGATTGAGGCGACCGCATCTTGGACTCCGGTGGAGATGGCCTTCGGGTGGAGATGGGCATGGCGCTCCAGTGTGGGAGAGGAGGGGCGAGGCCACTGAGAGGTTCGCTGGAGCTCAGGGGATGCGATGGTGGTGGTGGAACAGAGAGGGAGGCTTGGACTCGCCGGAATCGTAGCGGGGCTCGCCGGCGGCCGAGGCGACAGAGGGACATGGGGAGGCACTCCGGCGATGCTCTGAGGGGCTAGGGAGGGGTAGAGGAGGATGGTGGAGCTGCTGGTGAGGAGAGCTGAGGCCGGGGAGGGCCATTTATAGTCGTGGCCGAGGGGGACGTCCGCGGACGCGTGGTCGTGGCTCGGCTATGGCCGCGTACGCGTGTGCACGCCTACACGCTAGACGGAAGGCGACGGGGAGGAGCATATGGCATGCATCACGGGGCAGAGGAGGCCAAGGAGCACGGGGAAGAAGCGGCCAGAGGAGGAAGACGACGGCCGGCTACAGCTCGTCCGTGGGCGCACGGCGACGAGCACCAGCAAGTGAGCTGCCGGAGGGGGAGAGGGGTCCATGGTGAAGGCAACGACGAGGAGAAGCCGCTAGACACGCTCACGCGCGCGAAGACGACTAGAGGGGGAGGGGCCGAAGCTAGGCGACGTCCTGGACGCGGCCAAACGCTGCTGAGCGCGTGCACCGTCACGCCAACAGCGCGGTCACCGCGTGAACCAGGGCATTAATTACTCTCTGGCACCCAAAATGTTGTCTAGCTGATAGTCCTTCCAAGATAGGTCATTTATGAGGTTATGGCTTAATCTGGGGTACTGTGGTTAGATGGGAGTGATCACCTGAAGTTTGCTGTAGCAAACTTGGCTTCACTTCTGTGATCAGCAGAGAAGAGCTAAGGGCCAAACTTGATGTCTGGGATGATTAGGTTAGGAAGGACTATTATCCTCTTAAGTTTGAGGAGAAATGGACCAATATGAATCATGGTTGCTTTGTAACAGCGGAATTGGTCCCGAAAAGGGATTTGGATGATGCACTCACATGGAGTATCAACTTGAGCTGAAATTTGACATGGGATGATTATTTGGATATATGAAGATGCTGTAAAAATTTCATACCAAATGGACTTGCCAAAATGGTACTTCCTTCACAGCTATCCTCTCTGTCCAGAAACTTGAGATAATATTAGTGAGTAAATGGATTGCTTAAATGATCCCAAATTTGGTGGAGAGAAGTGATATTGGCAGGAGCATGATCTGGTAATTTTTCAGAATTAATGAAGCAATATAAAATATACTTGCTTCACAACCTGAAAATATTGCCAGAATCAAAGATTTGAGCCTGTGCTCACATAGATGACTGGATGGAGCTCAAAATTGGAGGAGTGTGATAATATGAGCACGTGAAGGAATGTGAAAAATTTCAACTCATTTGGGTACTCCTAGCTAGTACTTCCTTCACAATGGCTTCTGTTTGACAGAAATTTGAAAAATTGTTGAGGAAGATTCACTAGGCAAATGGAGCTGAATTTTGGCATGGAGCAATTATTTGGATGAGATAGCTTGCCCAAAAAGTTTGGGAGCAATCAAGAAAGGATAGGTGGCACCTCCTTCACAGAAAACCACACTGGACAGAAATGAAGAATAAATATTGCGGAATTATTTTTGGGCTCGGAAAGGAAGGTTTGGGCATATTTGAGCAATATATGACCCAAAGAAATTATGAGAATTATTTGGAAATTTTGTGGATGACAGAAATATAGGTTGCTTCACAACCAAGGGCAAATAGGGTTATTCCTTTAATAGAAAAAGTAATATTCCCAATAAAAATAATGTTGGGATTGAGCTAAGATAAAAATGACAAGGTCTTGAGATGGTTTTGAGGATGACAAGCCACTTGGGAGAGGAGTCAAAGGTGATCTCCTCAGGTTTCAAGTCCACATAGCCACATAAAAAGAAATCTCAAGCAAAAATCCTCAGAAAATCAAAAGAAAAAGAAAGGGCCAAAATCCAGGGTGTCACAGGGAGTTCTTAAGTAATTTCATTAATTGAACTTAATTTATCATGAACTTAGTCCTGATAGTATTTGCATATCTATGTTGTAATTCAATGGCCCGTGCTACCGTTCCCTTGAATTTTAATGCGTTCCTAGAGAAAGCTAAGTTGAAAGATGATGGTAGCAACTACACAGACTGGGTCCGTAACTTGAGGATTATCCTCATTACTGCACAGAAGAATTATGTCCTTGATGCACTGCTAGGTGAAAGGCCTGCTGTAGGAGCAGAAGCTGATGTTTTGAACATCTGGCAAGCTCGATCTGATGACTACTCGATAGGTCAGTGTGCCATGCTTTACGGCTTAGAACTGGGACTTCAAAGACGTTTTGAACGTCATGGAGCATATGAGATGTTCCAAGAGTTGAAGTTAATATTTCAAGCAAATGCCCGGGTTGATAGATATGAAGTCTCCAACAAGTTCTATAGCTGCAAGATGGAGGAGAACAGTTCTGTCAGTGAACACATACTCAAAATGTCTGGGTATTATAATCACTTGACTCAGCTGAGAGTTAATCTTCTAGTTGATTATGTCATTGACAGAGTTCTTCAATCACTGCCACCAAGCTACAAAGGCTTCGTGATGAACTATAATATGCAAGGGACGAACAAAACAATTCCCGAGCTCTTCGCAATGCTTAAGGCCGCGGAGGTAGAAATCAAGAAGGAGCATCAAGTGTTGATGGTTAACAAGACCACTAGTTTCAAGAAAAAGGGCAAGGGAAAAAAAGGAAACTTCAAGAAGAATGGCAAGCAAGTTGCCGCTCCCAAGAAGAAGCCCAAAGCTGGATCCAAGCCTGAAACTGAGTGCTTCTAATGCAAAGGAACTGGTCACTGGAAGCGGAATTGCCCCAAGTATTTGGCGGATAAGAACGATGGCAAAATGAACAAAGGTATATTTGATATACATGTTATTGATGTGTACCTTACTAATGCTCGTAGTAGCGCCTGGGTATTTGATACTGGTTCGGTTGCTCATATTTGTAAGTCGAAACAGGAGCTACGGATTAAACGAAGATTAGAAAAGGACAAGGTGACGGTGCGCATCGGGAATGGTTCCAAGGTCGATGTGATCGCCGTCGGCACGCTACCTCTACATATAATACCGGGATTAGTTTTAGACCTGAATAATTGTTATTTGGTGCCAGCGTTGAGCATGAACATTATATCTGGATCTTGTTTAGTGCGAGACGGTTATTCATTTAAATCAGAGAATAATGGTTGTTCTATTTATATGAGTAATATCTTTTATGGTCATGCACCCTTGAAGAGTGATCTATTTTTGTTGAATCTTGATTGTAGTGATACACATATTCATAATATTGATGCCAAAAGATGCAAAGTTGATAATGATAGTGCAACATATTTGTGGCACTGCCGTTTAGGTCATATTGGTGTAAAGCGCATGAAGAAACTCCATGCAGATGGGCTTTTGGAATCACTTGATTATGAATCATTTGATACTTGCGAACCATGCCTCATGGGCAAGATGACTAAAACTCCGTTCTCCGGAACAATGGAGCGAGCTAATGACTTATTGGAAATAATACATACTGATGTATACGGTCCGATGAGTGTTGAGGCACGCGGCGGGTATCGTTATTTTCTGACCTTCACAGATGATTTGAGCAGATATGGGTATATCTACTTAATGAAACACAAATCTGAAACATTTGAAAAGTTCAAAGAATTTCAGAGTGAAGTGGAGAATCATCGTAACAAGAAAATAAAGTTTCTACGATCTAATTGCGGAGGCGAATATTTGAGTTACGAGTTTGGCCTTCATTTAAAACAACTAGATGACCAGTTGCGCCCATCACGCAAAAAGCGAGAGCGAGCCAAGTCTTATAGCATACATGGTAGCTTCATAGCTTAAAAGAAAGTATTGAGATCACTTATAATCCATTACATATAATATTGATTCAGAACCAACTTAGCAAAAAGCGAGTTGCGCCCATGCATATAAGATTGATTCAGAACCAACTTAGCAAATACTTATAATCCATTACATGGTAGCTTCATAGCTTAAAAGAAAGTATTGAGATCGCTTGATTATAGCATACATTGGCTTTATAATGCAAGCTATATTAGTAGAGATGCATTGCATGAGTCTTGTATTTGTCGCCAGTAGGTATATGCCCCCGTGATACTTCTTTATTTTTGCAGAATGTATTCTGATTGCAAAGTCGTATTGTGAAGCTATTCTGCAACATAGCTTTCTTGCAAGAGAGTATGTTCAGATCATTATCTTCAGGTGTTGATCCTGGAGTGAAACTAACTATGCGCTAGAAATGAAAATGCATACCCTAATTTAGTAAGTTCGGAAGGTGGTCCGTGAGTGTGCTTGCGAGAATCTCTATTCCTCCTGCTTGTCTCCTTCCTCATCCTCCCTGCCTCTACCCACTCATACATACTATAGGCCTCACATGGAGATAACAAATCAGCAGTACAAAGAGTTCAACAAAATCCCCTTATTGTGGACATAATATATAGTACACAAAAAATTGATGCCTTAAATTGTGGGATGTGGGTAATTTTAGTTGAAGTCTCGTAATATTTTTCTGTAGGAGGCCTCCCATGTATTTTAGAGCTTCGGATGCAAGACGATTTTCAGCTTCTTCCAGTTTTCCGTAAACATACATGGTCATTGATTTCTGTGCAAGCCCTTTCTTCAGCTGGTGATCTGATGGATAGAACTCAACGGTTGCGTCAAGGCCAGTAGTCCTTGCTTTGTAGGTTGAGTAAACAGCATTTGGAAGCTTAAGTTGTTGCAACATGGCATCCAGAAGCATCTTTGCTAGGATCCTAATTTTCCATCAGGAGATGCTAATAAATAGAGAGAAAATACTGCAAGGAAGGGTGAGAAGAAAAGCCATGCTAAACAACAGTAATAGCAAGGGAATGTACAGCTCATATGTACAAATTCGAACTCTTAAGTTTTTGTTGGGATAAATCAATATTGAATATTACTTAGCAATTGGTAAGATGTATATCTGAAAACTTCCAGCCGATCAAAAAGCTGAGATGAACAGGGTTTTTATATTCTTTGAAACGAATTGGATATTTGCATATACAATCTTTTAGGCACAAAGAAAACAGGAAAGCAGCAAGTATATCTGGTACAAACGCATCAATCAGGGTCTTGAGAGAGTAAATTATTAGAATGTGCGTCATAGGAAAACTCGAACTTACAACAACACAAAGGGAAAAAAATATCATGTGAATCTCTAGGAAAGATCACGGTTAAAAGGATGGTGTTTGTAGGCTGTTACCATCCTCTACATATTGGTCAGCACGATACTCTGTGAGACATCGACACAGCTCAGCGTTGAGATGCCTCTTCATAGGTAGAACAATGCAACAACTCCAGACCCCTTGCTAACACCATTTTGATCACACGTTACCTATTAAATAAATTTGGTCAGCTATGATCATACAAGTATTTGTATTTGTAGCACGTATGAAGCATAACAAACATGACTGCCATGAAGAAACAACCAACCACAGTGAATTATGAACAGTTCTGAAGTATTAACATTAATGCAGATAATGAGAGTACATCAACATAATACCATGCCAATGAACTGGGAAGGGGTAAAAGAATTAAAAATGCCCAGCGTAACCAGTTACTTGTTGGGGGCTAATGCCCAATAATATTTGGAATAAGCTTTACCATGTCTCTTTATTATGCTAATTGAGAGCCTTAAAATTGTACGATAAATATATTATACTTCTGGCACATTTCATATGATCAATCACCTTCATATGATCTGAAACATTTCGTTCTGTGAAATTTTTGGCACAATGCTGACCTTCCACCAAAACTCACCAAGACCTATTGCACTGCTATAAATAGTCAGCTAAAGAAATTTTGATCAAAATTGTCACACTAAAATTATGAAAAAAAAAACAAAATGGCATAAAGCTATTTATAGCAGTGCAATGGAAACTGTTGTATATGCTTGAAGACCGAAAAAATGATAAACTATGTAGTGAAGAGATGAAGTAGCCTACAATGGTCTGAAGAAACCTGTACAAATTCAGAGGGCTCGGTTACAACTTGGACAGCGTGCTAGGCACCCAAAATGTCGTCATCTTGCCTGGCTACAAATGAAATAAATCATATTAGAACATAAATTCCTAGCCTCTCATGAACACACCATGGGCAAGGTGGCACAGCGGTGATTGTGGACTTAGGTCTCAGGTCTGATAGTAGTAGATAAGCTTCTAACAGATAACTGTTCAGTCCGGCATTTGAGGAGGAAAAGTAGTGTGATAGGAGAATATATAGCCAATAGGTATATAATTGGATATAGCAGCTCGCTCGGAACTCACAAGAAGGAAAGCATAATGCTATAATTTGCAATACTTGGAAAAGAGACATAAGATTTTACCTAACATTAGCATTTGGTTTTTAATCAAGTTCACGATGTAGTCAGCAACCCAGAAGGATCCAACCTTCATGCAACAATAGCCGTGTGTGTGGCCTTCTTTCTCGATCGACAAGGCAACCCCCAGGGCATGCTTTGAGAACAGACTGGTATGCAAGTAGAAAATAGGAAGAAACTCTTGTATATTATTTCAAGTAATAAAATTGTTGTTATATACTCTTATGACCTATAATGCAGCTGAATGTAACATTATCCAGATTTACCTTCAGAAATGCTGTCTTTGCCATGAAAAGCACATTGCGCATCGTATGGTACTGCATGGTTTGCAGAAAATGAGAAAATGTCTTGGCACATTTTCAAATAAGAGAAAAATATAAATCAGATGGCCAAGTAAATAGAAAGAAGCTCAGAACACCTGCAAGAGATGGCTACATCCAGTATTAATGGCTATTGCAGACCAGGAAGATCCAAGGATCCTTTTCACAATGCTCCGTGTGATTGAAGCTTGGAGTGAGCTGATGAAAGACACGAACAAACTAACCCCTTTACTAAGGAGAGATGACCTGACGTGTCCATTTGAGAAGATCAAGTTCAGAGAAACAATAATGTTCATTTGGGATTGGGCATAATAATCGCTTCAGACAAACAATTTCTTCATGGCACATCTGCTAGCAGCGGCTACTCCTATATCCAACGTCCATCTATAAGGAATCAAACACAAGGAACTGCAAGTTCTGCTGTAATTAGTTCTCCACTTTTTCTGGACATAATTTCAGTTCCTATTAGGAAACCACAATTTGCCTAATCCAGAATTACTTCTACAGTTACCAACAATAATTAGTAAATTAATTGTGTCCAGCATCAAACTGATCCACAGGATGACTTGGTGGTTACACACCCAGGAAAATAGATGAATACATATGGAATAGAAAATATGCTAATATTAAACATGGTAGTACAGTAGCATTGTTCCGGCAATGCTTGCAAACCATAAAAACAAATTGAAAAAACCAGTGCTAATGTGAAAACTATGAATGACTGTACAACTTCTATTTTGAGGTCAATACAATAAGCACCGCGTAAACCCAATTTTCTGATTAAGCTTTTGGTTATCCAATCCAAGTTTTAATTCAGCACTCAGTAGCTCGCATTGCCCTTCTACTACAATTTCTTCATGGCACATCTGCTAGCAGCGGCCAATCCTGTATCCAACGTCCATCTATAAGGAATCAAACACAAGGAACTGCAAGTTCTTCTGTAATTAGTTCTCCTCTTTTTCTGGACATAATTTCAGTTCCTATTAGGAAACCACAATTTGTCTAACCCAGAATTACTTCTACAGGTACCAACAATAATTAGTAAATTAATCGTGTCCAGCATCAAACTGATCCACATATTTTCACAAAAGCACAATCAGGGATTACAGAGGATTTTACCCTTGAAGTGGACCTGTTCTTTTGCTCCCTTTCTGCTTCTTAGGGATTACACGGAGCATCTCCTTAGCTTTCTTCTACTCGCCTTGCAGGGCATCACTGGTGTACTTTCCCGGCCACTCCTTCTCTAGCACCATTCACTTCAGTCTACTTCTCATCAGTGAGCGGCACATGTGAGACAAAGTCTATCATCGTTTTCAGTGATTGTTCCAATAGAAACCTGCGTGCACAATTATACATAAGAGACAATATCGCCACAGTATTACATGGCAAAGGGGTTGAACCTGATAATAACTGATGATCCACCAACCTGCAACCTTCAAAGTCCGGCTTCAGCTGCATCCTCTGTACACTTTGCCTGAAGTTATCTTGCATAATCACTTCCTGAAACAAGCCTAAAATGGTCACCAGAAGATAATAATTGTGAGCATTTGTATCTTTTTCTGTCGCAAGCTTGGCAGTGTTAGCGAACCGCATCAGCTGAATTCCCTATAGTATCACAGCTTAGGTACTCTCTCTCACTACTAGGCAGCAAAGACAGAACACGCTCATTAAATTTTTCAGCCATTTCATTCGTTGGCGTTAGAATTGCCCTCTCTTTCAGATAATCTATATCAGAATACCTAGTGGGAATATCTTTGTATACAGCCTGAACAACGGCATCAATTTTATCACCATCAGTGTGTATCAAAAGGTCATCAGGGATAGTTATCCAGGATGGATCTGACTCCCCCTCAGGGGCAACAGCAGGTGTCGTGCCATCACCTAAACTGAGGACCTACTCAGCAAAGGCAAACACTTCATATTGGAGAACTGGATCTTTTGTGTGTATTCAGTATTAACAAAAGCAGCCTGATAAAAGCTCCAAGTACTTCAAAGGTCCTAACAGTGTGATTTGAGAATGAGTTTTTTTGGATCTTCTCATGGGAAATTTTAACGGCTATTCAGTAAATTAAAATGAGCATTTGATTTATTCTCCTAATCTGGAGCTTTTATGAGCTTTTCAGTGATCAGTTGGGATCATTTTCCCAATAGCACCCACTTAGTCTTGTTTGGGGTGTTTGAATATTTTTAGAGGTTAATTAAAAACTGAAAAGTTGAAGGGTTCATAAGACTTTTTCTATTCTTATAGTTATTTTTTTATCCATACTAGGACACCTGCTCTTCCTTGCATGTTTCAATTTTATCAAAGAACACAACGCATGTAGTACACATGGTTAGAACCAAGTGAAAGACTGAATTTTATAGGAGTGTAAGAAAATAAAGTACAGGGAAAGAGATGGAACCTTGGGAAGACGAAAGACAGGATGCGAGGCGTGAGGCGAACCGAGCTGCGGCAGAACCTTCGGCAAACGGGAGCGAGGAGATGATCTGGCCGGGCAGCCAAACGACACAAAGGAAGACCTACAACATGTGCAAAAGCAAACGAACGTAAGACTGCGCTGCTCGCCTCTCGCAGGGCAATCTTTTGCAATTAACTTGATCTTCAGAAAGATATATAAACGAAGCCAAATATGGAAGACCCTAGACCAAGTAGACAGAAAGAACGATGACAACGGCAGCACACACATGCCTAGGAAAAGCAGTCAAAGATTTAATGGACAACAACAAGAACCATCAAACAAACAGTAGCATTAAAGGCCAGATAACCTGGAAATAGACCCAAATAGATCTCAGGTGTGGCAGACCCCATGCCCATGCATAACCAGCCAACAAGAGAATGAAAGACGACCTAAATCAATACATCATCTAGGAACCACAGCAACCAAACCAGAGAAACATGTGCAAACTCTTTTCATACAACAAAGCTGGATTCAGCAGCACAAAAAAGGAAAGCAATGAACATACCATAGTATACAGAGACAGAAGAAGAAAGCAAGCAAAAACACCCTTAGGAAGAGCCAAATCGAACTAACTCAGCTCCTAGAAGCATATCACAGCAGATCTAACATGAGCCATAATCTTCCATGCCTCGGGCAACACAAGGAAGATATCAGGATTTCAGAAACCTAGTCATGCATTTCATCGAGCAAATTGCAAGCAAGGGAGGAGGCAGAACCTCACCTAGCAAAGAAAGAACAAGCAGCCGCACAGCCACCGCACGGCAAAGCATACGAAGCAGGCCTGCACACGACAACAAATCGGAAGAAACAAAAAGAACAAATCAGTGGACAACGGGAGCAGCGGGGATCGAACATTGACTGAACTGAATAAAAGAAGAAGCTCACCCTCCCTAACCAAACGCAACAGCAGCAGCACGAGGAGCCATGACGAAACAAGGCGACGAGGAGACAACCAGGCGCCGAGCAAGGCGATGGTGATCGATGCCAAGCGACTGCGAACGACGATGGCGAGCAACAATGGCTCTCGGATGAGGACGAGGAGGCGCTGGCAGGGGAGAAGTGAACCGGGAGCCGAGGCAGGAGCGAGAGAAGAGCAGAAGAGGAGAGGACGACCCGGTCAGCAGCAGTAATAGCAGGCGCTATAACTCCTAGGCTCACCGCAAGAGAAACATGAGGCAACCGACAGATGGGACCAAGAGCGAGCAGGGACCTCCAGTAGCTGCACGAAGCAAACGATCCCGCGTAGCTACACGAAAAGGGTGAAGCCCCTCTTTACCAGCGAGCCAGAGTGGGTTGCCCATGCCAGCAAGCAGCACCAGAAGTAGCACGCACCCACGAGGCCAACACATGGGCCCGACGCGCCTGAAGCAGAGGGGCCGCAGCTGGGCGCAAGAGAAAACGGTAAAAAAAGTCCATCCAACCCATGATCGCCTCCACGATCGCCTGCCAACCCACGATCGGCGCTGAGCTTCTTTCCACACGGACACAGGCACACAAACAGGGCGCCACTGCGAGACGGGCCCACGCGCAAGCCTGGCCCAGCCGTCATCCACTCTAGACTGAGAATGCAGCATACAGGAAAACGGACGACCCGATTTTTACCACCGCGATCGAAAGTACACTGGCGCTGGACAGCGAGGCAGATCGTGCGGGCTGGATCGATCTGAAACTGCGATGGCACTCGTTGGGCGGGTTGCATAGCTAGATTTATATGTTCAATGTGGAATAGTTTCACAACTCACGCCATCCGGAACACCACAGCGTAATGGTGTGTCCGAACGTCGTAACGTACTTTATTAGATATGGTGCGATCTATGATGTCTCTTACCGATTTGCCACTATCGTTTTGGGGTTATGCATTAGAGACAGATGCATTCACGTTAAATAGGGCACCGTCTAAATCCGTTGAGACGACACTGTATGAACTATGGTTTGGCAAGAAACCTAAGCTGTCGTTTCTTGAAGTTTGGGGTTGCGACACTTATGTCAAAAGGCTTCAGCCTGATAAGCTCGAACCCAAATCGGAGAAGTGCGTCTTCATAGGATACCCTAAGGAAACAATTGGGTACACCTTCTACCACAAATCCGAAGGCAAGATCTTTGTTGCCAAGAATGGAACCTTTCTAGAGAAGGAGTTTCTCTCGAAAGAAGTGAGTGGGAGGAAAGTAGAACTTGATGAGGTAATTGTACCTTCTCTCGAATTGGAAAATAGCACATCAGAGAAAACCGTTCCCGTGATGCCTACACCAACTAGAGAGGAAGCTAATGATGATGATCATGAAACTTCGGATCAAGTTACTACAGAACCTCGTAAGTCAACCAGAACACGATCCGCACCAGAGTGGTACGGAAATCCTGTACTGGAAGTCATGTTACTAGACCAAGGCGAACCTACGAACTATGAAGAAGCTATGATAAGCCCAGATTCCAACAGATGGCTTGAGGCCATGAAATCTGAGATAGGATCCATGTATGAGAACAAAGTGTGGACTTTGGTGGATTTGCACGATGATCGGCAAGCCATAGAGAATAAATGGATCTTCAAGAAGAAGACTGATGCTGATGGTAATGTTACTGTCTATAAAGCTCGACTTGTCGCAAAAGGTTTTCGACAAGTTCAAGGAGTTGACTACGATGAGACTTTCTCACCCATAGCGATGCTTAAGTCTGTCCGAATCATGTTAGCAATTGCCGCATTTTGTGATTATGAAATCTGGCAAATTGACGTCAAAACTGCATTCCCTAATGAATATCTTAAAGAAGAGTTGTATATGATAAAACCATAAGGTTTTGTCGATCCTAAAGGTGCTAACAAAGTGTGCAAGCTCCAGCGATCCATCTATGGACTGGTGCAAGCATCTCGGAGTTGGAATATACGCTTTGATGAGGTGATCAAAGCATATGGTTTTATGCAGAATATCGGTGAAGCCTGTATTTACAAGAAAGTGAGTGGGAGCTCTGTAGCATTTCTGATATTATATGTGGATGACATATTGTTGATTGGAAATGATATAGAATTTCTGGATAGCATAAAAGGATACTTGAATAAGAATTTTTCAATGAAAGACCTCGGTGAAGCTGCTTATATATTGGGCATCAAGATCTATAGGGATATATCGAGACGCTTAATGGGACTTTCACAAAGCACATACCTTGACAAGATTTTGAAAAAGTTCAAAATGGATCAGTCAAAGAAAGGGTTCTTGCCTATGTTGCAAGGTGTGAAATTGAGTAAGACTCAAAACCCGACCACGACAGAAGATAGAGAGAGAATGAAAGTCATTCCCTATGCCTCAGCCATAGGTTCTATAAAGTATGCCATGCTATGTACCAGACCTATTATGTACCTTGCCATGAGTTTGGCAAGGGGGTACAATAGTGATCCAGGAGTAGATCACTGAACAGCGGTCAAAATTATCCTTAGTTGCCTAAGAGGACTAAGGAAATATTTCTCGGTTATGGAGGTGATAAAGAGTTTGTCGTAAAGGGTTACGTCGATGCAAGCTTTAACACTGATCCAGATGACTCTGAGTCTCAATCTTGATACGTATTGAAAGTGGGAGCAATTAGCTAGAGTAGCTCCATGCAGAGCATTGTAGACATAGAAATTTGCAAAATACATATGGATCTGAATGTGGCAGACCCGTTGACTAAACTTCTCTCATAAGCAAAACATGATCACACCTTAGTACTCTATGGGTGTTAATCACATGGCGATGTGAACTAGATTATTGACTCTAGTAAACTCTTTGAGTTTTGGTCACATGGCGATGTGAACTATGGGTGTTAATCACATGGCGATGTGAACTAGATTATTGACTCTAGTAAACTCTTCGGGTGTTAATCACATGGCGATGTGAACTAGATTATTGACTCTAGTGCAAGTGGGAGACTGAAGGAAATATGCCCTAGAGGCAATAATAAAGATGTTATTTTATATTTCCTTATTTCATGATAAAGGTTTATTATTCATGCTAGAATTGTATTGATCGGAAACCTAAATACATGTGTGAATACATAAACAAACACCGTGTCCCTACTGAGCCTCTACTTGACTAGCTCGTTGATCAAAGATGGTTATGGTTTCCTAACCATGGACATGAGTTGTCATTTGATAACGGGATCACATCATTAGGAGAATGATGTGATGGACAAGACCCATCCGTTAGCTTAGCATAATGATCGTTCAGTTTTATTGCTATTGCTTTCTTCATGTCAAATACATATTCCTTCGACTATGAGATTATGCAACTCCCAGATACCGGAGGAATGCCTTGTGTGCTATCAAACATCACAACGTAACGGGGTGATTATAAAGATGCTCTACAGGTATCTCCGAAGGTATTTGTTGAGTTGGCATAGATCGAGATTAGGATTTGTCACTCTGAGTATCGGAGAGGTATCTCTGGGCCCTCTCAGTAATACACATCAAAAGCTTGCAAGCAAACGACTAAGGAGTTAGTCACAAGGTGATGTATTATGGAACGAGTAAAGAAACTTGCCGGTAACAAGATTGAACTAGGTATGAAGATACCGACGATCGAATCTCGGGCAAGTAACATACCGATGGACAAAGGGAATTACGTATGTTGTCATAACGGTTCGACCGATAAAGATCTCGTAGAATATGTAGGAGCCAATATGGGCATCCAGGTTTCGCTATTGGTTATTGACCGGAGAGGTGTCTCGGTCATGTCTACATAGTTCTCAAACCCGTAGGGTCCGCACGCTTAACGTTCGTTGACGATATAGTATTATATGAGTTATGTGATTTGGTGACCGAATGTTGTTCGGAGTCCCGGATGAGATCACGGACATGAAGAGGAGTCTCGAAATGGTCGAGAGGTAAAGATTGATATATAGGACAATGGTATTCAGACACCAGAAGTGTTTTGGGGGGTACCGGGTACTTATCGGGTCACCGGAATGGGTTCCGGGCACCCCCGGCAAAAGATATGGGCCAAGAGGGGAAACACACTGGCCACAAGGGGCTGGTGCGCCCCCCATATGGGCCAGCCTAAGGAGGAGAAGGAAAGGGGAGAAGGGAAAGGTAAGTGTGGATTAGGAGTCCCACTTCCTTCCCTCTCCCCCCTCTTTCCTTCCCCCTCCGACAAACATGGCAGGGGGGGCGGCCAAGGGCAGGAGCCCAAGTTGGATTCAGACCTACTTGGGGCGGCCCTTGGCCTCTCCCCTCTCCCTCCCACCTATATATATATGAGGAGGGGGGCGCCTAGCACACCCGAGACAATTGCCTAGCCATGTGCGGCGCCTCCCTCCACCGTTTACACCCCCGGTCATATTTTCATAGTGCTTAGGCGAAGCCCTGCGGAGATAGCTTCACCATCACCGTCACCACGCCGTCGTGCTGCCGGAACTCATCCACTACCTCGCCGTCTTGCTGGATCAAGAAGGCGGATGACATCATCGAGCTGAACGTGTGCTGAACGCGGAGGTGCCGTACGTTCGGTGCTCGATCGGTTGGAACGCGAAGAAGTTCGACTACATCAACCGCGTTGTCAAACGCTTCCGCTTACGGTCTACGAGGGTACGTAGACACACTCTCCCCCTCGTTGCTATGCATCTCCAAGGATAGATCATTGCGTGTGCACAGATTTTTTTCCATGCAACGTTCCCCAACAGGAGGTGCGGCGCCGGTGGGCGCTGCTGATGCCGGAGCAGCGCAGCCAAGCCGCGTACGCCGTCGACTCGCCCAACTGGGCTCGTTGGTTCGCCTTCGAGCACGAGGAGGCGAGGCGACGCGGCGTCCGCGAAGTCGACCGCAGCGTGCCGCCGCCCCCGCTCGTCGTCCGCGAGGAGGACCAGGAGGCGGAGGCCGCCTACCAGGCGGCCGTTGCGTCGGTCTTCCGGGAAAGCGAGGAGGACGAGCGGCGCAGGGTGGCGGCGAGCGAGGAAGAGGAGGCGGCGTACGAGGCGGCCATGGCGGAGGCCATGGCCCTCTCCGCGTCGGGCGACTGCGTCGTGCCGCCCGTGGCCACGCCGTCGCCTGTCAAAGCCGAGCCGGAGTCGGCCCCCATCGAGCGCTACTCCTAGATGGCAGTAGTGCGCGAGTGGGTCAGCGCGCCGCCGGTCTGGATGAGGGCGACGCCGGCGCAGGAGGCGGCGTACCTCGAGCAGTGGCGCCAGCGACGGCTGGCCGAGGAGCGCCGCGACGGCGAATACCTCGAGATGCTCGAGCGCGACGCCGAGGACGAGCAGCGCGAGGCCGAGGAGGAGGCGCGCCAGGCGGCGGCGGCACAGGCGGCGGCACAGCCCGCGGCAGCGGCCGACATCGCCGTCGCCTGGAACACGGCGTTCCCCTGGGCCGGCCTTGCGCCGACGCTCATCGACCTCGCGGACCCCTAGGACGACGACGACGACGCCTAGGGCAGCGCGCCGCCTCGTAGTTTAGTTTGTTTTTAATTTTCATTAATGCAAATGTGGACGCGTGGACTCTCGTCGGCCTTCGTGGCCGGCTTTAATGTTTAATTAATGTTGTTTTTATTTTAGAAATGCTTGTATTTTTTTTCTCGCGTCGTCCAAATGGGTCGGGCCAGCGTTGGTCGCATGCGCCGACCCAAACGCGAAAGCGGACGTTGGTGTCCGCTGGGCCGACCCAAACGGACAAAAAGCGGACAAAATCGCCGTCCGTTTGGGTCGGCCCGTTGGAGTTGCTCTAAGTTGCTGACACAATCATATTATTTTGTAGCCATGTTAACAACTCATTAAATTTGTTTGTTTTTTTGTGTGTATTTCTCTATGATTCAAAGGGGTTTTAAGTTCTAGCCAACACACTTCTGTTTTCGTGTCCGCTTCGTATTCGGTCTGTGTCCGTTTTCAGTAGTATTTGTTTTCGTATTCATTTTCGTGGTTTCTGTATGATTTCTGATTCTATAAAAAAATATGATGATAGCACCCAGTTCTATCCGTTTTCGCTCCGTTTTCATCCCTACATGAAAGAATATCGGCCATTTATTCCTGCCCTACGCAGGCGAGAAAGTAGAGAAAAGTGTTGGTTTGGGAACGGCGCTTAAGTGGTGGATGTAAGACGAGTAGGGCAGGGCAAGAGTGAGTGGCAAGAGTTGGGCAGGGCAGGGGCATGGATGGAGCGGAATATCTCGTGCTAAGGAGCACGTGCTTAAACAAACAATTGCCCATTCTAGTAGTATTGTTTGTCGAGGTGGCGACCGGCGCCGAGGGAAGTGGCGACTTGTTAATTAGTCATGGCCTAGATGATTATTGTGACGTGGCTCTCGAATGAATGAAGAAACAAAGGATGCTTGACATGTCCTGAAGAATCCAGGCGTGATCGAATTGATCTGGGAAATTTGCATACGCGCGAAGGCGGAGCAGCGCATCAGCGCGCGGTTTGTTTGCCTTGACTTTTTCTCTGCTCCGCGTGGCCGGCGCGCGCACATGCATGGCTCCGGCTCGAAGATCGCTCGCGGAGAAACACCCAGCCCGCGCGCCGACCGCCGCCGCCTTCCACGGTGACCAGAGCAGCCGATTCCCACGGTCGGAGGCGACCGCCGCCGCCTTCCACGGTGACCAGAGCAGCCGATGCCCACGGTCGGAGGGAGCATCCTAGCCACCGGCCGTGCGCTCTGCCGCTCTGACCTGACAGCGTCACACCTCGCCTGCCACTCAGCTCAGATCGGGGTATCACCGTATCAGGCTAGCCGGCGCACTGTAAATATATGGCTTTACACTGAGATTGCTGACACGGCCTACAGTATTACTACCACGGTCCATCAGATCTGCAGCAACGCAACAACGGAGATCAACACTCGATCTTGACCTAGCGAAAAGAGAGCAGGTTCCAGGGGATTTGCAAGCCTTCAGCCCTTCACGACACAACGATTGAGACGGCAGCTTCCGAGTTTGTCCATCGCCCAAAAAGAACCAGCCATCTATTGTCTATGCCCCAAGGTACAAGGTACAGAAAAAAGATAGAATTTCTTATTTAACACTGTCTTAAATTTTGTTTCCTTATTTGACACCGAAAAATATTTTCTTCCCTACGTAATACCGAGTCTAAATTTTATGCCTTTTATAACACTTTCGTCCATTTTTAACCTTAACGGTGTTAATTAACACTTGTAAAGACTTTTGTACCCTTTATTACCCACAAAAAAAAGATGTGGTATGTGACCAAAATTTTCATAGATGCTAATATTGTCAGGCCGGCTTGGTTTGTTGTATGCGGCACTAGCTGCATGTGTTTATCTGGCTGGCTCGGTTCCTAGGTGCGTGAGCCAACTTCCAAAGAAAATCAATCAAGTGCTTAAGTTACCTCTTGTGTACACTGTAATCGCTCTCCTGTCTGCAAATACGTACACTATCTAGTATCTAGTCCGTGCTTATTCATACTGGCTGATGCCATGCGAAGCGCATGCATGAAGTAATCTCTAGCTGATTAACCAACAAAGTACACATGAGTTCGGGTTCATGAAGAAGGACGGCCGCCGCTCACACTCCCCGCCGCACAGAACCACCACGCACGCCCCACGCTCCGTGCACAAACTTTGGTCACATACCACATGAAGGGCAAAATGATCTTTCCAGGTGTCATTTAACAACGTTAAGACTTAAAATGGATAAAAGTGTCATAAAAGACATAAAATTTAGACTCAATGTTAGATAGAGAAGGAAAAGTTTTTCAGTGTCAAATAGAAAACGAAATTTAAAATAGTGTTAAATAAGGAATTCTTTTTAGAAAAAAAGTGTTGGTTTGTTCATGCCAAGACATGAAAGGATGTGCACGAGTGGATGGAGACGAATATCTCGTGTGCTTAAACAACAAAACAATGGCCCATCGCGCATTGTCGAGCGAGGTGGCGATCGAGTTAGCCACGCGGCGGCAGATGAGCAGTGCAGCAAGCGCGGTCAGGTCACTCTTGGAGTTGGAGACTCGATAGCGCCGGGAAACAGGTCTCCTGCCACGGCCAGTGCATAGCTAGCGAACTGCAATGCATGGACAAGCAAACCAACTCCCCGGGGCGGGGCGAAGCAGCAGCGTTTTGTCTGCCCCTCCCTGGTTGCGTCGCATGGGTATCACCGGTCGGGTTTTTTGGAAAACCAGTTTACTGAAGATTTAGTAGTTTTTTTTTTAAAAACGCTCATACATAAGCACATACACACATCCCTATAAACATATGCACGCATATCCTAACCCTATGAGCATCTTTCAGAGACTGAGTTGGCATATCATGGCAAAATAGTCACAGGCGATTTCGTAGTCGACGGGGTCGTCTGCTTCGTCTGCTCACACTGAACTCACATCGCCGAAAGGTCTAAAATAAATTTGAAAAAATGCGAGTACTGGATACCACTGTACTCTAAACCATCCTATCATAGATGGTTTGCTAAAGTTTTTGTAGGTTGGAGAGGGAAGGGATGGGCATACACTGACATGTAGGCCGTACACATAGATTAACGGTGCACACTAACGGCATTGATTTTTGTGACAGGCTGGCCTAATAGCCAGGACCAGGCGTCAGAATCTAGGTCAAAACATGCTCTGCGCTCGGTCAATGCATTCTGTGAAAATTTAGTTTTGTCAATGATGTATTTGTTATAAAAGCCGGCTGGCTGGCCCGCCGAGCCGCCGGATACGAACGAGCCAACTCGCTGCTTCACCTCCCTCGCCTAGCCCGACGGAGCCAGTTGCCACCCCAAGCCGGCGCGTGGTTCAGCAACTCGTCGCTCGAAGTCAGCTCGCAAAGGAGTTGCGAGTTGCTTCATCGCGGCACGGCGGGGAGCATGGCGGCACGGGCATCGCCGCATCCAGTGCCTGCGACTGCACCATCCGCCGTCGACGCGCGCGTAGCCACGCCATGCACACAGAGAAAGAAGCTGACTGCGCGGATGTTGACGAGGTGGCGGCCCGCATGTCCGTGCCAGCCGCCATCATCGAGGAGAAGTAGAACACGGGAAGGCCGCCGCCGCTTGTATCCCATGGAGGCCACCGCCAGTGACCTGGCCGGTTCTTCTTTATCTCAGACCATCCTGGGCACCCGCCTGAGCTCTACGGAAGCACCCTTCCCTTCCGGCTAAAGCACCCTCTTTGCCGCTCCGATGAGCGGCGCAGCCGGACATATGGAAGATACGAGGAAAGAATATGCCTCTGGGGCTCTCGGCAGTCCGGTTAGCGGGCTGCCGGACATGGCGAAGACAAAGGGATCCACTGCTGCCAACCGTACACTAGTGTAGCGTATCCGTGTCGTGGGAGTGGAGCTCCGCACGACCGTACGTGCACATAATTTTAGCTTTTTAGTTAAAAATATGTTCAAAATGTAACCATTTTCGCCTGGTTTGTATGAAATTCGTCATGTTTATATGAAATCAGCCTTGTTTGCACGAATTTCATCCGGTTTATTAAAAAGAGTTTAAAATGTATGCGGTTTATGGTTGAATGACGTCCTCCCGCATCCATGTCCGCGGACTGGTACCCCTGCCCGCGGACGGATGCGGAAGAAAATTTACGGGTTGCCATTAAGAAAAAGATTACTTACCGTACTCAAATGGGAGAGCTAGATGGACATATAGATAACCCGCGTTCTCGATTTTGTGGATTCGCGGGGCGCATGAAAGAACACCGACAGGACAGGATTTCCGAGTGGTGAGGGACAAGGCCGTCCACGAGATCCGCCGTGCCCCGGGGATACGGTAGCGACCAGCTTCCGATCGAGTTCCATCGCCTCCCTTCCTTCTCCCCCAAGCCACGGGCAATTTGCCACTCGTACGTACTACGCGTACATGAAAGAATATCGGCCATTTATGCCCTTTACGCTAGCGAGAAAGTAGAGAAAAGTGTTGGTTTGTTTATGCCAAGGCGCGTAAGTGGAAGATGCACTAGTTGAGGAGCTGGGCAGGGCAAGAGTGAGTGGCAAGAGTTGGGCAGGGCACGGGCATGGATGGAGCGGAATATCTCGTGCTTAGCACGTGCTTAAACAATGGCCCGCTACAATTGTTTGTCGAGGTGGCGACCGGCGCCGCCGAGGGAAGTGGCGACTTGTTATTTTTTTTTTTGAACATCAGTACTGACGCAAGCGCTCATACATACGCGCATACACTCACCCCTATGAGCACCTCCGAGAGACTGAGCCGGCATGTCATCTTGAAATTTACGAAGTCACCGTAGACGCATCGTCGTCGACGGGAACGTCTGCTCCCACTGAAATCGCATCGTCGGAAATCCTGAAATAAATCCAAAAATCATGCGAGCACCAGGACGTGTTAATTAGTCATCATGGCCCATACGATTATTGTGACGTGGCTGTCGATTGTCGAATGAATGAAGAAACAAAAGATGCTTGACATGTCCTGAAGAATCCGGGCGTGATCGAATTGATTATTAGGATTGCAGAAAAAGAAAGAAGATATGGTCTCATCTAAATCTAAACCAAACAACTTCTTTGTACGAGTATCATACCTTTGCAAACAAGCAAGATGTAGTATTTGCCGCGAAATGCCACGAGTACTATATCATCTTTGTAAAAAAGAAATACCAAGCTGAATTCTGCTTTCAAAACCCTCTGAGACCATTTTTGCGGACGAGTCACTTGTCTCTTCAGTGCAGCGCAGCTGCAATCGCACGGGAAGGGAAGGGAAGGGAAGGGAAATCTGTGGACGCGCGAAGGCGGAGCAGCAGATCAGCGCGCGGTTTGCCTTGACTTTCTTCGCTCCGCGTGGCCGGCGCGCGCACATGCATTGGCTCGGGATCGGTCATCGCTAGCGGAGAAATACCCAGCCCGCACGCCCGCGCGCCGACCGCCGCCGCGTTCCACGGTGACCAGACCAGCCGATGCCCACGGCCGGAGGGAGCATCGGCCGCTCTGACTTGACAGCATCGCACCTACTGAGATTGCTGACAGCCTACAATATTACCACGGTCCGTCAAAGAGAGCCGGTTCCAGTGGATTAGCAAAGCCTTCACGACACCACGCTTGAGAGATTGAGACGGCAGCTTCCGATTTTGTCCATCGCCCAAAAAGAATCTGCCATCTATGCCCGGACCCCGGAGGTACATATAAAAATGTTGGTCTGTTCATGCCAAGGCATCAAAGGATGGATGTAGACGAGTTGGACAGTGGAGTGGATGGAGACGAATATCTCGTGATGTATCTAGGTAGGGTCTTAGGACTGACCTAGATACCCTACCCAAAGTCACTCCTCAGGAGGCGGCTCTACAGAAGATACCGACTGAAATCCTTATGAAGTGCAATACACTCGACAGAAGATCTCACTCGAATATTCCAATTCCACTCGACCATGATTACTTCACTCGACCACACAAGAATCCACTCGTAGTACAGAATACCTAGAGTCACCCCAGGATGGCAACGGTCAGGCATTCACTCCGACGTCATAAAGATCATTTAATACGGGTGCTACCAGTAACATTCAGGATTTAACTCTAATTGAACCCCTGTGTAACTGAGGGCTGCGAGGGGCCGGTGCACTCTTTATAAGCCACCCCTCCCCTCTGGCACAAGGGTTCGCACCCCTTGTAACTATACATCATTCCAATCGACAAAGCCTCCGCGGCACCGAGACGTAGGGTTGTTACCTCCTCCGAGAGGGGCCTGAACTCGTAAAACTGTGCATACAACCTCGCCGTAGCTAGGACTCTGCCCTCTCCTACGTACCCCCCATCTCTACAGTCAGATATGTTCCCACGACAGTTGGCGCCCACCATGGGGCGGCGTCTAAGCGACTTCCGGTGAGGTTGCAATCTTCGATCTTCGTCAACATGGTTTCCGGCGGTGGATTGTCTCTGGGCCGTGAGATCCGTCTCGGCGCGCTCTCCTTCATCGCCGATGATTTAGCCTGGCTCCAGGAGGCTCCCGTCGACGTTGAGGCGCTCCCCGTTCACGGCACGGCTCACTTCCGCGCGAGTGCCTGCGGCGTTCTCCTGCGGCAGTCATCAATTCATTATGGGTCGACTCCCGCGGCGTCTTCGCTCCCCGCGACCCGTCGCCGCAAGCGATCCGGTCGCTCGCGGCTCCAGCGGTGGGTGAAGCACGCAGTGGCCCGTCAGTCGGCCACGCCCCAAATCGCGGCGATTGAGCCCGATGAGTCCATGTATGGCTTGTTCGATCTGTCGACTGGCCACTCGGATACTCTCTCCGAGTGCGAAAGCAACGACCCCGCGGCAGAAGTCCTCATGGCTGGCCCTCAGCGCAGCCCGCCAGGATTTCCTCGTGGCGGCGGTGGTAGCGGCGGTCCAGCGCATGAAGACAGCGAGTACTACCCTCAAGCCCTCACTGCGGAACAGAGGGAAGGGCTGTGGCGCCGGAATGATCAGGCTCTCCAGACCCCCATCGTTGGGGAGACCCCCGAAGCTCAGGCTTTAGAGGCTGCGCGCGTAGCCACTCTGGCTGAGCGTGCGCGCCTGGAGAATCTTCAGCAAGCACTCGACGACCGCGCTCGTAGAAACATTCCAAGTTCCAGTCGACGGCAGCGGCAACTGTTCCCGACTGGACGTCAGGACGAGTGTCAGGTATATCGTACCCCGATCCAAAATGTTGCAGCCGCTGCGCGTATTGCAGATTCGATCCAGCCATCCCGTTCCGAGGCTGGTAGAGGTTTATAGCAGATTCGAGCTCTGCTCAGGGCGGCCGGGGAGCAGAATTCAGCTGTTTCCCAGTCGCGCGATAGGATTCACAGCAGGTCCGTCATGGCAGACACAGTTCAGTCGGCACACAGCCCGAGATCGCCTCCGCGGCGTGAAGATCGTGGTTTCCGCCAGGATCAGTACCTGGGTCGGGACCACGGGCAGTTTGAGCCTCGCTACCATCGTGATGACCGCCGTCGAGTGCCTACACCCCCTCCGAGGGGTGGTTCATACGCGCCCCGGCGGTATGATGACACGCACCTGTTCGGCGATGAGCAGAGGATTCTAGTCGACCCCCGAGAGCCCGGTTTTGATGCGAGGTCAGTCCTCGTTCAGGGCTTGGTTGACAGAGGCAGAGCTAACAGAGAAGGTCTGGATAGAGATCGCCCGAGTGGGAGCAGAGCGTTCATCTCTGGGCCCGAGTGTTTCAACAGAGCCATACGAGCTGCTGAGATTCCTCCCAGCTTCGGATTGGCTGCTGGAGTAAGCAAGTTTACTGGCGAGTCAAAGCCAGACACATGGTTGGAAGATTACCGAGTGGCAGTGCAGATTGGTGGAGGCAATGACGAAGTAGCCATGAAGCACCTCCCCTTGATGCTTGAAGGTTCGGCCAGAGCTTGGTTGAGTCAGTTGGCTCCTGCTAGCATTTTCTGTTGGGAAGACTTGGCCCGAGTGTTTATCAAGACATTTGAGGGCACTTGCAAACGTCCCGCTGGGCTGCCCGAATTGCAGCATTGTGTCCAAAAACCGAATGAAACCTTGAGAGATTACATCCAGCGGTGGACTACACTTCACCATCTGGTGGAAAATATTTCGGAGCACCAAGCGGTCTGCGCTTTTAAGGAAGGCGTTCAGTACAGAGAGCTCACACTGAAATTTGGTCGCTCCGGACCCATGACTCTGAATCGGATGATGGAGATAGCCACTCGGTACGCGAATGGTGAAGAAGAAGACCAACTCCGGAATGACAAGGGGAAAACAGTCGACCCCAATGCTGGGGGTGGAAACCCCAGTCGTAAACAGAAACGCAAGGCCGAAACCTCCGGGCAGGCTGAAGCGGCAGTGGTGAATACCCAAGGAAAGTTTAAAGGAAAGCCCAAGGGGCAGTGGGTGCCCAAGAAATTGAAGGATCAGTCTGGCCAGGATGTCCTGGATTTGCCGTGTCACATCCACACGAAGAAGGATGGGGGGGTAACTTGATTCTGCCCAAGCATACCACTCGACAGTGCAGACTCCTGATTCAGCAGTTCTGAGAGGGTCAGCCCAGTGAGAAGGACTCTGATAAGGACGAAGACGAGGAAAAGGACGATGGTTACCCGAAGGTCAATGCTACCATGGTGATTTTTGCTGATGTTGAGAGCAAAAGTTGACTGAAAGTCATAAACAGATAGGTGAACATGGTTGCTCCGGCAACTACGACGTACCTGAAGTGGTCAAAGACACCCATTACATTTGACCAGTCCGACCACCCAGCTCATGTTGCTACCCCCGGGCGGCAAGCTTTGGTGGTCGACTCAGTCGTTGGGGGCACCCGACTGACTAAAGTTCTCATGGATGGAGGCAGTGGTCTGAACATTTTATATGCTGAGACCCTCCAGGGATGGGCATTCCGATGTCCCGACTCAGTGAAAGCAACATGCAGTTCCACGGAGTCATCCCAGGGAAGAAGGCAAAGTCACTCGGACAAATTGCTCTTGATGTGGTTTTTGGTGATTCCAAGAATTTCCGCAAAGAGAAGTTGACGTTTGAAGTGGTCGATTTTCACAGTGCCTATCATGCCATTCTGGGCAGGCCGGCGTATGCTCGCTTCATGGCTCGACCATGTTACGTATATCTCAAACTGAAGATGCCCGGACCCAAAGGTGTGATCACGGTCACTGGGAATAGACAGAGAGCGGAGGAATGCCTCCAGAAGGGTTCCAAGATAGCTGATGAGAAAATGGCGGTGGTGGAGCTGAAAGAGTACAAGAAGAATGTTGACTCGAGTGATTTGCTCCGGTCCAAGAAACCCGCTTCTGACTCAGCATTTCAGTCGGCTGGCGAGACGAAGCCAGTTCACATTCACCCGGAAGATCCCACAGCTGCTCCGACCCACATTTCAACAACACTCGACAGCGAATAGGAAGCCGCGCTCATCCAGTTCCGTGAGAACTGGGACATCTTCGCATGGAAACAATTAGACATGCCAGGTGTACCCAGGGGACTGACTGAGCACTGTCTGCGTGTCGACTCCAAAGCCAAACCTGTCAAGGAGCACCTCCGTCGGTCCGCCACGGAGAAGAGGAAGGCGATTGGCGAGGAAGTGGCTCGGCTCTTAGCAGCTGAGTTCATACGCGAGATATACCACTCCGAGTGGCTCGCCAACATCATGATGGTACCTAAGAAGGATAAATCACTCCGCATGTGCATTGACTTCAAGCATATCAATCGGGCCTACCCGAAAGATCATTTTCCGCTCCCTCGCATTGATCAGATAGTCGACTCAACTGCAGGGTGTGAGCGTTTGTCTTTTCTTGATGCGTATTCCGGATACCATCAGATCCGACTGTATGGGCCAGATGAAATAAAAACGGCCTCCATCACCCCATTCGGGTGTTTTTGCTATATCACTATGCCTTTCGGTCTCAAAAATGCCGGCGCCACATTCATGCGCATGATCCAGAAGTGTCTGCTCACTCAGATCAGTCGGAATGTGGAGGCATATATGGACGATACCGTGGTTAAGTCACGCAAGAGTTCCGACCTGCTGTCTGACCTTGCTGAAACATTTGCCAATCTGAGAAGATATGACATCAAGCTGAACCCGTCCAAGTGCACATTCGGAGTTACCAGAGGAAAGTTGCTCGGTTTTCTCGTTTCCGAACAAGGACTAGATGCAAATCCCGAAAAGATTAGTGCAATTCTCCAAATGAAACGCCCTGTCCGTGTGCATGATGTTCAGAAGCTTACAGGTTGCCTTGCTGCGTTAAGTCGATTCATTTCTCGCCTCGGTGAAAAGGCATTGCCTCTTTACTGACTGATGAAAAAGTCTGATACATTCGAGTGGACTCCTGAAGCTGAAGCAGTGTTTGTGGAGCTCAAAGCCCTGCTTTCCACCTAGCCGGTGCTTGCTGCCCCAATCAGCAAAGAGCCTCTACTGTTATATATTGCAGCCACTGGTCAAGTTGTCAGCACAGTGCTCACGGTAGAGCGGGAAGAAGAAGGCAAGGCCTATAAAGTTCAACGCCCAGTATATTACATTTCTGAAGTCTTGACTGCATCCAAGCAAAGGTATCCACATTACCAGAAGCTTGTCTATGGAATTTACTTGACTGCGAAGAAAGTTGCACATTATTTCCAAGACCACTCGGTTTCAGTCGTCAGCGACTCTCCATTGTCTGAAATTTTGAACAATCGAGATGCAACCGGTCGAGTGGCTAAGTTGGCAATTGAACTTCTTCCTCTGGACATCAAGTTCGAAGCAAAAAAGGCGATCAAGTCTCAAGCAATCGCAGATTTCTTGGCCGAGTGGATTGAGCAACAGCAGCCGACTCAAGTTCACTAGGAACACTGGACCATGTTCTTTGATGGATCCAAGATGTTAAATGGTTCTGGTGCCGGAGTAGTCCTGGTGTCCCGAAGAGGTGATAAACTCAGTTATATCCTCCAGATTCACTTCGATTCCTCCAATAATGAAGCTGAGTACGAAGCGCTCCTCTATGGGTTGCGTATGGCCATCTCACTCGGTGTCCGTCGCCTGATGGTCTACGGCGACTCAGATTTGGTGGTCAATCAGGTGATGAAGGAGTGGGATGTCAGGAACCCTGCCATGACCGGGTACTGCAATGCAGTGAGGAAGTTGGAAAAGAAGTTTGAAGGGTTGGAGCTCCACCACATTCCCCGAATCAAGAATCAAGCTACGGATGACTTGGCAAAAATAGGTTCCACTCGGAAGCCTATCCCCAGCAATGTGTTCCTTGAGCATCTCCGTTCCCCGTCAGTACAGGAAGATCCTTTTACTGAAGAACCTCCCCAGCCGATAAGTGCTACCAATCCGACTGAAGTTGAGGTACCAGCAGTTATCGATCTGGTTATGGAGATGTTGGTAATCACCCCCGACTGGACAGTGCTGTATATTGCATATCTGCTCAGGCAGGAGCTTCCAGAGGATGAAGTTGAAGCACGTCAGATCGTCCGCAGGTCCAAGGCCTTCACAGTGATTGGCGGGCAGCTCTACAGAGAAAGCGTTACTGTCGTGGCTCAACGATGTATCTCTCCAGAAGAGGGTCGACTGATATTGGATGAGATCCACTCGGGGACCTATGGCCACCATGCGTCCTCTCGGACCATCGTGGCCAAAACATACCGAGCAGAATTTTACTGGCCACGGGCCAATGAAGTTGCGAAAGAGATCGTCGAGAAGTGTGAAGGTTGCCAGTTTTACTCGAACATGTCTCACAAGCCCGCATCTGCTTTAAAGACTATTCCACTTGTCTGGCCATTCGCTGTGTGGGGATTGGACATGATTGGGCCGCTAAAGACCGGCAGAAGTGGTTTCACTCATCTGCTTGTGGCAGTCGACAAGTTCACCAAGTGGATTGAAGCCAAACCAATCAAGAACTTAGATTCAAGCATAGCCATCAGTTTCATAAGAGAGCTGATTTTCTGATATGGAGTTCCACACAGCATCCTCGCAGACAACGGCTCAAATTTCGACTCGGAAGAGTTCAGAGCATTCTGCTCAAGGCACTCGGGTGGATTACGCATCCGTTGCGCACCCGCAGTCGAATGGTCAAGCTGAAAGAGTAAATGGTCTGATCCTCCAAGGTTTGAAACCTCGACTCATGCGTGACCTTAAGCACGCAGCTGGGGCTTGGGTAACTGAGTTGCCGTCTGTTTTGTGGGGATTGAGGACAACTCCCAACCGATCCACTAACCGAACCCCTTTCTTCATGGTGTACGGGGCTGAAGCCGTGCTTCCTAGTGACTTGCTTCACAATGCACCCCGAGTGGAACTTTTCTCAGAAGCTGAAGCAGAGCAAGCGCGTCAAGATGATGTAGATCTTCTGGAGGAAGAGCGAGAGATGGCTTTGATCCGGTCGTCCATTTATCAGCAAGACCTTCGTCGATTCCACGCTAGAAACGTCAAAGGTCGAGCATTTCAAGAAGGAGACCTTGTGCTCCGAGTGGATCAGCAACGGCCTCATAAGCTCGCACCTGCATGGGAAGGCCCTTTTGTCGTCACCAAAGTGCTTCACAATGGGGCATATCACCTTTACAACCCAGCTCAGAAGAAAGACGAGCCACGCGCCTGGAACACAGATCTTCTTCGTCGCTTTTATACTTGACAGTCGGATCGTCAAGGTGTAATAAGAGTACTTGTTAAGTCATTTATCAAGACATGATTCCCGCAGTCTCTTAATGATTATTCTCGCATAAACGTGTGTTCAAATCCCCCAGTGGGTGGCTTAGTCGCGAACCAGTTTTCGCCTAAGTTAAAAACTACTCCGAGTGGAGAGCAATCCTCCCACTCGGGGGCTTAGCTGCGACCCCATACTCGCCTAAGTTAAAAAGTACTCCGAGTGGAGTGAAATCCCCCCACTCGGGGGCTTAGCTGCGACCCCGTACTCGCCTAAGTTAAAAACTACTCCGAGTGGAGAGCAATCCTCCCACTCGGGGGCTTAGCTGCGACCCCGTACTCGCCTAAGTTAAAAACTACTCCGAGTGGAGAGAAATCCTCCCACTCGGGGGCTTAGCTGCGACCCCGTACTCGCCTAAGTTAAAAACTATTCCGAGTGGAGAGCAATCCTCCCACTGGGTGGCTTAGCCGCGAACCAGTTTTCGCCTAAGTTAAAAACTACTCCGAGTGGAGAGCAATCCTCCCACTCGGGGCTTACTCACCCCGTACTCGCCTAAGTTAAAAACTACTCCGAGTGGAGAGCAATCCTCCCACTCGGGGGCTTGCTGCGACCCCATACTCGCCTAAGTTAAAAATACTCCTCGTGGAGAGCAATCCTCCCACTCGGGGGCTTAGCTGTGACCCCGTACTCGCCTAAGTTAAAAACTACTCCAAGTGGAGAGCAATCCTCCCACTCGGAGGTTTAGCTACGACCCCGTACTCGCCTAAGTTAAAAATTACTCCGAGTGGAGAGCAATCCTCCCACTCGGGGGCTTAGCTGCGACCCCGTACTCGCCTAAGTTAAAAATT
This sequence comes from Thinopyrum elongatum, assembly GCA_011799875.1. Taxonomy (NCBI): domain Eukaryota; kingdom Viridiplantae; phylum Streptophyta; class Magnoliopsida; order Poales; family Poaceae; genus Thinopyrum; species Thinopyrum elongatum. The sequence continues at coordinate 534,541,625 of CM022302.1, forward strand.
ACTCCGAGTGGAGAGCGATCCTCCCACTCGAAGACTTAGCTGCGACCCAGTACTCGCCTAAGTTAAAAAACAACTCCGAGTGGAGAGCAACCCTTTCACTCAGGGGCTTAGCTGCGACCCCGTACTCGCCTAAGTTAAAAACTACTCCGAGTGGAGAGCGATCCTCCCACTCGGGGACTTAGCTGCGACCCAGTACTCGCCTAAGTTAAAAATTACTCCGAGTGGAGAGCAACCCTCCCACTCGGAGGCTTAGCCGCGAACCAGCTTCGCCTAAGTCAAAAAATCCAATCATGCAAAAACATTCTGGAAGCGAGAAAGCAATATTTAGATAAACCCGCCAAGTTCGGGTAAAACCGCCAAATTTCAGGACTGCAAACAAAAGTACTCGGGCACCAGACCCGAAAGAGTTTAATGGTTACATGATCACTCGACATTCCGAGGCAAATAAGGTCGAATCATTAAAGTTTTTCTTCACTCGTGTAACACCCCTATGTAATAGCCACCATGATCAGCTGTTAATAATGCCAAGTCATATCATATGCAGTGATTAAACATAGTGGTTAACCAAAGTAAATCAACTCCATTTTTAAAAATCAACTTAAATTCGTAAGTGAAATATAAGGTTGATCAAACACTGCTGGAAAAATGTCCATTAATTGGCAAATAATCCAGTAGCAATGACAAAACCATAATCAATATTTTTGGGACAGGAGTAATGAGTCAAACAACATGAAACAGCACCCAAACAGAACATTCAAATTCATTTAAACTCATTTCAAATTCAAATGAAATCCAAATGTGTCCAAATCACTTTTTGGTGAAGGACAATATTGCATAGCATTATTTGAGCCTAGTCTCATATTTTACAAAAATACTAAAAAAAAAATCCTAACTAAATCAAAACAGGAAAGGATAAAATAAAAGGAAAAAGAGAAATAAGGAAAAAAAAAGAAAGCCACTGTTGGCTGGGCCTAAGTGCACAGTGTGCAGGCCCAGTCCAACAGCAGCCCACGCCGTCTCCCTCCTCCCCGTGTCGCCTTCGCCGTGGCCGCGCCCGCGCGCGCCAGTCGGCCGGCGACACCGCGGCGCCACCGACGCTACAGGGAGGAGGAGGAGATAAGGCCGGAGCCACTCAACCCCCCTGGCTTCCCCTGGCATTCCCCATCTCTCTCCCTCGCCGCTCTGTCTCTTCCCCTTCCTCCAGATCCGAGCACAGGACGCCGCCGTCGCCGCGTCTTGGCACCGCCGTGGCCACCAGCCTTCCCGCGTCGTCTGGAGGTGCTAGGACGGATCGCCGCGGACGTCTGCATCCTCGGGAACAACCAGACGGAGTGAAGGAGCCCCGCATCGCCCGCGCGCGAGTCGTCTTCCACCTCGGGTCGCCACCGATTCCTTCGTCTCCGGCGACCACTGCTGCTACAAATCTGTCAGGGGCCTTTCTTGAGCCGCGCGGTGAGCTCCTCCACCTCACACTCTTCTTCATTTACTTCTCCGCACGCCGTAGCTAGCCGACGTCGAGGCCGAGCTTTGTTCGCCGCCGTTCGCGTCGCCGCCATGGCCATAGCCACTGTCGTGCTTATCTGAGCACGGCACTGAGCTCCTGATGCTCCCAGGAGCCCGGTGAGCTCAAGCCCGAGCCCTCCCGTGCCTCCTAACGCCGTTCCCTCGATCTCCCGAATGCCACCGCCGCCAAATCTCGTCGCCGGCCCAGCTCCGGTCATCTCCTGGTCCGGCGAGTGCCTCAGCTAGATGCGCGAGGACGCCAGCTATCGAACGCGCCCAAGCGCGCCCCGAAACGAGCTCTGTAGCGTGATTCCGGCGAGCTCCGGCGACGCGCCGCCGCGTTTCTGGTCGCCGGCGCAATTCCGGCGCCGGGCGCCGACGTGGCCGGTCCGGGGCCACCTCCAGGGTCACTGACCCGTGGGCCCCAGGGGCCCGGCCGGCCAGTTGACCAGTCAGCAGTGCTGACTGGACCGGCCCAGTCGCTGACACGTGGGCCCCACCTCCCTGTTAATCTAATTAAAACGTTTTAGAAATAAAAATAAACTAATTACCCTAATGAGTCTATGACATGTGGGACCAGAAGCCTAATTAGCTAATTAGATTAGTTTAACTCACTGTTTAGGTAAACAGAGGCTGACATGTGGGTCCCACTGGACCCACATGTCATATTTGACTTAGTCAGCCGACTGTTGACTTGCTGACGTCAGCAGCGCGTCATGCTGACGTCATAATTCATTTTCTGATAAATAAAATAATTCCAGAAATTCAAATAATCTTTAAAAATTAATAACTTTTAAACCGTAGCTCGGATCGAAAAAGTTAAAACATGAAAGTTGCTCAGAACGACGAGACGAGTCTGATCGTGCCGTCTGTTTCTCCATCGGAACCTCCTACGTAGAAGAACTCGTAACTCCGGACCCGAATCCGACAGATGAATAGTGCACACACGTCGGATATTAAATCCCAGAATAATTCTAAAAATAACTAAAATGACTTAGATGCATATTTAGGTAACCCTACACTGCATCATAGCATCACACGCACCGTGTTGCATTTGTTTGCATTATGTTTACCTGTTTCTTCCCCCTCTTCTCTCTCGGTAGCCCCCGACGTTGACGTAGCTCCCGAGGCAGACGCCGCACAGGAGTACGACTACGTCCCCGACGATACTACTGAAGACCTTGCCCTTGCCCCCGAGCAAACAGGCAAGCACCCCCATTTTGAGCATGCCTATATCGCCTACTCTCTTCTCTCTTATGCTTGCATTAGAACTGCTACTGCTACTGTTTTCCTATATCTGCTGCATAGCCTGATTATTGTACCCTGCTTTGTTACCTTACTGGTTATCCTAGACTGATTATTATAGGCTGGGTAGAGACACGACAGAGACCTCCACTTGATCCCGACTGCCCTGCTGGATATCAGAAGACCCGATCATCGGGATTGAAGACCAGACCCTGACACCGCACATCACTACCCCTTAGTTGCCGACACTGCTGGGTTACCGTCGAGTGCCGATGGTGATACCTCGTTAGCACTTCTGATGTTAACCTTGTAGGTTAGTTACTCGGTCGTGGTAAGCGAGGGTGATTCCTCCTACACCACCCCCGATAACGACATCGTCGCGCAACCTCTCAAGTGTGGACCTCGAGGGTGATTCCTCCTTCGTTCACCTTGATGATAACATCGAGCGGGAACTCCATCGAGGGTGATTCCTCATGGTTCCCTTCGGTGTCCGACACACAGTTACCTTGGATATTATGACTTGACTATGAACCACGATACTAAAGACGGGTCGGCCCTGAGGGGTACCCGCGCGAGCTTAACGCGAAGTGATGTGGAGTCGGGTTGACCTGGATGGTGCCCGCGAGATAACTACGAGGCGTGGCCGGGCATTCTTAGCCCTTGCCGCAAGTCCTCGAGACGGGGCGACGGGGTCACATCGATCGTGAGTCTCTGCTCGTTTCCGTGCGCTCCTAATCCACTATGGTTTGGATATTTGATCCGAGGGGCCTCTGGCCCGATAGCACTAACCATCACGTGGGCATAGTATGGGCGTTCTGCGTCGTATACTTCAGCCGGAGCTTAATGGACGTCAGCGACTGATGCGGCACACGCTGGGTTGGACTGGGAACGCAACCGCGCTTGTATAAGGGGTTGCTAGGTCTGCTCACCGGCGGTGCACGTAACATGCAGGAGTTCCCGGGGCGATGGCCCAAGACCCCTGGGGGCATAGGTTAGTCCGGCGTGCTGACCTCTCTGTTGAGTATTTGGTCGGGTTGCGGCGTGTTGCTTAGCCGAGGCCGGGCATGACCCAGAAAAGTGTGTCCGGCCGGAGTTAAGCGAGCGTGGTGGGTAAGTTGGTGCACCCCTGCAGGGAAGAAACTTCTATCGATAGCCTGTCCTACGGTAACGGACACTCGGAGTTGTATCCCGATCGGTACAACTAGAACATGTGATGAGAATTGGATAGTACGGCTCTGGGATTGCTTTCTCGTAGGGAGTCGAGAAAGGATCTCAGGTCGAGGTTGATGATATTACTACTACTACTTTACATTATGTTCATCTGCTCTCTCCTGATGCTGCAAGACTGTCGAAGATTGTTGAAGATGCTAGTCTTCGATAGGACTAGGCTTTCCCCCTCTACTCTGGCATTTCTGCAGCCCAGTCCACATATACAGCCATTCCTTTGACAATGATGCATATGTAGTGTAGATCCTTGCTTGCTGAGTACTTCGGATGAGTACTCACGTTTGCTTTATTTTCTTTTTCCCCCATTTTCCATTTGATGCCACCAGACGACGGAGCCCCTGAGCCAGAAGCCCCAGCCGACGACCAGTACTACTATTCGCCTGGCGAGTACTACTACTACGAGGAGCCGTTCGACGACCAGGAGTAGGATCGGAGGGTCCAGGGCAGGAGGCCTACGCCTTTCGATCGTAGTTTTTATTTTTACCCCGCCTCTGTGAAGGCTTATCTCTCTCTCTGTAATATATCTGTACTCAGATATCTAATGCTTCCGCTGACGCTTGTATGCCATCGAGCTTGTATTCGAGCCCTCGAGGCCCTGGCTTGTAATATTAAGCTTGTATGACTTTATTTTATGTTTTAGAGTTGTGTTGTGATATCTTCAAGTGAGTCCTTAGGCTTGATCGTGCGCATTTGCGTGTATGATTAGTGCACGATTAAGCCGGGGGCGTCACAACTCGGCAGGAGGGGGACTTGTTGGCTCGACGAAGATATCCAGGTCGATGTTGTCAGCTATGCGAGTGGCCGCCTCAATGAAAGTCTCCATGAAGGATTCAAATTGGAGCTTCTTCGTGTTAGCCACTTGGAGAGCTTTCAGCTTGTCCTCCCTGGCCTCCTTGCAGTGGACACGAACGAGTGACAAGGCCACATCAGCTCCGCAACGAGCATCCGACTTCTTCCAAGCTTGCACTCGTCCAGGGATATCGTTGAGGTGAGTCATCAGTGACTCGAGTTCATTCTGAAGAGTGTCTTCTGGCCATAACTCTTTGTCTATCCGAGTCAGTGCGACCTTCAAGCGAGCAATGTACCCCAAGACACTGTTAAGACGAGCTTCAAGTCGCATCACATTCATCGCAGCTTCATCTTTGACGAGTGACTTTGTGGGGTCCAAGCCTGGTTCAATCTGTTCGGTCTCCTGTTCAAAATTTTGGCAGAACTCTGCACGGAGAAAGAAAGTATGGGTCAGCAGCAGCAGCATTATGTGGAAGTTTCTGAATTCACTCAGATGAAGAAATATACCTTCAAGCATGATGTACATCTTCTTCGCGAGACCTCCCAGGTAAACTTCTAGCTCGTCTCTCTTCCGAGTGAGCTCATCCACCTTGTCAGCCAGCGCCACTTTCTCTTCTCTCAGTTGTGCAGCCTCCTTCTTCGCTTCATTGACAGCAGTCTTCAGTTTGGCATTTTCATCCTCAAGCTTGCCGACTAAAGCCAACTTTTTCTCAGCCAGTTCAGTCTTCTCACGCGTCACCTTCTGTGCCCCCGCAAGATCAGTGTCCTTCTTCTCCAATGCCTGCTTCATGGTTTCTAAAGAAATAACATTCTTCAGTCGTGCTTGGAGTTGACGGTTTTAACTATACACATCTGTTCGAGTGGAGTCACTCGGTTCAAAGGATAGAAAAGAAGAAATTTCAAAGCATGCAGTCAGCAAGTTGTTACCTCCCATGGTTGCCACTTCATCCTGAGCTTTCTTCAGGTTCGTCTTGGCGAGCTCCAGGTTAAGCTTGATGTGACGACCCCGGCTTAATCGTGCACTAATCATACACGCAAATGCACACGATCAAGCCTAAGGACTCACTTGAAGATATCACAACACAACTCTAAAACATAAATAAAGTCATACAAGCTTTATATTACAAGCCAGGGCCTCGAGGGCTCGAATACATAGCTCGATGGCATACAAGTGTCAGCGGAAGCATCAGATATCTGGGTACAGATATTACAGAGAAACAGATAGGCCTTTAAGAAGGCGGGGTAAAATAAAATACTACGATCGAAAGGCGTAGGCCTCCTGCCTAGGACCCTCCGAATCCTACTCCTGGTCGTCGGTCGGCTCCTCGAGTAGTACTCGCTTGGAGGGTAGTAGTAGTAGCCGTAGTCATCGACAGGGGCAGCTATCTCTGGGGCTCCGTCATCTGGCGGCGACAATTGGATATGGGGAGAAAAAGAAAAAAAAGCAAACGTGAGTACTCATCCGAAGTACTCAGCAAGCAAGGATCTACACTACATATGCAACATTTTCAAAGGAGGGCTGTATAAGTGGACTGGGCTGCAGAAATGCCAGAATAGAGGGGAGAGCCTAGTCCTATCGAAGACTAGCATCTTCAAGCATCTTCACCGGTCTTGCAGCATTAGAAGAGTGCAGAGTAACGTAGGGTAAAGTAGTAGTAATGTTATCAACCTCGGCCAGAGATCCTTTCTCGACTCCCTGTGAGAAAGCGATCCCAGAGCCATACTATCCATTACATCTCAAGTCTCCAGTTCTAGTTGTACCGATCGGGATACAACTCCGAGTGTCCGTTACCGTAGGACAGACTATCGATAGATTAGTTCTTCCTTGCAGGGGTGCACCAACTTACCCACCACGCTCGATTAACTCCGGCCGGACACACTTTTCTGGGTCATGCCCGGCCTCGGCCAAACGATACGCCGCAACCCGACCTAGGCTTAAAAGAGAGGTCAGCACGCCGGACTAAACCTATGCCCCCAGGGGTCTTGGGCCATCGCCCCGGGAACTCCTGCACGTTACGGGGCCACCGAGAGCAGACCTAGCAACCCCTTATACAAGCGCGGTTGCGTTACCAGTCCAACTCGGCGTACGCCGCTCCTTACTGACGTCAAATAAGCTTCGGCTGATGTATACGACGCAGAACGCCCATACTATGCCCACGTGATGGTTAGTGCTATCAGGCAGAGGCCCCTCGGATCAAATATCCAAACCGTTAGTGTGTTGGTAATGCGGAAACGAGCAGAGACTCACAAAAGATGTGACCCCGTCGCCCCGTCTCGAGGGCTTGCGGCAAAGGCTAAGAATGCCCGGCCACGCCTCGTATTCATTACTCGGGCACCATCCAGGTCCACCCGACTCCACAACTCTCGCAATTAAGCTCGCGCGGGTACCCCTCAGGGCCGACCCGTCTTTATCCAGAATAAGCAGTGTCAACCACAATGTAAAGGCATCCGTGTGGCTACCATGTCAAGAAGGAACCCGAGGCATCACCCTCGTTGGATTCCCACCTGACGTAACATCAAGGTGAACTAAAGAGGCATCACCCTCGAGGTCCACACTTGAACAGTTGCACGACAATGTCGTTATCGGGGGTGGTGTAGGAGGAATCACCCTCGCTTACCACGACCGAATAGCTAACCTACAAGGTTATCATCAGAAGTGCTGACGAGGTATCACCCTCGGCACTCAATATTAACCCAGTAGTGTCGAGCAGTTAAGGGGGAAGTGACGTGCAATGTCGGGGCCTGGTCTTCGATCCCGTTGATCAGGTCTTCTGAGAATCCAGCGGGGCAGTCGGGATAAAGTGGGGTCTCTGATAGGTCTCTACCCAGCCTATACTAAACAGTTTAGGATAACAGGTAGGTATCAACAGCAGGTTACAATTAAACAGGCTATGCAGCAGATATAGGATAACAGTAGCAGCAGCAACTTCTAATGCAAGCATAAGAGAAAGAAGAGTAGGCGATATCGGAATGCTCAAAAGGGGGGTGCTTGCCTGGAAGCTCGGCAGCAAGGGACTGATCGTCTGGAGCGTAGTCGACCTCCGGAGCTACGTCAGTCTCGGGAGTTGCATCAACGTCGGGGTCTATCGAGAGAGAAGAGGGGGAAGAAACATATAAATGCATGGCAAACGAGGCAATACAGGGTATGCTATGCTAGGATGCAGTGCAGGTTTGCCTACAGATGCACCTAAGTCATTTTAGTTATTTTAGGATTAAAGTTGGATTTATTATCCGGTGATTATGCACTATTCATATATCGGATTCGGACAGAAAGTTATGGGTTCTCCTACGTAGGGGGTTCCGGCATCGAAACAAACAACACGATTAGATTCGTCTCGTCGTTCTGATCAACTTACATGTTTTAAGTTTTTCGATCCGAGCTACGGTTTAAAAGTTATTAATTTTCAAAGATTTAAAGGATTTTTTGGAATTTATTTATTTTATCAGAAAAGGGAATTATGACGTCAGCATGACGTGTGGATGACGTCAGTAGTCAACAGACTCGCTGACTGGTCAAACTGACCAATGGGCCCCACATGTCATACTCAGAGAGGTTAACAGGGATTTATTTTAACTAAACAAGGTTAACTATCAGCTGGGCCCCACATGTCAGTGGCTCATTAGTTTAACTAATTAGTTTTAATTATTAAATAATTTATTAGGTTAATTAGCCGAGGGGGACCCACATGTCAGTGGCTGGGCTGCCCAGTCAGCACGTTGACTGGGTCAACCCAGTCAACGGGGCCCCCCGGACCCACTGGTCGGCGACCCAGGGGCGGGGCCCACTGCTCCACGTCGGCTGCCGGCGCCAGAGTTGCGCCGGCGACCAAACTCGCGGCGGCCGATCGCCGGACTTGGCCGGAAATGCTCTACAGGGGTCCATTCGACGCGGGGTTGGGCTGGTTCGAACGAGCATCACATGCCGCATCTAGTGGTGGTGCTGGTTTCGCCGGAACTGGCCGGAATCGACGCCGGCGTCGAGGTCCGCGGCGAAGTGTTTTCGGGCGAGGTCGGAATCGGAGTAGCAGCACGTTACAGGGTGAATGGAGAGCTGGGGAGGTGCTGCGAGATGCGGTGAGCACATCGGGCTCGGCCCCGTGACCATTTGGTCACCGGCGGCACGCCGGCGACGAGCGTGGGCGGAGGCGCAATCGGGCGCGCGTCGAGCTAGGGGCTAGAGGGCACGGGGAGGCGTGCAGGAGAGTGCGTCGTGCTCCTGGGAGCACCAGGAGCTCGCTGGTGGGCTCAGGTGAGCACGACAGCGGTTGTGGCCACGGCGGCGATGAGCTCGACGGCGACGCGTTCGGGCACCGTGGAAAAGCGGCTAGCGCGCGTGCGAGGGCGAGCAGAAGGAAGGGGAAGGACGAGAGGTTCACCTCGTGGCACGCACGATGGCCCGTGAGAGGTTAGTGGCTGCAGAGGCGTCACCGGAGACGAAAGGGATCGACGGCGTCCCGAGGAAGAAGACGACGCGTCCGGGCGATGCCGTGCTCCTCAGCTCCCTCCAGTTGCTCTAGAGGACGTGGTCGTCCACGGCGCTCCTCCCAGGCACGTACAGGCGACGTGGGGAGGCCGCTGGCCACGACGGTGACGTAGCGCGGCGACGGCGGCGCTCGGGAACGGATCTGAGGGAAAGAGGAGGGGCGAAGCGAGCGAGGGAGAGAGGGGGAGAGTGATGAAGGAGGCCAGGGGGGATGGACGGCTCGTCCTTATCTCCTCGTGGACGACCGCGGCGTCGCGGTGTCGCGCGCTCGCCGGTGCGCGCCGGCGCAGCCACGGGGAGGGCGACAGCGCGAGGGAGAGAGAGTGAGGTGGGTCTGCTGGGCTGGGCCGGTGTACTGTGCACTTGGTCCAGTCCAGTTTAGGCCTTTTCTTTTTCTTATTTTCTGTTTCTCTTTTCTTTTCTGTTTGCAAAAAGATTATGCCACTTATGGACTCTTGTAAAATATGAGAATTGGCCCATATATTACAATGCAATATTACTTCTCACCAAAAACTTGTTTGGTCAAAGTAAGATTTCATTTGCATTTGATTTAATTGTAAATGATTTAATTAGTGCTGTTTTGGTGCTGTTCCATGTGGTTTGAGTCATTTAGCTAATTCAACTATCATTGTTTATAATTTTATGAGTGCTTCTGGAATATTTGCTATTTAAGGAACATTTTTCCCATAGTGTTTGAGCAAATTTATTTTGCACTTTGAATTTAAGTTGATTTTCAGGGAAGTATTTGAATTGCTGAGATTAACCACTATGACTAGACACTGCAAATGAGATGACTTGGCATTATTAGCAGATAATCACAGTGGCTATTACACAGGGGTGTTACACTTGAGTTGGATCTTCTCCTTCTCCAAGGCAGCATACTGGGTCCCAAGTTCACAAGATTTCTGTGATCAGCAAAAAAACAATTCAGTCGACGGAAACAAAGGCCCTTTACTTCCGGGTAAAGAAGAGCAAGTTCGGATTGCTACTGCAAAGGAGTTCTAAGACCACCGCCGAATCAAACATTCGACAGCGGTCTCGGGGACTACACCCAGTGGGTGCACTCAGCATGCCCCCACTGGTTCGATTTCCCACTTGGAACGGCCTGCCCGGCCCGAGTGGAAGAAGCAAAAAAAAATCCTTTGTTCTCAGACCCCCGCCGATTACCCGTAGTCGACGGCGGTCTCGGGGAATACACCCAGTGGGTGCACTCAGCGTGCCCCCACTGGTTTGATTTCCCACTCGACGTGACCTGCCTAACTCGAGTGGAAGAACTACGCAACAAAAGAAAACACCCAGTGGGTGTACAGATGCAAGGCTCAGACCCATGATAGATGCACATTAAAGGTTCCAAAACGCTCATCCATGGACATCTTACGAATAATAAAGCAGCAGTTCTCAGATAGCATATCCTAACAGAGCAAAGTTCAAGCTGAAAGGCCAACCGGAAATCAACTTACAATCCCACTTACTCGGACATTGGTCTGGAGGGCAGAGTTGGCGTCATAAGCAGCCTTGCTGGTCTCGTACACCACCTTCAGTTGGTCCATCATCAGGCCAGCCTGGATCATCGCTTCCTTGGCAGCTCCTGTTTGGTCCTCCGGGACGTGGTGCAGAGTGATCAGAGGTTGGGAGTGCCCAGTCGGACCCAAAGTTTGAACAGTCGATGCAGGAGGCTGATCAGTCGACAGAGGGACAACAAAAGAAACAGTAGCTTGGGATGTGTCACCAAGTTCTTGAACAACGGGCTCGGACGACAGGCGAGACGCCCGACTAGAAGACGCTCTCTTGCTCAGGGCCCTACTTTTCCCCCCTGCAGTCCTTGGAGGCTCCTCCTCTTCGTCGTCTGGAAGTTGGATAACGTCTGCTGGCACTAAGATCACTCGACAGTAAGATCCCAGTCGACCAACAGAACAATTGAGAAAATAAGAACTGATCATACCTGCTAGAGAAGTGGCCGCGTCTGTAGTCTCCGCGTCAGCATGTTCGTCGTCGATCTCCATATGGGACGTAGAGGTAGCCGCCCTAGGATTCAGAATTCCACTCGGTCAGCAAAAACATAAGTGAAACTATTCGCAACACAGAAAGTGAAACGATTCGCAACAAAGACACTTGCGTCGAAGCGATGGGCACAACAACCTTGATCCTGGGCAGAGCCTTCCGAGGTTTGGGTGGAGCAACCTTTGCCTGTTGGCGATTTTCTAAGTCGGGTCAGGGGTCGGCGTCCGAGCGCTCTTCAGAGTACTGGCACTCAACCCCCAGCCTTGCCCTGGCTAGCTGCGGGATCTTGGGTCTGCTTGGTACGTCGTTCAGTATGCGGTGGTGACTCGACCTCCTCGTCGTCTTCTAAGTCGTCACTGTCCCCTTCACTATCGTCCGCATACTCGATGTCGGCGCTCCCCCCCTCGCTCTCCTCTTCTCCAGTGAGTTGTTCCCCATTGGGTACAGGCGAGTACAGCTTTGTGAATACCTGCAAGACACATATTGCAAAGATCAGTCAGACTGCAATACAGATGCATTTCGAAAGCAAAAGACAAAAACACTCGGCAAGATTATGTCTCACCTCTCCTGGGAGGTGATCGGCGTCGAATGGCAAAATCTGTTTTGCTCCACGAGGATTATCCTTGTTCCTAGTAATGCTCCGAAGCCACTGTGCAACTGTCTCCTCTCGTACCTCCTCCGGGTGGGTCCGGGCAGTGTCCTCTGTGCCCGAGTACAGCCACATAGGGTGGTCGCGAGCTTGCAAGGGCTGGATGCATCGACTGAGAAACACTTCCAGCAAATCCATGCCCGTCACTCCCCCCCGAACCAGCGCAACGACTGCGTCTACCAGGATGGCTACTTCACCATTCTCCTCCTCCTCTACAACCAATGAACGAGGGCGCGGGGTCTCTCCAAAGAAAAGGGGAGAAGGCCAGTCGACTGGCCTGGAGTTGGGGCATCTTTGCAGTAAAACCAGGTCGATTGCCACCCCCTAACCGACTCAGGAAAGGTCATAGGAGGAAAGGAGCTCCTACCCCTCATTTGGATTCCCAAACCACCACACATTGGGATCACATGGGTCCTCTCATCAGTCGGATTGGCTTTTTTAACCGACTGAGATCGGCAAGTGAAGATGTGCTTGAATAGACCCCAATGAGGATGGCACCCAAGGAAGTTTTCACACATTGAGACAAATGCAGCAAGATACGAGATGGTGTTTGGAGGAAAGTGATGGATCTGAGCCCCAAAGAAATTCAAGAAACCTCGGAAGAACGGATGGGGGGGGGGGCAGAGAGAAACCTCGCTCGACGTGTGTCGTGAGGAGAACGCGCTCGCCCTCGCGCGGCTCGGGCTCAATCTCTCCCTCCGGCAGCCTCCAAGACCCCGCTGCGACCAGGCCATCGGCGACGAGATTCTCCAGATCTTCCTCCTTGACGGTGGAGCGGATCCAATCCCCCTGGATCCAACCAGGCGGCAGAGCGGACCGCGAGGTCGACCCCTTCGCCGCCTTCTTGCCCTTCGCTGCCGACTTCTTTGCGCGCTCCAGAGCCGCAGTCTTGCCCTTCGCCATTGATGCGGAGCTCGAGAGGAGTGGGCTGGGGAGCGTGGCGATGGGGGAGACGAGGCGGAGAAGCAGAGAGGAAAGGAGCGAATGGGGAGCACAGTACCACGCATCGGCGGCGGCGCCTTTTATTGCCACACTTCCGAGTGACTGACCTGTGGGCCCGTGCAATCCTGGCACATCCCGTAACAGACACCGGCCCGATACGTGGCGAAAAAGGTGGCGTGAGGATCGAGGAGTCTCTATCCGCTTGCCCCGCTTACTGCGCCGTGTCCCGTCCCGCGCGCTTCTCCAAATTTCGAATCCCGCGAGATCCGGGAACCGCAGAGCAGTCGATCGCGCCGGAGATATCCAAATCCAATCCACTCGAAGACATATAGCATAGTTCACTCGGAAATTCCAGAAACCAGAATCGATCAAGGCGACTGACGAAGGGTTAAATACTAGCATGCTTTCGGGCCCCTGAGGAAATGTCTCCGAGACATTGAATCGGGTCAGAATCAACTTCAACCCTTCTTCACTCGGTCCTCAATCCATTCGAGGGCTAATGACGATGACATGTACCTAGGGTAGGGTCTTAGGCCTGACCTAGACACCCTACCCAAAGTCACTACTCAGGAGTCCAAAGCCTAAAAGGCTCTACGGAAGATACCGACTGAAATCCTCATGAAGTGCAATACACTCGACAGAAGATCCCACTCGGATATCCCAATTCCACTCGACCATGATTACTTCACTCGACCACACAAGAATCCACTCGGAGTACAGAATACCTAGAGTCACCCCAGGATGGCAACAGTCAGGCATTCACTCCGACGTCATAAAGATCATTTAATACGGGCGTTACCAGTAACGTTCAGGATTTAACTCTCATTGAACCCCTGTGTAACTGAGGGCTGCGAGGGGCCGGCGCACTCTATATAAGCCACCTCTCCCCTCTGGCACAAGGGTTCGCACCCCTTGTAACTATACATCATTCCAATCGACAAAGCCTCCGCGGCACCGAGACGTATTGCTGTTACCTCCTCCGAGAGGTGCCTGAACTCGTAAAACTGTGCGTACAACCTCACCGTAGTTAGGACTCTGCCCTCTCCTACGTACCCCCATCTCTACTGTCAGATCCGTTCCCACACAACATGTCGTGTGCTTACACAAAAAACAATGGAGCCCATTGCGCACTGTCGAGCGAGGTGGCGATCGAGTTAGCCACGCGCGGCTAGACGTTTTCTGTGATGTGGCTGACGAGACAATGAACAAGCACAGAATCGCGCCGGGCGCGACGTGTTTTCCGACGTCTAGTCCTGCTGAGCACTTTGTTATTGGCCCATTTGACACGTGTGGCGGCAGATGAGCAGTGCAGCAAGCGGGGTTGGCTCGCTTGGAGACATGTCTCCGGCCAGTACGTAGTAAGTACTATCTTCGTCCTGGTTTATTGATCCTCTTCGAATTTTGTGTCAAAATTTGATCATGAATTTAATTAACAAAATATTAATGCATGCCATAAAAAATTATGGCATTGAAAACTATGTTTAAGTACGAATTCAATGATATAATTTTTTAAGACATGCATTAATATTTGTCAGTTAAAATCTATGATCAAATTTTGATGTAAAATATGAAAAGAACCAATAAACCAGGACGGAGGTAGTAGGTACCTAGGGAACTGCAATGCATTGGCACAGTGCCGGGCCGGTCGGGACGACACATGCATGGATGCCCGGCGTGGCCACCGCGCCCGCCCTCCACGATGACCAACGTATCTGCGATGCCCACGGCCACCATAGCCGCCCCTTGTGCGCTCGCCACTCTGACCTGACACAGTCAATGGCAGCTTGAAATCTCGAATACAGAGAAATAACGCCTAGTTTTATTAAGAGAAAAGTATTCTCTTTATCCCTAAATTCTCGTGGCAGAGTCTAGATTTGATCCCTCGGCTACGAAACCAGATAACTTACACCCCAACTCATGAAACCGAACAAGTTTCATCCCTTCTCTCGGTTTTGACCAGTCCTTGCCAAGGTGACAAAGGAGACCCTAGATTGACCGTGCCTGCTGCACATGCTCCCCGATGTCGTACCTTGCCGCCCCTCACCGCCAGGGGCGGACCCAGGATTGGGCTAAGCCCTGGGCCCTAGGCCGGCTATAGTGCCGCTGCAGTGCCCACCATGCTATACTGAAGGCAGTGTGCATTCCTCACGCCCAGGGCCCAGCCCCCCCCCCCCCCCCCCGGCCTGGGTCCTGGATCCGCCACTGCTTCCCGATGCCGTACCTTGCTGCCACGCCTGCTGCTCCCCGCCGTCGGACCTTGTTATTGGTCGACCTTGATTGTCGCTTGCCCTTGCTATTGCACGATGCGAGGCAGCGTGGCCGCGATAAGCACACATGTTGTTGCTCGTTGTCGAAGAATGGATCCACTTAAGAAGCTGCCCTTGCCGATCGAATTTTTCTCTTGATTTTGGAAATGAGGAGACATAGAGGACGAGCAGTCCCTAGGTGGATAGGGAGCAACACCGCGCTCAATGGAGAAGAAATATAGGAGCGGCGACGTGGTCTATGGATAAGAAGCATATGAGCAACACACTGTCGGATCCAAGCGGTCGCCCCATGCATGGAGACCGCCGATGACGACAAACACCACCGTAGTCGCGAGGTGCCCTACCCCGACCGTGGCGGCGACGTGCTACATCATGGCGACGAGCAGGTCGAGCCGCGA
Organism: Thinopyrum elongatum; assembly: GCA_011799875.1. Classification (NCBI taxonomy): domain Eukaryota; kingdom Viridiplantae; phylum Streptophyta; class Magnoliopsida; order Poales; family Poaceae; genus Thinopyrum; species Thinopyrum elongatum. The sequence goes on from CM022302.1 coordinate 534,557,129, forward strand.
CGATCCTCCCTCTCCTGGCGCCGCAAGTTGCTGAGACCATCATCACCGCCAGCTTGCTCCTCCCTGTCCGCATACGGCACATGAGAAAGATGGGGAGTACGGAAGAGAGGGGGGGGATCAGGAGGGCAATTCGAAGGTCTTGTTTGCCACATCAAGTCATCAACATGGACTAGTCAAAACCGGGATGAGTCAGCAGCAAAACTGGTCAAAACAAAGAAGAGGGATGAAACTTGTCCGATTATCAAGAGTTGAGGGTGCAAGTTGTCCGGTTTCATAATTAAGTGACCTAATATAGATTCCGTCAAGAGTTGAGGGATAAAACTTTTATTAAAGACACATTTTAGTAGGTTTTTTTTTTGGAAAACCAGTTTTACTAGGAAGTTCAGTGGTTGGAGAGGGATGGGTATACACTGACATGTAGGCCGTACACATAGATTAACGGTGCATGCACACTAACGGCATCGATTTTTGTGCCACGTCGGCCTAATAGGCAGGACCCAGGTGTCAGAATCCGGTTCAAAACATGCTCTACGCTCGGTCAATGCATTCGGTGAAAATATAGCGTTGTCGATGATGGCTTTGGTCTAATTTTTGCGATATGGTGGCAAACAACTAATGACGTTCCTGTCATTATGCTTACTCGTTTTTCATAGACCGTGCTTTTTTATGGACACGGCGCAGCAGCGGTTTACCTTGACTTTCTCTGCTTGGCGTGGCCGGCGCGCCACATGGCTCGGTGACCTGATCACCCGCTGGGAAACACCCACTCGGTGCCACACGCCCGAACGCCGACCGCCGCCGCGCTCCACGGTGACCAGATCAGCCGATGCCCACGGCCGCGAGGGCGAGGCGAAGCATCCTGGCTGCCGGTCATGCTCTCCGATCTCACATCGTCACTCACACCTCGCCCGCCACTCAGCTCAGGGTTCTACAACAAGGATCACTGCACTACAGTGGTGAACTTTCACCAGCGGAACTGCTTTAGAAGTTCAGTTGGGTGCACTCATCAGACCAGCCAGCGTCCGGTAAATGAAATAGTTTTACGCTAAAAATACCAACACGGCCTCCAATACATGGTGCATCAAGTTTGCAGCAGTAACAGAGATCAACACCCGGTTTTGACAAAGCCAAAAGGGAGTTACTGTACTTAGTTACTGCAGGTTTAAGGGGATTAACCTTCCCTTCACGACGGCAGCTTCCGATGGAGTTCCATCTCCCTTCTCCCCCGGTTCAAGAAGTCACGCCGAGCGTTAGTGGATGAAATAAGAAAATGATGTTGGAGAAAGCGATCTTTGTCTGTTGATGCTAAGCCGCCAAGGCAAGGCACATATATAGGCAGTGGATGGAGACGAATATCACGTGTCGTGCGCTTAAACAATGTCCCATTGCGTACTGTCGTGGTGACGAGTTAGCCATGGGCTACTGCGACGTGGCTGTCGAGTGAACATACAGAGCATCTGGGTGTGATGTGTTTGTACTCCCCTGTTTTTAAATATAGGTCTTTTTAAAGATTCTACGACGGACTAACGAAGCAGAATGAGTGAATCTATACTCTGAAATATGTTTATATACATCGGTACCGGTACGTAGTTTGTATTGAAAGTACACTAGTAAATGGTTGATTCACATTCGGGCCTGCCTCTCCTTCTGAACAACCGGAGCAGTTTCTCACTCGCACAGTTGAGATGTGTGGCGGCAGATGAGCAGGCCAACAAGCGGTTCATATAGCTATGAAGGAGCAAAGCAGCAACGGTTCTGCTTGCCAACAACAGGAGACGCTCACCGCCACCGGCCGGGAGGCCACGCCCACATGCGTGGCGCCTTCCACGGTGACCAACCGATCCGACGCGCACGGCCACTCCGACCTGCCACTGAAGCCTCAAAATGATCACTCGATCGATCACTGGCTCGCTGCGTCGCCAGCAGTTGAAAAAACCAAGGCCACCTGGGGAACAGAGAGAAGAATCAGGCGAGCGAGCGAGATCGCTGCCGGTTTCATGCATGTAATTGGCCAGCCATGAGGACACGGGAGATTGATTAGTTCAAAGCGGCGGGCGCGCGTGTCGGTCTGCCACGGGAACCCGAAGCAAAGCCGCGGACTCCCTCTCACTCACTCGGCCGACAACGGGCCGGCAGGCAGACAGGCTGCCCGCCCCCGCGCCCCCTCCACCCCCGACATCCTGTCCCCCTCCGGCCGATTCTCCCCGATCCGCTCCGTTTCCGCCGATGGCGTGCCTCCGGTGTATATATATATATATATACGCCCGCACCCGCCGGCCGGCATCTCATTCCCTCCCACCACGACCACATCAACCAACCAACCCATCATCATCATCAGAGCTCTCCGCAAGAATCAACCACAGCTTCCAACAACTATAGCTCTAGCTGGCCGGCATGGAGCTGGAGCTCGGGCTGGCGCCGCCGACCAACGACGGCCGCCTCCTCGGCGGGAAGAGGGGCTTCGGCGAGGCGTTCGGGATCGAGGAGGAGCGGAGGGCGGCGGTGGCCACGACGCTGCCGCTCTTCGATGACGGCAGCAGTAGCAGCAGCAGCAGCGACAGCGGCGACGGCGGTGGAGGGATGAGCAAGAAGGCGCTCGTGGGGTGGCCGCCGGTGAGCTCCGCGCGCAGCAGGGCGTGCGGCGGGAGCGGGAGCGGGGGCAGGCACGTGAAGGTGCGGAAGGAGGGCGCGGCCATCGGGCGGAAGGTGGACCTGTCCCTCCACGGCTCCTACGCCGACCTCCTCGCCACGCTCGCCCGCATGTTCCCCGACCCCGCCGGCGACCGGGCGGCAGGCTGTCCTCACGCCAAAAGCGAGACGGTGGTCACCTACGAGGACGCCGACGGCGACTGGATGCTGGTCGGAGACGTGCCGTGGGAGTAAGTCCCTCATCATCATCTCCCATTTCCGTTTCAAAGAACGAGAAATCCTACATCACCGAGTGTTATAACTGAAATACTGACATCCTGGTGCGTTGATGTCTTTTTTCCAGGGATTTCGCGCGGTCGGTGAAACGCCTCAAGATTTTGCTCTGAAGAAACAGAATGGCACTGCTAGATTTTGAGAAATGTTTTTCCATTTTCTTCTTCTGTGAGATTTCAGCTATGATGCATCCTCACTGGCTGCTCATGTTGCAGACATATTGTAATACTATAAATACTTATAATATACACTACTACTACAACATTTCCTCGTATCATTTTCCCGTTTTCTCTCCCAGAACGTGTAAACATGTTGGGGCTATATGTTATGTTTTTCCAAACAGAATACGCAGTTTCAGTTGTCAAACTGTCTACCCTTTGGAAAAGGGCCAATTCAATTCTGTTATGTTCGATGCTCTGTCAGATCCTTTTTATATTTCACTCATTCCCAGCTGATTTATTTTCTCAATGGAAGCAGACATGCTCAATTTGTAAAGCTTTCAGGGGCCAGCAGTTTTTGCAGGTAAGCAGTTGTTACAGATGCTAACAGACAAGCATATATGCTCGGTCAGATTCTGCAAGAACACTGGGCATGAACGTGACCTGACGGGGGAATGTTTGCTCGCAAAGGAGGATCGGTGTAGCGTGCTGGCAACCAACTTCGCTTTTGCGTTGTGTTGTGACTTGTGACAGCGTTGGGTTTGGAAGAAAGCTTCAGTCTTCCCGATTTAGATCAACGATAGTAGATAGATTGGATGGGAAATAGTCCAAGGACATCGCCCCTCTAATCTAGGACTGCAATAGCCGGCGACCGTTCGTTGGCCAGGATGGCATTTGTGAACGGCGTGGCTGGCAGTTTTAGTGCTACATGGCATTTCGTTTATTTTAGTGCATTTTTATCTGAAAACTTCCGTCGTCAGATCTTGATCATGTGTCTATAAGGCCACGTTTGGTTCGATGGCGAGGTTGGGTTGGCTAAGGATATCCTCAACCAGGTGGTTAGGGATAACCACTTTTCTTTGTTTGGTTGGATGGGATTGGATTGTTTGAATATCCATGTTTTGTTGTTTGGTTGAAAGGATGAGAGGTGTAGCTATTTGTGTATTTAACTTTGCATGCCAAGTTTGAAAAATAGAACTATACTTTCAGATAGCCTCTTTTTCTTTCAGTAGTATTTTTTTACAGTAGTAGTAAAAAAACTTTAAGATACATATACACAAGCGCGCGCACACAATCAGCCACACGTCCTGACACATAAATTGGTATACACACAATCATCCATGAATATAATAACAGATCGAGCTGCGGATCGTAGAGCAACAAATCGGATAGTAGAATTTCATACAGAGGAATTGGAGCATGGGAATGAGAGGATTGAGGCACCGAGCCAGCTGCAGCCTAACCCAGCACAGGCACGCATCGCTTGATTGCGTGGCGGCCGTTGTCGAAGAACACGAGGCTCCGGCTGGATCCAGTTCGCCGCCGCGCTTCTCCGTCAGGCGCCGGCGCCGCCGCCCAGCACGAGAAAGAGAGCGCAGAGAGGTGGATAAACTGAGATGCTTTTCGTTCGGGAGAGCCGACTCGAAAGAAACGATTCGGTTGAGACGCGAGCGTGGCTGGCTGGCTGCCCTCATCCGCCATATTTTGCCGGCTCTTGTCAACCAGTTTTCTGAGGAATATTCTCAGCAGCATCTTGGCTATCCCTATCCTTTCATCCCTCTAAACCAAACAGGTGGCATCGCTCAGAAAATAGGCTATCCCTGTCCAACCGAGGGATAGCCGATGAACCAAACGCCACCTAAGGGGGTTTGCTCGGCTTTTCCTCCCGGGGAACGGTCGCCAATTAACATTAGGGCTAATCTACATGGCTTCGTCGTGTAAAAAAATGAAAGGTTTGTGAACCTTTGAAGGGCAACCTTTGGATTCTCAAGATCAATCTCGATCACATCACCTCTAAGCAACACCTACGAGAATTTGCCTCCCTTTTGTTGCTCCTTCGGGATACTCACCTTCCGGAGGATGTTGAGGATGACATTGTGTGCACTAACAAGGCGAGCGGGCTTTACTCCTTGGCTTTGGCGTACAAAGCACAATTCATAGGGTCCACGAGCACTACCTTGAGGTGCACCATTTGGAATGCTTGGGCTCCATCAAAAGCTAAATTATTTGTTGGGCTTGCTACTCAAGATAGAATTTGGATGGCCAGTTGGTGAGGCGAGGTTGGTAAAATTGTGGTGCTTGCCCTCTATGCCAAAGAGTACAAGAAAGTGAGACTCGCCTTTTCTTCAAATGTCGATTCACTATTAGGATTTGGAACTTCGTTAAAGATTCGAATGCACATGTGTTCTGTCACAAATCCACCCCACTGCCAGTCATCAAGAAGGAAGCAAACCTTTGGGTCATAGCGGGTGCATAAAAAAGAGGGAATATCATACCAAGAGAGTAATGATCTTTATGTAAAAAAGACGGTGTGTTAACAAACTCTATTCTTCTTCTTAATTAATGGGCGAGGCAAAAGAATATGGTTTGTACATTAGATGAAAGGAAAAGAAATAGACTGAGAGTATTCAATAGGTAGAAGAAAAATAAACAAGCAATTTATTTGTGTTTACATAAAAATAAGCAAACACCGGTCTACCTCCCTTGTCTCGGCGTTTTCTCCGAGCATTTGATGAAGAAACTTCCGAAATAAACTTGCACAAGTTGTGCCAATCTTATAAGATTGACAAGTTACATCAACCATGCAACATAAGGAGTTGGAATCTGAAAAAGGAACATAAGATGACTGTGGCTTGTGACAAAAATAATAATCCAAAATGGCGGGTTTTCCCTAACAACTCACCAGATCAAGATGCAAGAATACAAATAACACACAATGACTAAACAAGACATCACACTGCTCTTCACATCGATTTTCTATGTGTACAGCTCTACCAGGTGAAGCTAGTTTATTTGGGAGCGAACAAACCACAGGGGAGCTAAATGGGTTGATCCGTTTCGGTTTTACCGACTATCCATTTCTAAGAGCGATGAATAGGAGCTCCCCGCGTTTGGAAGCATCTTGGGGGTGAAAGTAGCACCGTCGTCCTGGCGTAGGCGACCATAGCGGGACCTCATTGCAGGCTATAAATTGTCGCTAAGACGGGTAGGTGGGCAGACCCACCTAGCACTTCGTGTGCTTCCCTATCAATGTCGGGAAACACGATTTTTGCTATGATTTCAGTCGGGTTTTTTCCGTAGGATTTCAATTGGTTTTTGACCATTTTTAATTCAGGAACAAAATGTTAAGAAAATATTCAGGAAATAAAAAATGTGCACATATGTTAAAAATGTCCATGAGTTAAAAAACATTCATGTATTTTTAAAGTACTCAAGAATAAACAAATATTCAAATATTTAAATGACATGCACAAAATTTCAATAATATTCATGTGTTTCAAAATTTTCATACAAAAAAGTATTATATTCTATTTTAAATAAAAGTTCATTGTTCTTTTAAATCAGGTATTTAGAAACTAGCTTCTGTTTTCAAGAAAAGATCATTAAATTTTGAAAATATCCATAGATTCAAGAATTTATAAAGAAAACAGAAAAGGTAAAAGAAAGAAAACTACAAACATGAAAAAGGAAAAAACCATTCCTATAGAAACCCTGAATTCTTTTTAACAAGATCTGCTTTTATCGGTGTCGTAGAAGAGACTAAAACGTAAATTACCCAAGGCCCAAACAAAGATTGGTGTGCGTGATTTATACAGATACACTGATATCCTTCCCTGCGAGCAAAGAATAACATATTCCAGCCATAGCGGCAGGGCGCGTCTTTGTCTTGCTTGTATTGGTAAGTGGGCCGACCTGGTAACATATTCCAGTTCCATTGTTTTTCCTCCTTTTTTTACTTCTTCTTTTACTTTTATTTATATTTTGAGACTTTCTAAATACATGTATACCAAAACAATTATTGAATTTACTTTTTTGTTTAATGTCATTAAGAATATGAAAAATGTCAACGCGATGTAGAAAGTTTGTTACTGTCATTTAAAAAATGTTAAAAACATTAAAATGACATTTTAAAAATGTTCATGTGTTCAAAAAAAGGTACGTGATATTTTTAAAATGTTTGTAAATTGTAAAAAATATTCCTGAAATTCAAAACAATGTACTTTGCATTTAATAAAATTCATGAGTTTTTTAAAAATGTTCGTTACATTAAAAAAAACGCTCCGGCGCATCCCTCTCCCTTGCCCACCGCCTCTCGCGGCGGGCGGCGGGCGCGAGCGGGCCGTCTTAACGGGCACTAGCACCCACCGTTGCCCGCACGGAGCGGCGGTCGCCGGGGGGGAGGGGACGGTGTGGGGGCAGAGAGGACTGCACACAGGTTAGGAGGGGTCAGCTCCGGCGTCTGCGCTGTGCCAGAGCGGGAGCGACGACGGTGTAGATTCGAAGCCGCCCCCCGTGTCCACCTTCAACAGCTTCAGCGCAATGCGGAGGGCCAGCTCCTCCTCGAGGTCGAGGTCGGAGCCCGAGTGGCTGCCTGATACGTCTTCATCGTATCTACTTTTTCAAACTCTTTTGCCCTTGTTTTGAACTCTAATTTGCATGATTTGAATGGAACTAACCCGGACTGACGCTGTTTTCAGCAGAATTGCCCTGGTATTATTTTTGTGCAGAAATAAAAGTTCTCGGATTGACCTGAAAATTTACGGAGAATATTTTTGGAATATATAAAAAATATTGGCGTAAGAATCAACCAGAGGGGGCCACCTAGAGGCCACAAGCCCTGGGGGCGCGCCCTGCAGGCTTGTGGGCCCCCTGGACCTCCTCCGACTTTAACTCCAACTCTATAAGTACCTATTTAGGGAGAAGAAAATCAGAGAGAAGGATTCATCGCGTTTTACGATACGGAGCCGCCGCCACCTCCTGTTCTTCATCGGGAGGGTAGATCTGGAGTCCGTTCGGGGCTCCGGAGAGGGGGATTCGTCGCCATCATCATCACCAACCTTCCTCCATCACCAATTTCATGATGCTCACCGCCGGGAGTGAGTAATTCCATCGTAGGCTTGCTGGACGGTGATGGGTTGGATGAGATTTATCATGTAATCGAGTTAGTTTTGTTAGGGTTTGATCCCTAGAATCCACTATGTTCTGAGATTGATGTTGCTATGACTTTGCTATGCTTAATGCTTGTCACTAGGGCCCGAGTGCCATGATTTCAGATCTGAACCTATTATGTTTTCATGAATATATTTGTGTTCTTGATCCTATCTTGCAAGTTGTAGACACCTATTACGTGTTATGATCCGCATACCCCAATGTGACAATATTTGGGATTCTTTCCGGTGATTACCGTAGTTTGAGGAGTTCATGTATTCACTAAGTGCTAATGCTTTGTTCCGATTATCTATTAAAAGAAGGCCTTAATATCCCTTAGTTTCCATTAGGACCCCGCTACCACGGGAGGGTAGGACAAAAGATGTCATGCAAGTTCTTTTCCATAAGCACGTATGACTATATACGAAATACATGCCTACATTATATTGATGAATTGAAGCTAGTTCTGTGTCACCCTAGGTTATAATTGTTGCATGATGAATGCTATCCGACATAATTATCCATCACTGATCCGATGCCTACGAGCTTTTCGCATATTGATCTTTGCTAAGTTATTTTGCCGTTGCTACTATTACAATCACTACAAAACTGTTACTGTTACTTTTGCCACTGTTACCGTTACTTCCATACTACTTTGCTACTAAAAACTTTGCTGCACATATTGAGTCTTTCAGGTGTGGTTGAATTGACAACTCAGCTGCTAATACTCGTGAATATTCTTTGGCTCCCCTTGTGTCGAATCAATAAATTTGGGTTGAATACTCTACCCTCGAAAACTGTTGCGACCCCCTATACTTGTGGGTTATCAAGACCTTTTTCTGGCGCCGTTGCCGGGGAGCATAGCTCTATTCTCTAAGTCACTTGGGATTTATATCTGTTGATCACTATGAGGAATTTGAAAGATAACAAAACCAAGATTTTCCCCTCTACTACGAGGGGAGGTAAGGAACTGCCATCTAGCTCTGCACTTGATTCACCTTCTGTTTTGAGTAAGCTTGCTGAAAGGATCTAGATGACGACTAGAGGGGGGGTGAATAGGCGTTTTAAAACTGTTACGGATTTGGCTTTGTCCTAATGCGGAATTAAACTAAACGGATACCTTTCAAGCACAAAACCTAAATATGCTAGGCTCAACTAAGTGCACCAACAATCTATGCTAAACAAGATAGACACTTAAGGAAACTAGCAAGCACAAACTATATCACAAGATATGAAAATGTAGGAACAACTAAGCAATTCAACTAGCACAAGATATATCAATATGAGCAAGTATGAATTGCGGTAAGTAAAGGGTGAGGGTATGAGATAACCACAAGTGAGTCGGAGACGCGGATTTATCCCGAAGTTCACACTCGTGAGAGTGCTAATCTCCGTTAGAGCGGTGCCGAAGACAAAGCTTCGGGGCGCCACCAAGTGGCTCACCGTATTCTCCCTTTCGAGTCACCCCCAACGGATGAGCCTCGATTCACTCGGGGTTGGTCTTGAAGGCGACCACAACACCTTTACAAACTTCTCCGGAGCACACCACAAGCAAGGAAGCTTCCGGAGGAACCTTGACCACTTAGGCCACTTCAACACCCTTCCCCGGAGCACACCACAAAAGGAAGCTTCCGGGGGAACCTTGGCCACCTAGGCCACTTCACAATCTTCACAATATGTCACCAAACCGTCTAGGAGGCGGAAGCCTCCAAGAGTAATAAACTCACAAGCTCTCACTCGAACTAATCGATGCGGGGAGCTCAAACCAATGCAATAAATGCAATGCAACGTTAAGCAACAAATGCTCAACCCACTCTCTCAATCTCACAAGATGCAACTCAAGAAAGTAGGAGATTGAAGAGAGGGGATGCAATGGATAGGATCAACAAATGGCTCACAAATCCATCCACAAATCCCCCTTCACATAGAGGGAAGATAGGGGTTTGGGAGAGGTGGAGAGAGGCTCAAAATGGTGTTTAGAAGGTGTGTCAACAGCCCCCAAACCGGAGGGGGGACGCAGCCCTTAAATAGCCAAACACAGAAACTAGCCGTTGGGGCTCAACGGGCATTTCCTGGGCACCCCGTGCACACGGGGGGTTAGACCCCGTGCACACGGGGTCCCGTGTGCACGGTACAAGTCCGTGTCCACGGGGTACCCCAGGACAGCCAGCAGCAGCCACTCAAATGATGATAACTTTGGCATACGGACTCCAAATTCGATGATCTTGGGCTCGTTTTGAAGCTATGGAAAAGCCCAAGGTCCTCACATAGAGAACCACCCAAGATCAACAAGAAAGAATGATGCAAGTAATGCAAAGGTTTGAGCTCTCTACATGCGACGCGATCAAGCTACTTGCCCGAGAGTCCCCCTTGATAGTACGGCTATCGAACCTATAATCCGGTCTCCCACCAAGCACTATGAGACCGGCAAAACTAGGAAAACCTAGCTAAGTAATACCTTTGCCTTGCATATTCAACTTGAGCTTGATGATGACTTTAATGCTTGCCTCAAGTTGGAATCCCTTTCTTGTCCACAACCACTTGGTGAAGATACTCGAATTGCTTCCTCATATTGTAATGAGGGAAGCCTTAACTTAAGCCCACCTTCACATGTGCATTATCATGATGTGGACCGCAAGCTTCAAAGTATATAACCTCCGGCTTCTCATCTTGCACTTGGACTCCTCGAACCCGATGACCATCACCTCTTGATGTCATCCACACATAGGCTACTTGAAATCTTTTCTTTTGTTGCAAGCCCATGAGAAACACCTAACCCACATAGACATAACAAACACATAGCATGGGTTAGGTAACAAAGCACAATTCACAGTTACTTACCATACCACTAGATCACTTGATCTCATGTGGTACAATGTTTGTGCTTTGTGGGTTGACCACTTAGATATAATCTTTGAGCTTCATCTTGGTCAACCATCATGTGGTACAATGTTTGTGCTTTGTGGGTTGACCACTTAGATATAATCTTTGAGCTTCATCTTGGTCAACCAACATCTTTACTTCAAGCTCCATCTTGGTTTCTTGAAAGCCACAATGAACTCTTCATTTCCCTTCATTGCTTCAAGACTATATCACCAAAGACTCTTTCATGACCATATCAAGTTCCACTATGAATATCATCTTGGTCACCACTTGCCCTTCTAAGAACTCCATCACAAGCTCTTGAGAGGCACCATGAATTCTTCACTCTAGTTGCTTGCTTCAAGACTTGATCAACCGAAACCCAACACATGAGCTCACCATGATCTTGTCTTGAATCCATAACTCAAATTCTTCTCTTTGATTATTCTCTCAAGCCTTGATCCTCAGAAGCCCAAATATGTCAATCTTTGAGATCCTCCAAAGAACTGAAACCTCACTGGATATGGGATCTCGAGAGCCAACACCTAGGCCCCGTGAGCACGGGGTATCCAGAGAGTTGAAACTCGACCCCGTGCACACGGTACAAGCCCGTGTGCAAGGGGTATCCAGAGAGGGATACCATGAGGACTTCTTCGGATGCTTTGATGGCAATCTTCACATAACAACCCAAATAACTTCAAGCATCACTATGGAACATATCTTCATATAAGATACAATGCACTTGATGCTCCATAGGAATTGTCATTTAATACCAAAGCTTAGAGCACATATAACTTCATCTATATGGACTTCATCCTTGATTCCATCCAATATCCTTGAGACACTATCTTCATATATATGGACTTCATCCTTGATTTAGTCCAATATCCTTGTGGCACCATCTATGGACAACCCTTCAAATATATCTCACTGAAAACATTAGTCCATGGAGATTGTCATTCAATTACCAAAACCACACTTAGGGGCTAGATGCACTTTCACTTGCGACACCACCACCTGCTATTAATTCTGATATGGCGCAAGTAATTGATGATGCTACTTTTGCTATGCATGATGCTTATGATGATACTACTGCTTTGCTTGATAATACTATGCCACTAGGTGAATTTCTTGATGAACAACTTGCTAGAGCTAAAGATATTGAGAATGCTGAATCTGAAACTGATGAAATTTTTGAAACTGAACACTTTGAAACACCTGCTAGACCTAGCTCTCCTAAATATGAATTGCCTGTAATACCTGAGGGTTATGTTATAGATGGAGAGGTAGCTAGGGACTTTCTTGCTTGTAAGGATAGAGATGATCTTAAGAAATTACTATGCAAGTGGAAAGAAAAATCTTTGAATGCTAGAATGCAATATGATCCTAAGTTTGCTACTTCACCTATCTTTGTTACTGATAAGGATTATGAATTCTCTGTCGATCCTGAGTTAATTACTTTGGTTGAATCTGATCCTTTCCATGGTTATGAATCTAAAACTGTTGTGGCACATCTTACTAAATTGAATGATATAGCCACCATGTTTGCTCATGAGAAAAAAATTCGCTATTACTATATTCTTAAGTTGTTTCCTTTCTCATTAAAGGGTGATGCTAAGATATGGTTTAATTCTCTTGCTCCTGGTTGTGTGCGTAGTCCATAGGATATGATATATTACTTCTCTGAAAAATATTTTCCTGCTCATAAGAAACAAGCTGCTTTACAGGAAATATTTAACTTTGTGCAAATTAAAGAAGAGAGTCTCCCACAAGCTTGGGGGAGGCTTCTCCAATTACTTAATTCTTTGCCTGATCATCCTCTCAAGAAAAATGAAATACTTTATATCTTTTATAATGGACTAACCGATGCTTCTAGGGACCATCTAGATAGTTGTGCTGATTGTGTTTTCAGGGAATGAGCTGTTGAACAAGCTGAAGTACTATTGAATAACATATTGAGTAATGATAATAATTGGACTCTTCCTGAACCACCTCCTAAGCCAACTCCGAAGAAAAGAGGTATTCTATTTATCAGTCCTGAAGATATGCAAGAGGCAAAGAAATCTATGAATGAAAAAGGTATTAAAGCTGAAGATGTTAAGAATTTACCACCTATTGAAGAAATACATGGCCTTAATATTCTGACACAGGTAGTAGAGGTAAATTCTCTCTATAGATTTGACGAAGGTGATATCCCTTATGATAAATCTGCTAGTCAATGCTTGGATGAATTTGAAAACTTTGTTGTTAAACAAGAAAACTTCAATGCATATGTTAGTAGACAATTGAAACGTAATGCTTATATGCTTGACTGCTTGGGTGACTACATGTGTAGAACTGTTAATGATCTTAAAATTATTAGTAAACATGCTTCCATGGTAAAAACTCAAGTAGATCAAGTTCTCAAGGCACAAAATGATTTGCTTAATGAGATGAATAATAAGGTGAATGATAATGCTGTTGGAGTTATGACTAGAGGTGGTAAAATGACTCAGGAACCTTTGTATCCTGAGGGCCATCCTAAGAGAGTAGAACAAGACTCTCAGAGAATTAATACTGATGCACCTAGTCCTTCTAGTAATAAGAGGAAAAACAAAACTGATAGGACTTTGCATGCTACTAGTGAATGTAGGAGATATGCCCTAGAGGCAATAATAAATGTTATTGATTATCTCCCTGTTCATAATTAGGTTTGTGTTCCATGCTATAACTGCTATGGCTCTCGAGTCTGCAATAACCACGAGGCTTGGAGGAAGACTCATATGCACGTGTGGAATAATAAACGGTAAAATGTATTCCTAGTCTGGCCTCTAAGACTAGCTCAAGTGTTGCATGATGGTTCTGTTTTCCTGATCATGGGCATGTCTATGCCAGCAACTTTGAGGGCACAATGTTAGCAGAACATTTGTGTTGAATCGACCCGAATTGATGTTATGCTATGAGTTACATTCGTCACAAGTTAATGGTTAATAACACATAGATGGTTAACTTTTGCATGATTCCTTAGACCATGAGAGTATCAAGTTTCTTCATGCTTGCTTCATGAACTTTGGGGTTTGTTAAACGTCATCCGTAAATGGGTGGCTATTACGGCGACTTACGGGTTCATGGAAAAGTGTGTCAAGTAACTTGATAGCTCAAGATTGGGATTTGCTCCTTCGACGATGGAGAGATATCTCTGGGGCCTCTCGGTGTTACGGTATCCATCATCGTCTGGCCAGACACTTTGTGATTTGATCATGGGGATGCCGAAACACGGTAACGAGAAAAGAGAACAATGCCGGTAACGAGGTAACTGTCATAGTGGACAAGTTGTTGACCCACAGGGATGCCATCATGTCTCACCTCGGGTATTTGTAACATATCGCGAAGCAACAGGAATAGCACACGGCAACTGGAGGTTCACTTGAATATTCATTCGTGTGGGTATAGGGGTCAATATGGGTGTCCACGGCTCCGATGTTGATCATTGATCGGAAGGGGTTCCGTGTCATGTCTATACTTCACCAAACCTATAGGGTCACACGCTTAAGGGTCATCTATCTGCTGAATACTAGACAGGGAGTCTGAGAGAAAATCACCAAAAAAGTTTCGGACAGCGGAAAAGTTCCGCAGAGAGAACACCGGATGAGTTTCGGTGAAACTGAAAAGTTGTTTTGGGGTATTCCATTAAGTCAAATTGGTTTCGGCACATGCCTAATAATTCTTGGAGGGTGCCAGAATCATTCTGGAAACTTTCTGGAATTTTCTGGGATGAAAACCGGAAATGTTCCGGAGCTGCCGGAACCACTTCAGATGCTTTTCGCAGATGAAAATCACTAATCTGGAATTGTTTTAGAATGCATTGAAAATTGTTTTAGTGGGTACTGGAAATGTTCTAAGCCCACATAAATATTTTCAGTTTGAACGGACGCTGAAAAATGTCGTCATGAATAGTGAAAGTGCTTTTTGGGATATTTTTTGAACAGCCACCTTTTAGGGCTTTTGCAAAAAGGCTTCTAGAAGGGAGTGGGGACCAAGGAACCCCCATGTGGGGGCCCCCCTAGGGGTGGCCGGCCAAGTTGGAGCTCCTCCATGGAGCTCCACTTGCCTTCCTTTTTTACCCTTGTGGAGGATCCATGTGATGGGTTTTTTGGGTATTTCACCCATATGGTTTTCCTATAAATAGAGGTGGAGGGGTGCACTCCACACTCATCCATTCTCACATACAAGTGCCATGCAATTATCTGGCTTCTCTCTCCCTCCCACGAAAAGAGTTTCGTAGAGCCGAAACGTTGTCTGGGTTCCGGTGGGAACTAGTTCTGGACGGCGAAGCCCTGCCGGATAGATGACACCGTATGTGTGCAACCCCGTAGAGAGGTCGTAGTTTCAATCTTTATGCATGAGGGGCTGTTTGAGAGTGCCTCCCGAAGGGCTGTCCAAGTGACGGTCCGAGTTCTGTGAGTCCTCCCGAAGGGCTGTCCGAGTGACCGTTCGAGTTTTGAGGGTCCTCCCGAAGGGCTGTCCGCGACACCGTCCGGGGGACTGTTCGACCGCCTCCCGGAGGGCTGTCCGAGGGGCAGATGAGGGTATACATCCTCGCGGTTGGGAGGTTGTTAATCCTAGCTGCGGGGATCTGCACCGCCGATCGTCATCGACTCTTCTTCCGCTGCGCTACGAGTCGGTAACGAAAATGATCAAACCTTGTATGAAGTCTCCATAGTGGTCCTGGGCTGGTGCGTAGGTCAGAAATTTTTTGTTTTCTGCTGCGTTACCCTACAGTGGCATCATGAGCTGTGCTATGCGTAGATGCAGGTTGCGATCTAGAATACATGGAGATGTATGGGTGTTGCACAATATAATTAGGTAGTAGATGAGTTCTATTACTGAAAATTATTTGTGCGGGTAGCAGATGAAATCTGTTACCCGATGTTCTTGTTGCTACCCTGGAATTTGCATAATCCTGATCTTGACGGCATGGTGGAATCTCACAAAGTTCTGGCAATCCGCGATCCTTTCATGCTGCTCCTGAGTATGCTGATTGACAGATCAACGAAGTGCTAACAGTTCTTTTGGTTCCACCATAGTTAAAGAAAGATGGATGTTTCGCAAACGAAAGGGCAATGCAGATATGATCTGCACGGGGGTCATGCGTATAACGAAGTTCATTATGGGGCTCGATATTTTATTATCTCGTGTTTCATACACCCCGCGAAGTTAATCTAGCGACTTGAATAATCATACTTGATGATGGACATTGGTAGCTTCGGTTTGTTTCAAAACCTTAGAAGCCACGTAAAACCAGTTTTTGCAAGAACCGATTAGAGGCGTCTAACTTGGTTTTGCAGGAGGGTTTGCATGTGCATATGATGTGGTATAGTAGTGCTCATAATAATTTGATTATGTATGAGATGACTATATGATGTAAATCGATTAACATGACCTGCGTGTCATGATTCGGCATGATGGCTGGAGCCATATGATTGCACTTTTAAATAACCTGTGTGTCAACCTTGTTGTAATGCATTATTTTATTAGCTATAGAGATAGCAATATTATCTAGTGCATCGACAAGGTGGTGGCAATCTTTGCGAAGGTGAACACCGACGCGAATGCCGAAGACGAAGAAATACAAGACTTCTCCGTCAGAAAGGGCTATACCATATCATGCTATTATGAATTGCCTGAGATGTTTATCCCTTATGATGCACCCTTCTTGATTGCGCGGTAGTCGCTTTTATTAGGGTGATCTCTCACAAAATATCAAGTAGTTAGTGTTCTCCCAAGTGTAGCACCGTCATGGCACCTATCTTTTCGGGGTACGACATGTACACATGAGTACGAACGATTAGGGATGTGTGAGGCGGGTGAGGTCAGACCTCGCAGCAAGATCACTTGGTTGTCTTGACATTTAGGCAGGACAGTCCTGAGCTCAGAACACACACATCGAAAGATGAACAAGAGTCACATAGAGATGTGATTGGCAAGTTGGCCTACCGATTGAAATTCACGTCATCAGTGATGAACCCGTCAATGGCGTTGAATTGAAATGTGGATCTTGAATCACTCACAATCAATTATGAGAGATATTGATTTGAGTGGGAGCGCACTGTAGAATTGACTTGTTTAATTCTCAGTGCAATTAATTTTGAACACTGTCTAAAGTGTGATTTGCATAACAGTTGTAGAATAATGGCTCGCGTTTCCTCCTTCCCTATTAAATATGAATAGCTGTTAAATATCTGGTTAAAACTTTACGGTTGGTAACGTAATGTGAGTATTGTCCTCAAGAGTGCCGAGAAGGACTTTGTCCTATCGCATACTTTGGTATTCTCTCGCTTATGCTATGGATCATGTGACTCTCGTCCTTCGATCCAAAAGCTAGAATTCCGTTTCAGTCAAGTGCAATACATTTGCTTCCATGAGACCCAAACTTCGAAAGTTTGGATAGTTATGTGATATTCATGGAATCTGAAAATCATTTTCAGAGACAGACAATGGCTAAAAGATATGAGATATCCAAAGCAATGTTTGTTTGCAAACTATTAGTAAAGGAGTTTACTATGCATTAGACTGATAAGAGAGGGATCCAGAAGAACGCCTGTCATATGATGAAAGGTGAATAAAACAACAACTTAAAGAGAAAGGAAGTGTCCGAAGGGTGTTAGTGTGACTTACACACCTAGGAAGTCTGGGGCTAACACCACTCTTAAGTTGAGTGCTTCTTCTGAGAGTAGGAGAAATACTGAAAGTTAAACTGTTAGAAGTATAAAGGCAGAAAGAAAGAAGACTGGAATATCCAGCTCATGTATGAATGTCATACAAGTTTTTTATGTATAGAAGGCTGGTCAAAGATATAGTTCTTGGGAATTATGATTAAATTGTTAATCACTAATTCTTGGGTATTGTGAGTTAATCACAAAGAAACCCACTCGATTGCTTTCTGTTGCAACTCGATGTAAGAACTACTATGGCCTGAAAGACTAGCCAGGGATGAGGTTTAGGTATACACAGGGAACATAGTAAATGTTGCTATACCTTCCATCGGTGTATTACCGTCTGTATTTACTTTCATAATTCATTTTAGAGTTTTACACTCTAGCCCTTTTGCATAAGGTATCTTGTAAGAAGGTTGTTCATAAGAGAACTTTTTATGTTCGATGTTATGAATAACATAAGGGCCATACTTTCATTGAGAATGAGATGTATGTTATGAATAATGATAATAATATATTACCTCTGGATTTACTTTCATAATTCATTTTAGAGTTTTACACTCTAGCCCCTTGCACAATGTTGTTGCAAAAGGGTTGTTCATAAAAGAACAATTGTTGTTCAGTATTATGAATAACATGAAGGGCCATGCTTCCATCCAGATGGGACGTATGTTATGAATATTGATGGTAATATGATACATCCATAACACTGACGCTAAATGTCGTAAGACTAAAAGAATACCACACAAGTGTGGCACTGCATTTGGTCACATTGGAGAAACTCGCATGGAAAATTCCATTATGATGGATTTTGAAGTCGTTTGATTTTGAATCATCTGACACTTGCAAATTTCCTCCGAAAAGTGAAGTGACTGAAATACCGTTCACAGGCCATAAGGAACGAGCAAAGAACTTATTGGTGATCATACATTTTGATGTATGTAGTCCGATAAATGTTGTTGCAAACAGTGGATTTTTCTACCTTCAAAAATGACTCAAGTAGATATATGGATATTTACTTGATGAGACGTAAGTCTGGATCTTTTGAAATCATCATAAGGTTTTCAAAAATGAAGTAGAAGTTATTGTAACAAGAAAATTATGTTTCTACAATTCGATTGCAGAAAGGAAAATTTGAGTTACAAGTTTAGCGAATGTCTAATGAGTTGTGAAAGGGGTTTCATAACTTGCACCTCCCGGAACACCACTGCAAGTGGAAAGTCCGTGAAGATGTAATCGAACCATTTATGACATGGTAAGATCAAAGATGACATAAATAAATTTGCCATTAGCCCTTTTAAAGAGTGATGCTTTAGAGACTACGGCTTTTACACTGAAAAGAGCTCCATCAGGTCTGTTGCAATGACGCCATGGTATGGTACGCCCAACCATGTTATATCTTTTCTTAACATTTGGAATATGGGGCTTGTGTAAAAGGTTACAAACCTATTCCAAATCAGACAAGTGCTACTTTGTAGGTTATCCCAAAATGTTGGGTATTCCTCCCTCACTATGCCGAGGCAAATAGGTTTGCCACAAAGAACGGTATGCTTTTTGAAGAAAATGGTTCTTTCAAAAAGGTGAGTGGGAGAATAGTGCAACTCGACAAGATAAACAGTATCTTCGTCATCAGATCAAAGGAAAGAGACCTTGGAAGTGATTCCAGAGTTTCCTACTGCGACTGATACGGAAGCCTCTACATGAGATGTATGGACTTCAGTCGAACTTGCAGCTGAACCACGTAGGAAAAACTCGTGCAAACCTCTCAGGTGCGCATACGAGATATTGTTGTTAGACAACAGTATACCTACGATACACAAGGAAGCGTTGATGGGCCCTGACTCCGGAATTGGCTAAATGCCAATACAATCCGAGATAGTTTCCATATAAATGTTTCAAGATTAAAATCTTGATACACCTTTCGGAAGACTTAGAGTCTAACAAATTTTATGGAACTAAAAACTGATATGGATAAAAATGTTTTATCCATAAAGCTCGACTTGTTGCAATATACAAGTTCAAGGAGTTGACTACGATGAGGTTGTTTCACCGTAGCGATGCTTAAAGTCGGTTCGGGTTGAACTAGCAATTAATACATATTTCAGTCATGAGATATGAAACATGGATGACAATAGGATTTCCATATGATGGAAATGAAACCAAGGACTTGCATGTGTTACAGTCCAAGGTATTTTGTCATTCCAGAGGATGCTAGTAAGTATGCAAACTTCAGAGTTCCAACAATGGACAGAAGAGAGCAAAATGGAGTTGAAATCTTCGTGTTTTGATGAAATGGTCAAAGGGGTTTGACTTCATCAGTGGGTAACGAAGATGCTTATGATTCAAGAAAGTAAGTGGGAGCATAATAAAATTTCTAAAAACATTGTGTGCTTGACACATTGTTAATTGGAAATAAATTTCTTGACACGAATTAGGACTTCATTTGAAAATAGTTTTTCGATGAAGTGCTTGGGCTAAATAGCCTTTATATTAGGCATGATGATCTATGGAGATAGATTTACCTAATGGGGCTGAGCAAAGATACATATTGACAAAATGCTAAAACCTTTTAGCATTAAAAACGTCAAGGAGTGATTCTTGCCGAAGTCACATGGAAAGAGTTTTTGCAAGACTCGGTGTCCCAAAACACTGATGAGCAAAATACATGATGGAGATTCCACACACTCTTGTGTTTGGATTAATCATGTATTCCATGGTATGTAAAACAACCAGATATGTCCAATACTCCCAAAGTTGTTGCGAGTATAGATACCAAAGTGATCAAAAGTACTGATCATGGGACAACAGTGAAAAGGGTCATTGAGTACTATAGTAGTACTGATGACATGTTTTCTCGCAAGCAGAGATTATGAAGTGCTCGTTGTAAGTAATTACATCGATACAGTCTTCATCAATGCTCCATGCGATTTTTGATTTAAGTTAAGGGTTTTGTGTAATACACAATATGGTGGCACGGTAGTTGGAAATTGTTCCAAACAAGTTACTGTGGTGAATTCTATAACAGAGACGAAGTATGTTGCCGCTTTTAAAAGCGACAAAGAAGATGTTGAATCATATAGTTCATTCATGAACTTAGCATGGTTCCAAGATGGCTTTTGTCAATGGGACACTACTGCAGGTAGTTGCTCCATAACTCAGTCTGAGGAATCCAGGTTTGACCTGTGATTCACATACATATAAAGCCGAGTCCACACAAAATATGCATTTTGTGAAAGCATGAAAACGCGAGGATATGCAAAGATACACACGGAGCTGAAGTCGTCAGATCCGTTGGACATCAGGCTATACCACAAGCGAAGCATACTTACACCAGTGTGCCACAGGTGTGAAGTGCATTAGCATTAACTAGATTATTGACTCTAGTGCAAGTGGGAGTCTGTAGGAGATATGCCCTAGAGGCAATAATAAATGTTATTGATTATCTCCCTGTTCATAATTAGGTTTGTGTTCCATGCTATAACTGCTATGGCTCTCGAGTCTGCAATAACCACGAGGCTCTGAGGAAGACTCATATGCACGTGTGGAATAATAAATGGTAAAATGTATTCCTAGTCTGGCCTCTAAGACTAGCTCAAGTGTTGCATGATGGTTCTATTTTCCTGATCATGGGCATGTCTATGCCAGCAACTTTGAGGGCACAATGTTAGCAGAACATTTGTGTTGAATCGACCCGAATTGATGTTATGCTATGAGTTACATTCGTCACAAGTTAATGGTTAATAACACATAGATGGTTAACTTTTGCATGATTCCTTAGACCATGAGAGTATCAAGTTTCTTCATGCTTGCTTCATGAACTTTGGGGTTTGTTAAACGTCATCCGTAAATGGGTGGCTATTACGGCAACTTACGGGTTCATGGAAAAGTGTGTCAAGTAACTTGATAGCTCAAGATTGGGATTTGCTCCTTCGACGATGGAGAGATATCTCTGGGGCCTCTCGGTGTTACGGTATCCATCATCGTCTGGCCAGACACTTTGTGATTTGATCACGGGGATGCCGGAACACGGTAACGAGAAAAGAGAACAATGCCGGTAACGAGGTAACTGTCATAGTGGACAAGTTGTTGACCCACGGGGATGCCATCATGTCTCACCTCGGGTATTTGTAGCATATCGCGAAGCAACAGGAATAGCACACGGCAACTGGAGGTTCACTCGAATATTCATTCGTGTGGGTATAGGGGTTAATATGGGTGTCCACGGCTCCGATGTTGATCATTGATAGGAAGGGGTTCCGTGTCATGTCTATACTTCACCGAACCTATAGGGTCACACGCTTAAGGGTCATCTATCTGCTGAATACTAGACAGGGAGTCTGAGAGAAAATCACCGAAAAAGTTTCGGACAACAGAAAAGTTCCGCAGAGAGAACACCGGATGAGTTTCGGTGAAACTGAAAAGTTGTTTTGGGGTATTCCATTAAGTTAAATTGGTTTCGGCACATGCCTAATAATTCTTGGAGGGTGCCAGAATCATTCTGGAAACTTTCTGGAATTTTCTGGGATGAAAACCGGAAATGTTCCAGAGCTGCCGGAACCACTTCAGATGCTTTTCGCAGATGAAAATCACTAATCTGGAATTGTTTCAGAATGCGTTGAAAATTGTTTTAGTGGGTACTGGAAATGTTCTAAGCCCACATAAATATTTTCAGTTTGAACGGACGATGAAAAATGTCATCATGAATTGTGAAAGTGCTTTTTGGGATATATTTTTGGAAAGCCACCTTTTAGGGCTTTTGCAAAAAGGCTTCTAGAAGGGAGTGGGGACCCCCTAGGGGTGGCCGGCCAAGTTGGATCTCCTCCATGGAGCTCCACTTGCCTTCCTTTTTTACCCTTGTGGAGGATCCATGTGATGGGTTTTTTGGGTATTTCACCCATATGGTTTTCCTATAAATAGAGGTGGAGGGGTGCACTCCACACTCATCCATTCTCACATAAAAGTGCCATGCAATTATCTGGCTTCTCTCTCCCTCCCACAAAAAGAGTTTCGTAGAGCCGAAACGCTGTCTAGGTTCCGGTGGGAACTAGTTCTGGACGGCGAAGCCCTGCTGGATAGATGACACCGTATGTGTGCAACCCCGTAGAAAGGTCGTAGTTTCGATCTTTTTGCCTGAGGGGCTGTTTGAGAGTGCCTCCCGAAGGGCTGTCCAAGTGACGATCCGAGTTCTGTGAGTCCTCCCGAAGGGCTGTCCGAGTGACCGTTCGAGTTTTGAGGGTCTTCCCGAAGGGCTGTCCGCGACACCGTCCGGGGGACTGTTCGACCGCCTCCCGGAGGGCTGTCCGAGGGGGAGATGAGAGTATACATCCTCGCGGTTGGGAGGTTGTTAATCCTAGCTGCGGGGATCTGCACCGCCGATCGTCATCGACTCTTCTTCCGCTGCGCTATGAGTCGGTAACGAAAATGATCAAACCTTGTATGCAGTCTCCATAGTGGTCCTGGGCTGGTGCGTAGGTCAGAAAATTTTTGTTTTCTGCTGCGTTACCCTATAGTGAACCTGTTGTAGACACACCTGAGCATCCAAATGATATTTTTATTTCTGATGCTGAGACACAATCTGGTAATGAACATGAACCTAGTAATAATGGTAATGATGATGTTCATGTTGATGCTCAACCTAGCAATGATCATGATGTGGAGATAGAACCTGTTGTTGATCTTGATAACCCACAACCTAAGAATAAAAGATATGATAAGAGTGACTTTGTTGCTAGGAAACATGGTAAAGAAAGAGAACCATGGGTTCAGAAACCCATGCCCTTTCCTCCCAAACCATCCAAGAAAAAGGATGATGAGGATTTTGAGCGCTTTGTTGAAATGCTTAGCCCTGTCTTTTTGCGTATGCGTTTGACTGATATTCTGAAAATGTCTCATTATGCTAAGTATATGAAAGATATTGTTACTAATAAAAAAAGATACCGAAAGCTGAAATTTCCACCATGCTTGCTAATTACATATTTAAAGGTGGAATACCAAAAAAACTAGGAGATCCCGGAATACCAACTATACCATGCTCCATTAAAAGAAATTATGTTAAAACTGCTTTATGTGATCTTGGAGCCGGTGTTAGTGTTATGCCTTTCTCTTTGTATCATAGACTTGATTTGAATAAGTTGACACCAACTAAAATCTCTTTGCAAATGGCTGATAAATCAACTGCTATACCCATCGGTATTTGTGAGGATGTACCTGTCGTAGTTGCAAATGTTACTATTTTAACGGACTTTGTTATTCTTGCTATACCCGAGGACGACCGTATGTCGATCATCCTTGGCAGACCCTTCTTGAATACTGCAGGGGCTGTTATTGATTGCAACAAGGGCAATGTCATTTTTCATGTTAATGGTAATGAGCATACGATACACTTTTCGAAGAAACAACCTTAAGTGAATAGTATCAACTCTATTGGAAAATTTTCAACCATTACTGTTGGAGGTTTTGAGTTCCCTCTTCCTACTGTCAAAAAGAAATATGATATTCTTATTGTTGGGGACATGCATATCCCCGTTGAGGTAACCTAGTGTTATTCGAAGATTCTCCGGTTTCTCATGTCACTCGGAAGAAGTTTGTTAATAAGACTTGATCAACCTTGTTAATGGATTCCTTTTGATGGGCATGAGATGGATGAATTTAAAAAGCACAACTCTCTGTACCCACTTTTTACTTTTTGTTATTTAGAATAAATAAAGCAAAATTACTGTTATTTCTCTATTTTCTGAATTATCCGTGCAATAAAAAATGTCTAGAAAAAAAAAGTTATCCAAATGCCCTGAAAATTTAGTATGATTTTTCCACAATATTTAAGAATTTTTGGCACTGAAAACACATCAGGGGGGTGCACCAGTGGGCCACAAGGGCTTGTGGGTCCCACGTGGGTCCCCCTCACTTATGCCAGTGAAGGAAATATGCCCTAGAGGCAATAATAAATTTGTTATTTTATATTTCCTTATTCATGATAAAGGTTTATTATTCATGCTAGAATTGTATTGATCGGAAACTTAAATACATGTGTGAATACATAAACAAATATCGTGTCCCTAGTAAGCCTCTACTAGACTAGCTCGTTGATCAAAGATGGTTAAGGTTTCCTAACCATAGACATGTGTTGTCATTTGATAACAGGATCACATCATTAGGAGAATGATGTGATGGACAAGACCCATCCGCTAGCTTAGCATAATGATCGTTCAGTTTATTGCTATTGCTTTCTTCATGTCAAATACATATTCCTTCGACTATGAGATTATGCAACTCTCGGATACCAGAGGAATACCTTGTGTGCTATCAAACGTGACAACGTAACTGGGTGATCATAAAGATGCTCTACAGGTATCTCCGAAGGTGTTTGTTGAGTTGGCATAGATCGAGATTATGATTTGTCACTCCGAGTATCGGAGAGGTATCTCTGGGCCCTCTCGGTAATACACATCATAAGAAGCCTTGCAAGCAAAGTGACTAATGAGTTAGTTACAGGATGATGTATTACGGAACGAGTAAAGAGACTTGCCGGTAATGAGATTGAACTAGGTATGAAGATACCGACGATCGAATCTCGAGCAAGTAACATACCGATGGATAAAGGGAATTACGTATGTTGTCATAACGGTTCGACCGATAAAGATCTTTGTAGAATATGTAGGAGCCAATATGGGCATCTAGGTTCCGCTATTGGTTATTGACCGGAGAGGTGTCTCGGTCATGTCTACATAGTTCTCGAACCCGTAGGGTCCGCACGGTTAACGCTCGTTGACGATATAGTGTTATATGAGTTATATGATTTGGTGACCGAATGTTGTTCGGAGTCCCGGATGAGATCATAGACATGACGAGGAGTCTCGAAATGGTCGAGAGGTAAAGATTGATATATAGGACGATGGTATTCGGATACCGGAAGTGTTTCGGAGAAAACCGGATAGTCATCGGAGTACCGGAGGGGGTACCGGTCACCCCCGGGAGGCAAGTGGGCCTATTGGGCCATTAGAGGGGAGCACACCAGCCCACAAGGGGCTGGCGCACCCCCCATGGCAACCGGCCAAGTGGGAGGAAGGAAAGGAGGGGGACTCGGCCTCCCCCTTCCTTCTCCTTCCCCCCTTTCCTTCTCCTCTCCGGCAAATAAGGCAGGGGGCGCCACTTGGGAAGGCACCCCATGTAGGATTTGGCCTACTTGGGGGCGCCTCCTGGCTGCTCCCTCCTCCCCCCACCTATATATATGTGGGAGGGGGTGCCTAGCACAAGCACAACAATCCCTTAGCCATGTGCGGCGCTCCTCTCCACCGTTTACACCCCTGGTCATATTTTCGTAGTGCTTAGGCGAAGCCCCGCGGAGATAGCTTCACCATCACCGTCACCACGCCGTCGTGCTGCCGAAACTCATCCACTACCTCGCCGTCCTGCAGGATCGAGAAGGCGTAGGACGTCATCGAGCTGAACGTGTGCTGAACGCGGAGGTGCCGTACGTTCGGTGCTCGATCAGTTGGAACGCGAAGAAGTTCGACTACATCAACCGCGTTGTCAAACGCTTCCGCTTACGGTCTACGAGGGTACGTAGACACACTCTCCCCTCTCGTTGCTATGCATCTCCTTGATAGATCTTGCATGTGCGTAGAAATTGTTTTGTTTTCCATGCAACGTTTCCCAACAGTGGTATCAGAGCCAGGTCTATGCGTAGATGATATGCATGTGTAGAACACAAAGAGTTGTGGGCGGTGATAGTCATACTGCTTACCACCAATGTCTTATTTTGATTCGGCGGTATTATGGGATGAAGCGGCCCGGACCAACCTTACATGTCCACGCACATGAGACCGGTTCCGCCGAGAGACATGCAACTAGTTTTGCATAAAGGTGGCTGGCGGGTGTCTGTTTCTCCTACTTTAGTTGAATCGAATTCGACCACGGCCGGTCCTTGAAGAAGGTTAAAACAGCAAACTTGATGAAACACCGTTGTGGTTTTTGAGTAGGTAAGAACGGTTCTTGCTAGAAGCCCGTAGCAGCCACGTAAAACTTGCAACAACAAAGTAGAGGATGTCTAACTTGTTTTTGCAGGGCATGTTGTGATGTGATATGGTCAAGATATGATGTGATATATGTTGATGTATGAGATGATCATGTTTTGTAATATCGACAACCGACAGGAGCCTTAGGGTTGTCTCTTTATTGTATGAAGAGCAATCGCCATGTAATTGCTTTACTTTATCACTGTGCGTTAGCGATAGTTGTAGAAGCAATAGTTGGCGAGACGACCCCGATGCAACGATGGAGATCATGACGATGCTTTGGATATGGAAATCAAAAGCATAAGATGATGATGGCCATATCATGTCACATATTTTGATTGCATGTGATGTTTATCCATTATGCATCTTATTTTG
This sequence comes from Thinopyrum elongatum, assembly GCA_011799875.1. Taxonomy (NCBI): domain Eukaryota; kingdom Viridiplantae; phylum Streptophyta; class Magnoliopsida; order Poales; family Poaceae; genus Thinopyrum; species Thinopyrum elongatum. The sequence goes on from CM022302.1 coordinate 534,584,084, forward strand.
CTTAGAACAACGGTAGCATTATAAGATGATCCCTTCACTAAATTTCAAGATAAAAGTGTTCTCCCCGAGTATGCACCGTTGCCAAAGTTCGTCGTTTCGTAGCACCACGTGATGATCGGGTGTGATAGACTCTACGTTCACATACAACGGATGTAAGACGATTTTACACATGCAGAATACTTGGGTTAAACTTGACGAGCTTAGCATGTACAGACATGGTCTCGGAACACTGGAGACCGAAAGGTCGAACGTGAGTCATATAGTAGATATGATCAACATAGAGATGTTCACCATTGATGACTACCCCAACTCACGTGATGATCGGACATGGGATAGTTGATTTGGATCACGTATCACTTAGATAAATTGAGGGATGTTTATTTAAGTGGAGTTCATTAGTAATTTGATTAATTGAACTTAATTTATCATGAACTTAGTCTTATAGTTTTGCATATCAATAACTCGCGATATAGCTCCCCTATATTTTTTATATGTTCCTAGAGAAAACTAAGTTGAAAGATGATGGTAGCAATAATGCGAACTGGGTCCATGATCTGAGGATTATCCTCATTGCTGCACAGAAGAATTATGTCCTTTATGCACTGCTAGGTGACAGACCTGTTGCAGGAGCTGATGCAGACGTTATGAACGTTTGACAAGCTCGATATGATGACTACTTGATAGTTTAGTGCGCCATGCTTTACGGCTTAGAATCGGGGCTTCAAAGACGTTTTGAACGCCATGGAACATATGAGATGTTCCAAGAGCTGAAATTGGTATTTCAGACTTATGCCCGTGTTGAGAGGTATGAGACCTCTGACAAGTACTTTGCCTACAAGATGGAGGAGAATAGCTCAGCCAGTGAGCATGTACTCAGAATGTCTGGGTACTACAATCGCTTGAATCAAGTGGGAGTTAATCTTCCAGATAAGATAGTGATTGACAGAGTTCTCTAGTCACTATCACCAAGCTACTAGAACTTCGTGATGAACTATAATATGCAAGGGAGGATGAAAATGATTCCCGAGCTCTTCGCGATGCTGAAATCAGCGAAGGTAGAAATCAAGAAAGAACATCAAGTGTTGATGCTTAACAAGATCACTAGTTTCAAGAAAAAGGGCGAGGGAAAGAAAGGGAACTTCAAGAAGAAAGGCAAGTAAGTTGTCGCTCCCATGAGGAAGCCCAAAGCTGGACCCAAGCCTGAAACTGAGTGCTTCTACTGCAAAGGAAATGGTCACTGGAAGCAGAACTGCCCCAAATACTTGGCGGATAAGAAGGATGGCAAAGTGAACAAAAGTATATTTGATATACATGTTATTGATGTGTACCTTACTAGTGTTCGTAGTACCACCTGGGTATTCGATACCGGTTCAGTTGCAAAGATTAGTAACTCGAAACAGGAGTTGCAGAATAAACAGAGACTAGTTAAGTGCGAGGTGACGATGTGTGTTGGAAGTGATTCCAAGGTTGATACGATCACCATCGCATACTCCCTCTACCTTCGGGATTAGTGTTAAACCTAAATAAATGTTATTTGGTATTTGCCTTGAGCATGAATATGATTAGATCATGTTTATTGCAATACAGTTATTCATTTAAGTTAGAGAATAATTGTTGTTCTGTTTACATGAATAAAACCTTCTATGGTCATACACCCAATGTGAATGGTTTATTGAATCTCGATCGTAGTGATACACATATTCATAATATTGATGCCAAAAGATGCAAAGTTGATAATGATAGTGCAACATACTTGTGGCACTGCCGTTTAGGTCATATTGGTGTAAAGCGCATGAAGAAACTCCATGCAGATGGACTTTTGGAATCACTTGATTATGAATCATTTGATACTTGCGAACCATGCCTCATGGGCAAGATGACTAAAACTCCGTTCTCCGGAACAATGGAGCGAGCTAATGACTTATTGGAAATAATACATACCGATGTATGCGGTCCGGTGAGTGTTGAAGCACGCGGCGGGTATCGTTATTTTCTGACCTTCACAGATGATTTGAGTAGGTATGGGTATATCTACTTGATGAAACACAAGTCTGAAACATTTGAAAAGTTCAAAGAATTTCAGAGTGAAGTGGAGAATCATCGTAACAAGAAAATAAAGTTTCTACGATCTGATCGTGGATGCGAATATTTGAGTTACGAGCTTGGCCTTCATTTAAAACAATGTGGAATTGTTTCACAACTCACGCCACCTGGAACACCACAACGTAATGGTGTGTCCGAACGTCGTAACCGTACTTTATTAGATATGGTGCATTCTATGATGTCTCTTACCGATTTACCACTATCGTTTTGGGGTTATGCATTAGAGACAGCCGCTTTCACTTTAAATAGGGCACCGTCTAAATCCGTTGAGATGACACCGTATGAACTGTGGTTTGGCAAGAAACTTAAGTTGTCGTTTCTTAAAGTTTGGGGTTGCGACACTTATGTCAAAAGGCTTCAGCCTGATAAGCTCGAACCCAAATCGGAGAAGTGCGTCTTCATAGGATACCCTAAGGAAACAATTGGGTACACCTTCTACCACAGATCCGAAGGCAAGATCTTTGTTGCCAAGAATGGAACCTTTCTAGAGAAGGAGTTTCTCTCGAAAGAAGTGAGTGGGAGGAAAGTAGAACTTGATGAGGTAATTGTACCTTCTCTCGAATTGGAAAGTAGCACATCACAGAAAACAGTTCCCATGATGCCTACACCAACTAGAGAGGAAGCAAATGATAATGATCATGAAACTTCAGATCAAGTTGCTACTAAACCTTGTAGGTCGACCAGAGCACGATCCGCACTAGAGTGGTACGGTTATCCTGTCCTGGAAGTCATGTTACTAGGCCAAGGCGAACCTACGAACTATGAAGAAGCTATGATGAGCCCAGATTCTGATAAATGGCTTGAGGCCATGAAATCTGAGATAGGATCCATGTATGAGAACAAAGTGTGGACTTTGATGGACTTGCCCGATGATCGGCAAGCCATAGAAAATAAATGGATCTTCAAGAAGAAGACTGACGCTGATGGTAATGTTACTGTCTACAAAGCTCGACTTGTCGCGAAAGGTTTTTGACAAGTTCAAGGAGTTGACTACGATGAGACTTTCTCACCCGTAGTGATGCTTAAGTCTGTCCGAATCATGTTAGCAATTGCCGCATTTTATTATTATGAAATCTGGCAAATGGACGTCAAAACTGCATTCCTTAATGGATTTCTTAAAGAAGAGTTGTATATGATGCAACCAGAAGGTTTTGTCGATCCTAAAGGTGCTAACAAAGTGTGCAAGCTCCAACGAGCCATCTGTGGACTGGTGCAAGCATCTCGGAGTTGGAATATACGCTTTGATGAGGTGATCAAAGCGTATGGTTTTATACAGACTTTCGGTGAAGCCTGTATTTACAAGAAAGTGAGTGGGAGCTCTGTAGCATTTCTGATATTATATGTGGATGACATATTTTTGATTGGAAATGATATAGAATTTCTGGATAGCATAAAAGGATACTTGAATAAGAATTTTTTCAATGAAAGACCTCGGTGAAGCTACTTATATATTGGGCATCAAGATCTATAGAGATAGCTCGAGACGCTTAATAGGACTTTCACAAAGCACATACCTTGGCAAAGTTTTGAAGAGGTTAAAAATGGATCAGTCAAAGAAAGGGTTCTTGCCTGTGTGGCAAGGTGTGAAGTTGAGTAAGACTCAAAGACCGACCACGGCAGAAGATAGAGAGAGAATGAAAGTCATTCCCTATGCCTCAGCCATAGGTTCTATAAAGTATGCCATGCTGTGTACCAGACCTGTTGTGTGCCTTGCCATGAGTTTGGCAAGGAGGTACAATAGTGATCCAGGAGTGGATCACTGGACAACGCTCAAAATTATCCTTAGTTACCTAAGAGGACTAAGGAAATGTTTCTCAGTTATGGGGGTGATAAAGAGTTCATCGTAAAGGGTTACGTCGATGCAAGCTTTGACACCGATTCAGATGACTCTGAGTCTCAATCTGGATACATATTGAAAGTGGGAGCAATTAGCTAGAGTAGCTCCATGCAGAGCATTGTAGACATAGAAACTTGTAAAATACATACGGATCTGAATGTGGCAGACCCGTTGACTAAACCTCTCTCACAAGCAAAACATGATCATACTTTAGTACTCTTTGAGTGTTAATGACATGGCAATGTGAACTAGATTATTGACTCTAGTAAACTCTTTGAGTGTTAGTCACATGGCGATGTGAACTATGGGTGTTAATCACATGGCGATGTGAACTAGATTATTGACTCTAGTGCAAGTGGGAGACTGAAGGAAATATGCCCTAGAGGCAATAATAAACTTGTTATTTTATATTTCCTTATTCATGATAAATATTTATTATTCATGCTAGAATTGTATTGATCGGAAACTTAAATACATGTGTGAATACATAAACAAATACCGTGTCCCTAGTAAGCCTCTACTAGACTAACTCGTTGATCAAAGATGGTTAAGGTTTCCTAACCATAGACATGTGTTGTCATTTGATAACGGGATCACATCATTAGGAGAATGATGTGATGGACAAGACCCATCTGTTAGCTTAGCATAATGATCGTTCAGTTTATTGCTATTGCTTTCTTCATGTCAAATACATATTTCTTCGACTATAAGATTATGCAACTCCCAGATACCGGAGGAATACCTTGTGTGCTATCAAACGTCACAACATAACTGGGTGATCATAAAGATGCTCTAAAGGTATCTTCGAAGGTGTTTGTTGAGTTGGCATAGATCGAGATTAGGATTTGTCACTCCGAGTATCGGAGAGGTATCTCTGGGCCCTCTCGGTAATACACATCATAAGAAGCCTTGCAAGCAAAGTGACTAATGAGTTAGTTACAAGATTATGTATTACGGAACAAGTAAAGAGACTTGCTGGTAACGAGATTGAACTAGGTATGAAGATACCGATGATCGAATCTCGGGCAAGTAACATACCGATGGACAATGGGAATTACGTATGTTGTCATAACGGTTCGACCGATAAAGATCTTCATAGAATATGTAGGAGCCAATATGGGCATCCAGATTCCGCTATTGGTTATTGACCAGAGAGGTGTCTTGGTCATGTCTACATAGTTCTCGAACCCGTAGGGTCCGCACGCTTAACGTTCGTTGACGATATATTGTTATATGAGTTATATGATTTGGTGACTGAATGTTGTTCGGAGTCCCGGATGAGATCACAGACATGATGAGGAGTCTTTAAATGGTCGAGAGGTAAAGATTGATATATAGGATGATGGTATTCGGACACCGGAAGTGTTTCGGAGAAAACCGAATAGTCATCAAAGTACCGGAGGGGGTATCGGTCACCCCCGGGAGGCAAGTGGGCCTATTGGGCCATTAGAGGGGAGCACACCAGCCCACAAGGGGCTGGCGCACCCCCCATGGCAACCGGCCAAGTGGGAGGAAGGAAAGGAGGGGGACTCGGCCTCCCCCTTCCTTCTCCATCCCCCATTTCCTTCTCGTCTCCGGCAAATAAGGCAGGAGGCGCCACTTGGGAAGGCACCCCAAGTAGGATTCAGCCTACTTGGGGGCACCTCCTGGCTGCTCCCTCCTCCCCTACCTATATATATGTGGGAGGGGGGCACCTAGCACAAGCACAACAATCCCTTAGCCGTGTGCGGCGGCCCCCTCCACCGTTTACACCCCCGGGCATATTTTCGTAGTGCTTAGGTGAAGCCCTGCGGAGATAGCTTCACCATTACCGTCACCACGCCGTCGTGCTACCGGAACTCATCCACTACCTCGCCGTCTTGCTAGATCAAGAAGGCGGATGACGTCATCGAGCTGAACGTGTGCTGAACGCGGAGGTGCCGTACGTTCGGTGCTCGATCGGTTGGAACGCGAAGAAGTTCGACTACATCAACCGCGTTGTCAAACGCTTCCGCTTACGGTCTACGAGGGTACGTAGACACACTCTCCCCTCTCGTTGCTATGCATCTCCTTGATAGATCTTGCGTGTGCGTAGAAAATTTTTTGTTTTTCATGCAACGTTTCCCAACAGCCAGCACCCACCCACTTCGTCTTCCTCCAGAAAAAATCCCATCATTGCTCAAACCCGTGTTCTAGCTCATTTTGCTTCCATTTTTTATCTCCTTGCTCAAAGCTCCATTCGCAAAACTGTTTTGGGGGATTGTTCTTCGGTATGTGACTCCTCCAATGGTCCAATTAGTTTTTGTTCTAGTGATTTATATATTGCAAATTTTTGTTGCTGTGGTGACCTTGTTCTTGAGCTTGCATGTCAAATTTATATGGTCCAAAGTAGTTTTGTTGCATGATATAGCCTCTAGACACTTGTGGGAGTAGTTGCTATCAATCTTGTTGAGTTTTGTTCACTTTTATTTTGAGTCACTAAAAATTTCAGAATTTTTTCAGAGAAAAGGAAAGAAATGATGAAGAGATGGTTAAGGGGTTCTTCAAGCCGGAATTCAAATGAAAATGAAAATGAGGAGAAGAAGAAGCCCAAGTACAACCTTCCGCGTGCGGCGGAGGTTCGGCCATGTGAATGGTCAAGTGATGCATTCTTGAGGGCGGCCGGAATTTATGATGATTTCTATTATTTGGCGGAGAATGCAGGCATCACCAACTTCCTCCATGATAAGTGTGACCAATACCTCTTACTCACTAATACCTTTGTGCAAAATTTTCACTTTCATTCTAGGAAGGATCCTCCCATGGTAGATTTTCACTTATATGATGTGCCTAAGCAAATGTCACTTTATGATTTTTGCAATGTTTGCAAAATACCTTATGAGGGCAGCGTTAGTGAACCACATCCTAGAGACGTGGAGGACTTTATTGCTGAAACTACTGTGGGGGAAGAGAGAGGAGTGTCAGAGGTGAGAGTGGTTAGTTTACATTTTCCTGTTTTACGCTATTATTCATTATTTGCTGGGAGATGTTTGATTGGTCGCGGGGAGAGTGGAGGCCTCAGTGCCCCTGACCTTGCCATTTTGCGCCATGCTTTATATACTTATAGAACTTTTAGTTTGGGCGCTATTGTTGCTCGACAGTTGAACACAAACCGTTCGAAAGGGGCTATTTTTGGAGGTATTTATGCCTCTCGCCTTGCTAAACATTTTGAGATACCCATTAGGCTTGATGAAAAGGAGATGTTGTTACCCACTAAGTATTTAGACTATGCTAGTATGGTAGCACATGATTTCATTACCAAAGACGATGACAAACGACTCATCTATAACTTAGTGTTCAGTCAGGGTACCTATCAGATTATTACTTTGCCTGCACCTTCTTTGTTCGATATTCATTCAGGCAGGTACATCATTATGCTTGATGACATTTATGCATACTGGGAGCGGACGCGATCCCCAGTCTCTGAGCCAACACTATCACCTGATCCGTACCTGGAGCCTGTTTATCAGTGGGAGCCACAGGAGCTCGCCAACCAGTCACTACTAGGAAAAGGCCTGCTAGTGGCGCACCAGTTTTGCCTACTAATGGCGCACTACTGGTGCGCCACTAGCACCACGCCATTAGAATTAAATACTAATGGCGCACCCCTGGTGCGCCATTAGTATCTGGTATACTAATGGCGCACCACGCAGTGCGCCATTAGTATAGCCCACCGTGCGCCATTAGTATGCCTCCCGGGGGCCATATGTACCCATGTGCTTTGGCATACTAATGGCACACTAGTGGGTGATGCGCCATTAGTGTCATTTTTGCAGTGCGCCATTAGTGTGCTGAGTGGTGCGCCACTAGTATGAATATTAGGGATTTTTTTTTTCTTTTCTGATATTTTCACAGGTTACAAAATATATTATTGGACAGAATATAGACAGCACCACACAGCAACAGCAGATTCATCGAATACAATAGAAGATTAGTCTCCGAATACAATTCATCATATTAGTCTCCGAATTCAAAAGACCGAACAAAGATAGAACATTACAAGTCTCGAGACCGCGAGTAGCGAGTTTGTCTTCACATTACAAGTCGATATCGATCATCTAAACTACCATCACATAGAAGAGAGCTGTGGTCATCACGATGAGCATAATCGCGATGAAACTGGTCTTCATCCGGTTCCTCCAACGCTCCCTCCTCTCTCCCGCTAGATAGCGCGCGTATCTAGATTCCGCCTCCGCCCTAGTGGTGTACCCTTTGTAACTGTTACCGCTGAAACGGTGAACCTGTCTCCGACACTCCTCCCAGTCGTCGTAGACTCCGGGAACCTTACCCTTGTACACGACATACGACGGCATCTCTATGCACTAGCCAAACAAAACGTTAGTAGCAATTCACAGACAATACATAAGCAATATATAAGTATGCAACAAAAGGATCGGAAGAGAAAAGCAAGACATTAATAGCATCGATTACATCTAAGTTGAACGACTGTCCAAACCAAAGAGACATACAAGTTCATTAAAGTTTAATTACAACATGAGCCAATCGATGTTTCAGAACTACACATAGCATCACTAATTTCGACTCGACTCAAGGGACCAGAGCGTGGATGAAGCCGCCGTCTCTCGTGATGGTCATGAAATCGCGGGCGTTGTCAGCCTGCATTTGTAGCGTTGTGTCTATCTCACTGTTGGACGGTTGATTTCTGAGGTTGAACTGCCCCGAGGTACGAAGGACATCTTGATGGATGATTTCCGCAAACTCCGACTGGATGCGAAAGAATTCTTGTCTGATGTCCGCGTCCTGGATTGTCGACAAGCTCGCGGCCCAATCTTTGAGATTATTTGGTAGCAGAAGGTGATTATGGTCCCGTACGATCGCCCGCATGTGATGAAGGGCATAGTAGGCATCCTTCTGACCGCCAGGCGGCTGCTTGACGCAGCAGAATGTCGTATTGTGGGCGAACACGTGCTTGCCGTACTTACGAACTGGCCTGGTGAAGGTGCCTCCAGATTTGGCGTATCTGCGTCATCAGCACGTGACAGTCGTGAGACTTCATCCCGCTGAACTTCTGCTTCGCTGGGTCTAGGTATCTGCTTATCTTCCCCGCGTAACCGTAAGGAAGTTTTACTCCTACGAGGCAGGTGAAAAACTGCTCGATCTCCTCCTGACTTAGAGTGAAGCACGCGGGAGGGTAGTCATTTCCGGTCTTCTTGGCCTTTTTGCCTTTGCGACGACTTTCTGTGTCCTGCTTCGCCTCATCATCATCATCATTAGCGTGAAGCTCCTCCCTGATGCCCATTGATTTCAAGTCTGCCCTTGCTTTTCGGCCCATCTTTGGTCCTCTCTGGCATGTTGAGCAGGGTACCAAGCAGACTCTCGCACACATTCTTCGTGATATGCATGACATCAAGGCTGTGAGGCACACGGTGGATCTTCCAGTACGGCAAGTCCCAGAAAACAGACCTCGTTTTCCATACCTTCAGCAGCGGCTCTGGCGCCTTTCGCTTCTTTCCCGGCTCTGGCGCCTTTTGCTTCTTTCCCGGCAGTGGGCAATCTTTCCAATTTTTCAACAGCTCGTCTATTTCCTCGCTGCTCCTCGTACGCGGGCGTCTTCGGGGTTCGGTTTCACCATCGAACAGATCCTTGCGTTTTCTCCACGGGTCATCGTCGCGAAGCCACCTTCGATGTCCCATGAACACGGTTTTCGAAGACCCGGGATCTCTATCTAGCTGGCGATACGTTGTGTCATCCATGCACCTGACGCATCCAGAAAATCCGTGGACCACCTGCCCCGCGAGATATCCGTAACCGAGATAGTCGTGCACCGTCGTGAGCAGTGCGGCTCTCATAGGGAAATATTCTTTCTCTGCGGCGTCCCATGTATTGGCTGGCGTTTTCCACAGCGTGTCTAGCTCCTCTTTCAGCAGCCCCAGATACAGATTGATGTCGTTCCCTGGTTGTTTCGGCCCTTCAATTAGCATACTCATGTGAATGTACTTCCTCTTCATGCACAACCAGGGGGGAAGGTTGTACATCCACACAAACACAGGCCAGGTGCTATGTGTGCTTCTCTGGCTGCCAAACGGATTGACTCCATCGGTGCTCGCGCCCAGCACGATGTTCCTTGGATCGTTCCCAAATTCTGGGTCTTCGAAGTTCAACGCTTGCCACTGGCTCGCATCCTTAGGGTGACTCAGCATCTTGTCTTTTTTATTTATCTCCGGATCATTTCCGTCATCTTCTCGCTTCTTCTCCTCCCTATCCGCGTGCCAACGCAGGAGCTTTGCTACCTTAGGGTCCGCGAAATACCGCTGCAGACGAGGAGTGATCGGAAAGTACCACACCACTTTTCGAGGAGCTTTCTTCCTCTTCTTGTATCGAGTGACGCCGCACACCGGACATATGGTAGACTCCGCGTGCTCGTCCCGATAAATGATGCAATTGTTCATGCACATATGGTATTTCACGTGCGGTAAATCCAGAGGACACATGATTTTCTTCGCCTCCTCAAAACTGGTCGGGCACTTGTTCCCCTTGGGAAGACATTCGTGCCAGAATGACATGTTCTCGTCGAAGCATGCGTCGGTCATTTTGTGTTTTACCTTCATCTCCAGAGCCATGAGCGTTACTTTCAGGCGGGTATCCTCGGGCCTGCATCCTTCATACAATGGAGTAACCGCGTCTATCTCCAGTTGATCCAACTTGTCTTTCTCCCAGGCGGCAGCTCTTGCGTTATCCGTCTGCTTGAGAAGTAGCTCTTGAATATGAGGGTCCTGCACCCAGCCTCCATCGTCGTCTGCTCTGGCATCTTCATCTTCATGATCATGCCCTTCGTCTTGATCTTCCTCATCATCATGTCCGGCATCTTCTACATGATGACTGTGTACAGCATCACCGTCGTGATCATGTCCTGGAGATTCTTCGTCTTCTCGCCTGCCCTCGCCGCGGTGGTTGTCTTGCTGCCCTTCCTCATTTCTTGCTCGGCCCCCATGGACGACTTCATAGTCATCTTCATCACCTTGCCACCGATAGCCATCCATGAAACCACGCAAGAGCAGGTGGTCCCGCACCTGCCCAGAATCCGGGTCCGCAATAAGGCTCTTCAGCTTGCATCTTCGACACGGACATCTTATCTCCGTCTCGTTCTTTTGAAGCATCTCGGCCTTCGCGGAGCTCAAAAACTTATTCACGATGCCTTCGGTCATCGTGCGGACCATGGTCGCCTGCGGGGTAGAGCAAAACGATATTTTAGAACCAAGAAAAAATTTGGCATGACTTTCCCTAAAAATAGGACAAAAAAGAATGCATAGTGCCAAAATTCTCGCCGAAACGGAAATGAATCAACATTCCGGCAAAATATTGGCAACTATCGCATTTCAAATACCGGTACGTGCAAACACAAACATATATGCAACACCACAAACATATGCAACACCACAAACATACATAGATCTAGCTAGGCCATAAAAAGTGCATGTGCACATTGTTGGAGGGAGAAAAAAAGTAGATCTAGCTACAACATAAAGATAGCTTTCCCCTTACTTACCTATCAAAAAAAGGTAATTTAACCACTTAATTTTGATGAATCTATGGTGCAAATGAGGTGAGGAGGAGGAGGCAGCCGACACAAGCTTGGAGGAGGAGGTGGAGAGAATGAAGTGGGGAAAGTGAGTGTGTAGGTGTGGCTGTCCAAAATATCTAGCTGGTCCCAGGTTACTAATGGCGCACCACCTACAAATGCGCCATTAGTAACCCTGGTTACTAATGACGCACTAGCTGGTGGTGCGCCATTAGTAGTTTTGCAAAAAAATAATTAAAAAAATATATAGTAGTGGCGCACTGTGTGACTGGTGCGCCATTACTAGTTAAAACTAGTAATGACGCACTCTGGCATGGTGCGCCATTAGTATTTTTGGAAAAAAAAATTATTACTAGTGGCGCACCATGGGTCTGGTGCGCCATTAGTGTCTTTCACACTAATGGCGCACCAACACATGGTGCGCCACTGCTATATAGTAGTGGCGCACCACATGTCTGGTGCGCCATTAGTGGCCATATCATCTATAGCCCTTTTCCTAGTAGTGAGTGGAACCCTTAGGACCCTCCAGAATATCGAGGAGAGGATTATTTCCAGCCGTGGCCCTAGACCAATTTAGGCCAAAAGCCTAAGCTTGGGGGAGTACGTATTTCTCACCGACATTACATTCATGTTCACACACTCACTTCAGTTGTCGGTGTTCATACTTTTTCATTGTATTATCCATGCTAGTTTATTTCTTTTTCTCGCTTTCTTCTTGTGTGTTTGAAAAACTTTGAGAAAATCCAAAAAAATAGTTATAACTTCTTTTTAGTTTTCTTTCCAGTTTAATTTAGTAGTAGTATTAAAAGAAAACCCAAAAAGATTTCTCGTTCTTCTTTTGCTTGTTGGGAGCTTTCCCGTGTAAATAGTTTTTCTCGTTCTTGTTTTACTTTCTTCAGAAAAACAAAAACTCCAAAAATATTTCAGTGTGTTTCTTTGAAATTCTTTTCCTTTTCTTTGGGTTGTAAGGAGAAGACCACGATGAAAATGTTGAGTGGCTCTCATATGCATTATTGTTGATCTAACAAAGAGTCCATATTACCTTGTCTTCTCCTTTGAATAAATGTTTGCAGATTCCAGCTTAGTTCAATGCACGTGCACTCTTATTATTATTCAATGAAATGATTGAGATGGAGAAGAGCTGGTACGAACTCGACCTATTTTGTTTTTGTAAATATGAGTAGCTCATCGTTCTTGATTCAGTCCATTATGAATGAAACATGTTTGCAATGACAATTAGAGATTGTAGTTACTCATGCCATGCTTAATTAGCTAGGAGTGGATAATGGTTTGTCTTGTGTGCCAACATGCACTTTAAAATGGTTATGATGTAGTATGATAGGATGTTATCCTCCTTTGAATGATTCAAGTGGATTGACTTGGCACATGTTCACGCATGTAGTTGAATCAAAATCAACATAGCCTCCACGATATTTATGTTCATGGTAATTTATATCCTACTCATGCTTGCACTCAATGTTGGTTAATCTCAATGCATGTTTATGACCGTTGTCGCTCTCTAGTTGGTCGCTCCTCAATCTTTTGCTAGCCTTCACTTGTACTAAGCGGGAATACTGCTTGTGCATCCACTTCCTTAAACCAAAGTTGTTCCATATGAGTCCATCATACCTACCTATATGCGGTATTTACCTGCCGTTTCAAGTAAATTTCCATGTGCCAAACTCTAAACCTTCAAATAATAATATGTTTTGTATGCCCGAATCGCTCATGTAGTGACTGGGGGCTGTCAGTATCTTCCATTCTAGGTGGGTTATTCTCACGATGAGTGTTTATTCACTTGTCATTCATGAGAAAGTGGCTGGTAATCGGGATGTCCAGTTCCATGCTCGAAATCAAATCAAAATATAAATTAAACAAAACTCCCCCAGGACTATTGTTGGTATGGACGGTACCCGTGGATTCGGCTAGCCGTGGAGTGTGATTGTTGGTGGAGGGGGAGTAAAAAAGTTACCATTCTGTTTGGGAACCGCCTATATTGTATCTAGCATGGAAGATAGTGAGATCTCTTGATTGTTATGTTGACAATGAAAGCATACCACTCAAAATTATATTTATCTCTGTTTTAAAAGCTCCGAGCTCTGGCACCTCTGCAAATCCCTGTTTCACTCTGCGAAGGGTCTATCTATTTACTTTTATTGCTCAGTCATCATCCTCTTATAAAAAGCACCCTCTAGAGAGCACCACTGTCATTCGTATGCTTTGTTATTAATTGATATTGAGTATGAGTGTGACTGGATCTCTTTTGAAATGAATTATAATGTCTAGTCAATCCTTGATCTTCAGGGGTGCTTTGCATTTATGTTTTGCGGTCTCAGAAAGGGCTAGCGAGATACCATTTTGTCATATTGTATCATGATTGTTTTGAAAAAGTGTTGTCATCCGAGATTTATTATTAGTACTAGCTAGTTGATTTATGCCATTGATATGAGTAAATGTGAGACCTAAATGTTATTGTGAATATGGTTAGATCATAATCTTTGCTGAAAACGTGAATGCTGGCTATACATATTTGCAACAATAAGAACAAAAAGAGTTTGTAAAAGTTTTTCTTTGTCACTTTTAGTTTGTCAACTGAATTGCTTGAGGACAAGCAATGGGTTAAGCTTGGGGGAGTTGATACGTCTCCATCGTATCTACTTTTCCAAACTCTTTTGCCCTTATTTTGGACTCTAATTTGCATGATTTGAATGGAACTAACCCGGACTGACGCTGTTTTCAGCAGAATTGCCATGGTGTTATTTTTGTGCAGAAATAAAAGTTCTCGGATTGACCTGAAAATTTACGGAGAATATTTTTGGAATATATAAAAAATATTGGCGCAAGAATCAACCAGAGGGGGCCACCCAGAGGCCACAAGCCCTGGGGGCGCGCCCACCCCCCCGGGGCGCGCCCACCCCCCCGGGGCGCGCCCTGCAGGCTTGTGGGCCCCCTGGACCTCCTCCGACCCTAACTCCAACTCTATAAGTACCTATTCGGGGAGAAAAAAATCATATAGAAGGATTCATCGCGTTTTACGATATGGAGCCGTCGCCACCTCCTGTTCTTCATCGGGAGGGCAGATCCGGAGTCCGTTCGGGGCTCCGGAGAGGGGGATTCGTCGCCATCATCATCACCAACCTTCCTCCATCACCAATTTCATGATGCTCACCGCCGGGAGTGAGTAATTCCATCGTATGCTTGTTGGACGGTGATGGGTTGGATGAGATTTATCATGTAATCGAGTTAGTTTTGTTAGGGTTTGATCCCTAGTATCCACTATGTTCTGAGATTGATGTTGCTATGACTTTGCTATGCTTAATGCTTGTCACTAGGGCCCGAGTGCCATGATTTCAGATCTGAACCTATTATGTTTTCATGAATATATTTGTGTTCTTGATCCTATCTTGCAAGTTGTAGACACCTATTACGTGTTATGATCCGCATACCCCAAGGTGACAATAATTGGGATTGTTTCCATTAGGACCCCGCTGCCACGGGAGGGTAGGACAAAAGATGTCATGCAAGTTCTTTTCCATAAGCACGTATGGCTATATACGGAATACATGCCTACATTATATTTATGAATTGGAGCTAGTTCTGTGTCACCCTAGGTTATAACTGTTGCATGATGAATGCCATCCGACATAATTATCCATCACTGATCCGATGCCTACGAGCTTTTCACATATTGATCTTTGCTAAGTTACTTTGCCGTTGCTACTGTTACAATCACTACAAAACTGTTACTTTTACTTTTGCCACTGTTACCGTTACTTCCATACTACTTTGCTACTAAAAACTTTGCTGCAGATATTAAGTCTTTCATGTGTGGTTGAATTGACAACTCAGCTGCTAATACTCGTGAATATTCTTTGGCTCTCCTTGTGTCGAATCAATAAATTTGGGTTGAATACTCTACCCTCGAAAACTGTTGCGATCCCCTATACTTGTGGGTTATCACTGCCGAAGCTCGACATCTCGCCGGATTCGACCAGAATCGAAGAGGGGAGAGGAGAGGATGGAGTGAGAGAGAAGAGTGGAGTGAGCTAGGGTTTGGATAGGGGACGGATTGGAGTTTTTTGTGGGGACGATGTGGGGTCGATGGTAGGCCGGGCTGACATGGCCGTCGCGCTCGGGCGTGCCCGGGCCGCCACATATTCGCCATACATTTGGGCTGGATATGAGGGTGTCAGACAACCCGGGTATTTAAGGCCGGTTTGAGGAGTCCGGGTGGGTCGGTTTTCTTTTATCAGGCAGTGCCCGGTCCGCCCGCACGGGCATTTGAGACGGGTTTGAGCCGCCCGACTGTAGATGTTCTAACCAGCCTAACAAGATGCACTAGGGGGAAGAGGCTCGGACTGGGCAAGTCTGCCTCCTAAATGTCTGCGGGCGCATCGCGGACAACGTCGGCCGACTCCTTATTTGTACTCCTAGACAATCACACCTCTTATTTTTTAACCCTCAAATTCATGAAAAACTATGCACGTCTATCAAGTAGCACAAATTCATCGTCAATTCAACAATGCAGCAACAGCAAAATAAAACACAATTCAACACATTCCAAAAGAACAATACGACAATTCATGAATAGGAGATACATGAATGAATCATTCGCCACTCGCATTGCGTGCGTTGATCTCCTTCTTCTCCGCCTCAAGTCACTTCTTGCCTTTTATATCCAAGAGGGAAGCGTCGGCCAGCATGATCCTCAAATCCTCCGTGTCTTGAGCTAGCCGCAACCTCTCTTTCTCGAGCTCAATTGTCCAAAAGTTTTTGTTTTTCGAGCTCCCATTTGACATACGCCTCATGCTTCTCCAAGTTAATCCTTTCCTTTTGAAGCTGCAACTTGTTATTCACACTCTCCTGCTTCCAATCCATCATCTCTTTTTGCGCATACAACTCCAAGAAGAGCTTGTATCTCTCATCCTTCTTCTCCTCATTGGTGGAAAAAAATGCCCATCAAAGTGGCGGACATTTTCCTCCACGTGGCGTCACACGCGACTCTGCCTTTCTCTCACTTGTTTCCCATCACTTGGCGGTTCATCTTTGACACGATGTCTTGTCCCTTCTCCCCTCCACCTTCCTCATATTCGTCATCCAACCCAATTGGTTGTTGGGAGCTTGAGCCATCGTTTCTCTTCAACTTCTTGTTGCCATTCTTGTGATCATCGATGAGTTGCCAATTTGGTTTCCCATTTAATTTGCAACTCGGACGCGGACGCGTTACTTGGCGATGACATCCATGTCAGCTCGGACGCGGGCATCTGCATGGACAGGTAGCAAGGGGTGGACGGTGGCGATGGCTCAAATGCGGGAAGTGGAGGATGAACGCGGGAGGAGGGCGACTTATTTTGGTGGACTTGATCAATTTGAAGGGATTTGTCGGGGGTTCGTTCTGTCGGATCCGACGTGACAGACGCTTCTGGGTGAGCCAAGGCCTCCCATATCTGCCCCAGATATGGGTTGAGCTTGAGGGGTGCTGGATAGCCCGAACGTATAGGGTTGTTTTGAGGAGCCCGGGTGTAGATACTCTTACTAGTCCGCTTTTCCATTTAACTCCGACATGTAAATCGGTTGGCCAAACTTTTATTTGTTGGGATAGCCAACAACAAAACAAATCAAATGCACTTTTGCTTATTTACTCAAAACACGTTGAGAGTTGCAGATCATGCAATTGGTATATTTTCAAAAAGAGAATTACTACCTCCGATTCAAATAAATGTCGCAGTTTGAACTGGGGGTTAGTTCAAAATTCTGTGACCGTATGGATCAGAGGGACGGAGTAATTGGTATACACTTTCAAAATGTCATGACACACAGACCGGGGCACTTTCGCTGCAATAATTTGTATGACTTTCCCTTTTGCCACTTCCATTTTTCCATGCTCCGAAATTTCAAAACACGTACTGATCTAAACGCTATTATATTTGTTTACGGAGGAAGTTTAAATGAAATCGAAATTTCCAAACCCCAAGCCCCAAAACCGATGGAGGGAAAGCCACCCACGCAGCGAGCGAGATGGCGGGAAAGGGTAACCCCTCTCCCCACCGACACGTGGGGCCAGAGCCTTCCACGGGCCCACGCGCCAGGCCAATCTTCCGAGGGAAGGAGGCGCGAGCGGGAAAATATATCGCGGCGCGCGCCCGATTTCTCCCTCCCATTCATTCCCCCGCTCCGCGCCCCCCAAACTCTTCCCCACCCTGCTTCCCCTCGACCCCGCCGCCGCCGACGTCCGCCGCCGCCCCGCCGGCCGCGAAGATGCTGGAGCTGCGGCTGGTGCAGGGGAGCCTGCTGAAGAAGGTGCTGGAGGCGATCAAGGAGCTGGTGACGGACGCCAACTTCGACTGCTCCGGCACCGGCTTCTCGCTGCAGGCCATGGACTCCTCCCACGTCGCGCTCGTCGCCCTCCTCCTGCGCTCCGAGGGCTTCGAGCACTACCGCTGCGACCGCAACCTCTCCATGGGCATGAACCTCGGCAACATGGCCAAGATGCTCCGCTGCGCCGGCAACGACGACATCATCACCATCAAGGCCGACGACGGCTCCGACACCGTCACCTTCGTGTTCGAGTCGCCCAGTAAGCAGATCCTCCATCTCGTCGTTCCTTCCTTATCCTAGTTGCGGACGTCGTCGATGGTGACCGTGGTTTTGGTCTCTGGATCGATGGGTGGATGAACAGATCAGGATAAGATTGCGGACTTCGAGATGAAGCTCATGGACATCGACAGCGAGCACCTCGGGATCCCCGACTCCGAGTACCAGGCCATCGTCCGCATGCCGTCCTCGGAGTTCTCCAGGATCTGCAAGGATCTCAGCAGCATCGGCGACACTGGTATGCCGAATTACCAGTTTCCCTGTAAAGTACAATCTGCTGCACTTGTTGTCTCTGTTTCTCGTACATGTCTGACGGCGGCTTGTGTGCGTTGCAGTTATTATCTCTGTCACCAAGGAGGGTGTCAAGTTCTCCACCGCTGGAGACATTGGAACTGCAAACATCGTTTGCAGGCAGAACAAGACTGTTGACAAGGTATCTTGTGTTGTTTCTCCCCTGCTTAGCAGTGTGAATCGATTTCCTCTGGGCATTTAGATAGTGTGATTTCTTAGATACACTGCATAGTGAAAGTTAAGAACCCCGACTGAATTGTTCTCAATTTGATTGTTTACTGGTTACCCTGTTTTTATATCTGGACGATTTGATAGTTATGTTGATATTGTAGTTTATTCATGGTAGATTGGCCCAAAAAATGTCTTATCTGCAGTTCATAGATGCACACTACCCTACTAGAATTTGTTTACAGAACCTAAAGTGACGATGTACAGTTAGTTATAATTATATTGCTTCCAAATGTTAAGCTGCCGTTACATCTTTTCTGAAATGATATTTATCAGAACACAAACTAATTTTGATGAACCCTGTACTCTTTAGTACTTTGAGCTGGTGAGCCTCACAACTGAAGTAATCGCTGCAAGTGTAAACTATTAGAGTACCATTTTGATATTGCGATTGAGATGGTCACAGTGACATCAGTGGACAAAAAGTAGATTTATATTCAGCACGAGACCCGTGTGGAGTATCCAGCTCACATATATTTCACACTTGCAAAATTTACTTCAGTTTGAGCACTGGTTTTCATTTTGGGGTACCATTTCACTGATGTATCAGTATGATAGCTAATGATTGTTTTGTCATGATGCAGCCTGAGGAATCAACCATTATAGAGATGCAAGAGCCGGTGTCACTCACGTTTGCTCTGAGGTACATGAACTCCTTCACCAAGGCAAGCCCACTGTCGAACCAAGTCACCATCAGTCTCTCATCTGAGCTCCCGGTGGTTGTCGAGTACAAGATCGGAGAGATGGGATACATCAGGTTTTATCTGGCGCCCAAGATCGAAGAGGATGAGGAAATGAAGGCATGATTGCTTTTCAAGGATATGCTTATCTTGCCTACTTTCCCTACTAGTTTAAACTGCCGTTTGCTTAACTATTGTTTGTAAGCAAAAAAGGATGTCATGCTTGTTTTAGCTACTCTTGTATCTGGATTTCCAGTGATGCATGTTAGATTAGTGAATTATGCTTGTCCATGTTAGACCAGTGCTGTCATGGTAGATTTAGCATTTTTCCTTGTCAGGGATTTGTGGCGCTGCATGGACACAAGAAACCATAATTTCCAGCTGCTTGTACTGATTGTTCTTTCACAGAAGTGGCATTCCATCTTTTATCAGTTTGGTTAGTGTCAGCTAGCAGTGTCTTCTTAGTCGGTGCCTGGTCTGGTGTTTGTTCACCAGATTTGCATGTATGCCATGGTTAGTCCTATAACTAAACCGTGTGAATGTGTCAATTCAGTTTACGGGGCTGTGAAACAAACTACGTAGTCAGAAAATAGTGCAATACTTTCATCAATAGAGTTTCAAGTTTTCATTGGTTAGTTGCTGACAGTATGATTTAGCTGCTACTTGTACTAGTGCAGACAAGGTGCATCTGATGATCACCATTTCACCATTTGCTTTACTTCACTATTGTCATGGACTGCTGCCAAAATGAAACAACCCAATGGGCAGATCTTCTAGAAACATACTACACATCCGCAAATTAGCATGATATTCATTAATAATGCCCCAATTTTTCATAGATTGGATGCTGGCAGTCCAAAAATTGCTACTCTCGCTGTGATAGGGTGACCCAAGCCCTTAAGAATTCATCTTAACAGGAACAACATTTCTTGATGTCATCAAAGGTGCAGTCTGACTAACTCAAAGTTGCTCCATAAATTTTTAAATAATTCTCAGAAGGTGTTGGCATGATTTTTCAAAATAAAAATGGAAGGCAGATTTGCCCAATTTGGCACCTGAAACCAGCCCAGCTTCGAAAGTGTTCAGCGGAAGGGCAAAACGAGCAAAACTCAAGGCGGGGTAGGGAATGCACAGATATATCGCAAAAACTTCAGATAGGGTAGGGATTTTCAACTTGAGCACAATATATAACTCCATAATGGTACAACAACACCAGTAGGCCACTCGACCGTAGGAGTGATGTTTTAGGATAGAGTGACCGGCCAATTTAGGACGACAGATCAAGGAAACCCAGACAACTTATTTTTGTGATACACATAATATATATATATATATCTCAGTTCTTCGGGCCGACGTACTTGAGCGCACAAATCTGCTCTTCTCCCATGGCGGACATGACTGTCAGTACCAGGACCTTCCCATCGGAAAAGCCATCCTTGATCTGCACCAAAGAGAAATGGAATATCAAAGCTGATGGCGTATGGAAGAAAATGGTTCAGCACAACTAATAAACACATAACAGCAGGAGTCACTCTAAACAGCCCATCTTGGTGATTGCATTTGTTTTTTATTCATGCGAGTAGTTTCAATACACCCAATAGAAATACACCCACTGCAGAAGTTCCCGAAATCTAGCACATAGAGTTGGTGATTTATTAAACAAACAAGGAATTACTAAGCTAGTAATAATTAGTAACAAGAAAAAACAACTTACAGTCAACTTATATAGTAAGTTGCCAATTCAAACTACAAGAGTGTACTAAATAAATACTCCCTCCGTCCCATATTGTAAGACGTTTTTTGACACTATACTAGTGTTAAAAAGCGTCTTACATTATGGGACGGAGGGAGTAGCTTGTAAGTTCGTCAACACTTCTAATTAATAGAGTTGCTCATAGTCTGGTTAATATTGGTCGTTCTGGGGGTTGCACCGCCTGTTGGTTGCACCGAGTTCCAGACACTGCTTCAGAGTTTGTATTAGCAGACTGTAACACTATTTCTAAGGAATAAAACCCATACTTTACCCCGCAAAAAAAAAAGTCTAGAAGGTATCTCAGACCTATTTGATATATGCAAGCAAGAAATGTGCACGTATTACATGGTTCATACGAACCTGGTTACGGAGCCATTTATTGGCTGGGAGCACGAGGTCATCTCTGATGTTACCATTTTCAGTCAGCAGACTCAACTGAAAGAAATGTTAACTTCTCAAGGTTAAACACACATGCAACAAAATATGATGAAAATATAAGAGACATTAGTAAAATAATCCAACATACATGTCCATCCTCAGATATATCAATGAGCTGGTAATCAATGCGATTCACAAGAGGAACCTGTAAAGTTAACAAAATACAAATTTTATTATCAACAAAAGCCAGTTTAATAGTAGAAAACAGTCCAAGAAATGTACTGACATAACAGTTGTGAGAAGACGACACACTATGTTCAAATCTCGCCCAGGTGAAGATGTCAATAGCAACAAAGTGGCAACTGGCATAACCTCCAGTTTCAAACGTTGAAACCTCCACAACCTGCACATTTGTTTGAAATGCATCTCATTAGAAATCTATCAACAAGAACAACAAGAAAAAGCCATCAGAGCAAGAATGAACGAATAAGAAATTTTTATCCTAAATATATATAAAGCATTAAATCGGGCGGCACGCCCGAAGGAAATTTGTTAATATTTTAAGTGTCAACTACATGTAGAATGCATACATAACTACAGCTAAACATGATAAATACACCATTTGTAGAGTTGGTGAACTGATTATCTAGCGATACAGAACATACAGGAAGTAAGTAACCCAATCCAGGCTTCATCACATATTTGGTCTGTCATATTACGGCCACCAGCCCACCACTGAAATCACCGGTACTAGTTTCAATTCAACGAAACAACTTCTCTTTTCAAGATGAATGAAATCCAACCATTGAAGAACGGGAAAGTTGAATATGCCAGTACCCACTGAAATCAGAAAAAACCCATAAATTTCGGTGAAAATGATAACGCTGAATCAGCAAAACATGTACCTCATGCAGTAAGAAGTACAAAGATGTTAGACAGATTTGCAACCGTGCTGTCCAACAAATGAAATAATACATGCCAAAAAGCAGCATAAAGACATGTACTTTTATTGAATATACGGACCTTTTATTGAACATTGACCTTTTATTGAATATGAACCTTTTTATTGAATATGGCTATTTTCTTGAATATGGATATTTTATTCAACACCTTCGTGAATGAGGTTGCTACAACTCAGTTACCGTTTTCCGTCATGGGAGACTATGCAATTCAAACAAATAAGATTCCGATTCAGGTAAAATAGGCGAATAAGAAGTCTCAAATTCAAGAAAGATCATTACTGGACTAGGATTTTTTTTTTCTTTCGTCAAAAAGTCTAATACTTCTAAGTAATCGTGGAAGCAGAGTCGATAGATCTAAACCAGCCTATAGTACTGCTAATCTGATGAGCACAAACACCAACATGAACTGAAAAATTGAAATGATGTGCATACACGGCTAACTCCTACCTCTATCTTGGCCTACAAATACAACACTGCACAGTAACATCCAGCACTACTCATAAATCATAATAAGCACGGAAGAACATCATGAACCATCGTGACGGGTTGTATATACCTTGCAGGGGCGGTCCGCAATGACGATGTACCCATCCCTGTGGATGGTGCCGGCCTGCGTGTAGGTCCCCCTAGCCTCAAAATGATGTTCCTCGTCCGACATCTCCTCTCCTCTCCTCGGATCAGGACTCAAATAATCTCTACAAATTCCAACAAATAGGAGACAGGACTGGAGCAACAGAGGAATCACTTGGTGCACAAGAGAACCAGAAACCCTGCCAACTTCTTAAGCTTTGCTTTCTAGCTTTATAATCAAGCACATTCATACCTTCCGTAGGACATGGCGGACGGTGGATGCAGTCGAAGTGGTATTGATGCCTTGCACTGTTCCAACCTCCATCATAGGTACTGCTCCAACTTCCATCCAGGCCGGCCCCGCCTGCCATTCTCACCCAACGGCAATAGGACCTGCTGCCTCCTTCATGGATGAGTGATGTGATTCTGCCCCAGCTGGTGGTTTGCCCATCACATTCATTCATTTCCATCACATTAGTCACACACCGTGATGCACGTGTATGGGTAGACTTGACTACGTATGTGTGCTAAGCACCCAGGTAGTAGTTAGCAAATGTGGACATAAAAATTATGCAATACAGTGAGAGTGTCCATTATACTGGCGTCGAGAAAAATCCAAGCTCCCTTGGAAGTATATATATTTTGAAATGACAGAATGATAGAACAGTATATGCAACACGTGCGTTACACACCTCTTTTTCTTCGTCTGCAAAGGATACCTCCTCGGATCCGTCGTCATCATCAGACTGAAAGTGAGGAAACACTTAAGCATACAAAGAAATATCAAGAGGAATACATTGAATGGCATGTAGAATCACAGAATAAGCTTCGTCGGTGTCATCTAAACCAGGTCATACTGTCTCCTCATTAAATTCTTTTCTATGACTTTGTTGTTATTGTTAGTACTGGTAGTTTAAGTATGATATCTTATCTCAAAATGTCTTCGCTGCAATTCATAGATAACACTTCTAATTCAAAGAATACATAAATAACACTTCTACTGTTGTTCCCCTCCCCACCCTAACATCATAATTTGCAGTTATTATTTTGCCTGCAAAGGTTAAGTACCTGAAGCTGAAAGTACCACCCAAACCACTGTAACAAAGCTCAACTAGAATAACATTTGGAAGCGTAACACCATCTCCATATAAGTCTCAAGCTGAATATATAATTTTTACTTGGTTTGTTAGTTTTTTCAGTGTGACTATCTATCTGTTTATGGTCATAATTTCAAGTGCCCCCCTTTACTCTGTTTGGTTTTCATATCGGAGTACCATTTTAGGGGCATGTATCAGTATGATAGTTAGTCATTGTCGTGTATCAGTGCAGCCAGAAAGAGATGCAAGAGCCAGGGTCACTCACCGTTGCTCTGAGATACACGAACTCCGTGTGCTTAGCTTCTTGTTTGGCTCCAGAGATCGAAGAGCGTGAGGATATGAAGCCACGATTGCGCCTCAAGGATATGCTTATGTTGCCTACTTTGGCAGGTCTCTGAATCGCCGTCTGCTTAGCTTCTTGTCTATGTGTTGACTGCTCGTGATTCCATGGATTTTCAGCAGCGAATGTTAGTAGAATAGGAGATCGTGCTTGTCCATGTCCTTCTATTATTTGTTCCTTCAGTTCGGTTGTTTGATGTTCATCGCCGGCGGAGTTTGGACCTGTGGTTCAGGGTAAGAAAGAAGTCACAAATCTATAGCAGCTTCAAAAGCAATTACCGCCACTGCCTGTGCTCCTCAAAGCCTACATGGAAAAATCACCTGGCACAGAAATTTCTCACCAGAAATAGATTACCCCCCCCCCAGATTCCTACCTACCTACCCTACCCTACCTAACCCCACCCCCCCCCCCCCCCCCTCCCCCGACCCGCGGCCCCCACCCCTAAAGCAGAGGTTGATATGTACTAAAGCAGCTGAAGTGTGGGAAACCTAAAATGCATACCTCCGTTGGTCGCCGCCGGCGAGCGGCGTGCTTCAACAGCCATGAATGCTTGCGGGAACTGATGATTGAACGGTGCCTCGGCGGAACAGCAGCAGAGCTGTCTCGCATCTCGCCGTCGGTCGGAAGCCTCTCGCGTGCTCGATGGGACCGCGCGGCCGCATCTCCACCTTCGCCTCGCCGCCGTCTCGCTCTTTTTTTTTTCTGGGGGAGCAGAGCAGGCGGAAGGACCGGTCGCCTCAGGGGAGCTCGCAGTGGGCCGGTCCAGTAGGGAGCCGCTTGGTTTGCTTCCGTTCGTTTCTTTACTTTTTTGTTTCCGTTCGTTTTTTCATTTTTCGAAATATCATACTTTCTCAGAGTGTTAGATACTCCCTCCGCCCCACAATATAAGGCCGTTTTTGACACTACACTAGTGTAAAAGACACTCTTGGGACGGATGAAGTACATACGTATCTAGACAAATTTATGACAAGTAATTTGGGACGGAGGTAATAATATACACTCCCTTCGATCCATATTACTTGTCATTCAAATTGATATATCTAGCATTGAAATACATTTAGATACTTCAATTTCAATGACAAGTACTCCCTAGGCTCTTATATTTATTTACAGAGGGAGTAATATGAATCGGAAGAAGTAGTATTTTCCAAAAAGTTCATCACGCACTACAAGTATTCACATAATTTAAAAACTAAAATAATCTGTAAAAAGTCCATATCTTAAAAAAATGTTCGTCATGTTAAAAAATATTCATGAGTCACAAAAATATGTTTGTTAGCATTTTATACAATGTATTTATTCGCATAATTTTGGAAAAAAATGCTTCGTACCATTCAAAAAAAGTTTATGACCTTTAAAAAGATTTGTAACAGTAAAACAATATTTCACATGTTTTGATAAGATGCTCATGTCATTTATGAAAAATGTTCAATGTGTGTTTAAAAAAATGTTGATTTGACAATATGTTCAACATGTATATGAAAAAATGTTTAATGTGCACAACATGTATTCAAATAAAATGTTCAACATGTATCTAAAAACGTTCAACGTGTATATGGAAAAACTGCATTTTGTTTAAAAAAAGTAAACATGTATTTGCAAATAAAACATAAACATAAATAAAAAACTGAAAGAAAACCAATACAGACCAGTAAAGTAGCGCGCAGAAGAAAAAAAGGTCGGAACCTTCCCAAAACCAGATTGAAGGTCCCAAAACTGGTATGCACTGTAGATAGAAGCTTCCAAGACCAACACTACTGGTCCGGCCCATCAGAATGACTGCTTTAAAAAAAAAAAGAACGACTGCTTGAGGCGAGGCGTTGTTCCGTCTCGCTGTAGGCGATTTCTAGCATTTGCAAGAGTAAACATTCAAAAAAAAAAAAATCCGTCCAAACATGATGAAATCAAGCAGTATTTCATCTCCACTAGATGGGCCGACAGGCATGCTCACTTAACTGGCGGTCTCAAATTTTCCTTTAAAATTGGGCTATCGGCCCCTGATTATTGTGGTGCGTTCGGTGGTTTCCCGATGATCATGGTGTCGTCTTAGGCGGGAGACGTTGCCCAACCTTTTGTTGGCGCCGCTCCAACCTATCATTGTCCCTGGCCACAATGGGGCACTACTCTAGAGGCGGCCGGCTTGGTGCCTCTCTGGGGTCATGCATGATCACATGGTGGCGATATAACGATGTGGCATAGGCCTTCTCGTTTTCCCACGTGTCAATGGCGCCCTATGACTTCATCTAGATAAGTGGCACCATGTGTGATTAGTAGAGTCCCTCTCGTATTCGATGATGAGTAGGGACTTATCTCATAAAGCAAGGATTACCAATGTAACCCGGTCTTTAATCCGGGCCTTGTGTTTGCATGGGTGCAAGAAGTTATGATGGAGGCATGCTTCGTGGATACTATATGATACCCCGAGCGTTGCGTCTGAAGTTGGTTGCAATATACTTTCATGATATTTGATTATTTGGAACATAATACTTGGATGAATAATATGAGAACTGAAGTAAAATTTAAAATAAATATGATTTTTGTATTTATAGAGATAAGCCTTTTCCCATGTATGTTTGCATGTTTAAGTGGTTCTTTTCCATACATGTTTTCATGATGGCGTGGCATGTGTGCATGTTGAGAAAAAATAGGTTAGTGGAGGCTAACTAGGAAAATACCCTGATACACCTGGTGGTAGATGAACCTGATAAAAAGTCCGGATTTTTTTAGCAACTCAGAAAAAAGTAAAAAATCTTAAAAAAAAAACGAACATACTTGACCTACCGTTGTACTCGTATAAAAATTTCGAGAAAGAAAAGCTCCCGTAAAATATCCGAGCGAAAAAACAAAATTTTCAGGACAATATAGAGTGAATAGGGGTACCTCTATTACAGTGCTGATTTTGTTTTTTCAATAACAATACCACAAAAGTCATTTCTTCGCAAAAAAAAAAAGCGAGTGTAACGCTTGAGCAAGTTTGTTGCCAAAAGAATTCATGAAGTTTCGACCATTTATGCTATTGAGACGGTGACTAGAACACCGCTTCATATTTTGGAAGAAAATCAGTGGTCTGGCATTTGCGGCTGAGAGGTTTAATCTTCATTTTCAAAATAAAATAGAAGGGAAAAAAGAAAAGAGTTTCAAGTTACTAATTACCGGTAGCACAGGCACTTACAAGGATTCGTACTAGTAGCTGGTTTGAGTTCATTGCGGTTTGGAGATGGCGTTCACGCTACATATTCACATGATCAGCATTTCTTGATTTCATGATGGCATGTACGTAGTCTGGCTGATATATAACTGCTACTGCTAGCATTAGACAAGTTGCATCTGATGAAGACCATTACTATCTTGGCGATCACCATTTACTATCCTAGTGCATGTCTGCCTAAATGGAGCACCCCAATGGGCAAATGTTCCAGAGATTCCAAGTCATCTGTCCATTTTGGTCACGAAGTTACTTCGATTCCGCCCTCAGACCCGAGTCAGCATTACCGTTTCCAAATCTGTCAAGGACCGCGAAGAGAGCTGTTAGTTCCTGTAATCAATACTCAAAACATATCAGAGGCTAAGTTGATCACAGAGAAAGGATACTGTATTCACGGTTCATATAATTTCAGAAACCTAAAGTAGACTGTCAATGGAAGTGGCAAGCTTAAGATGGCTATCAAATAGCTGAACTGTTGTGATATAACTTGTTTAGGGGCTAGTATAACCCAAAAATAAAGGTTACTAGTAGATCAAAATCAGTGATTCCAACCTAATTTTTTGGGAGTCTTAAACACGTACTGAAGTACAAGTTACAGCAAGCAGGTGGATCATATATACTTCAAGTCTTCCGACTCCTTAACTTCTTAAAAAATGCTTACAATGAAAAATAGCACCATGACTAACCAAAAAGAAAAGATCCTATCAAGACATTTTTTCTAAAAGGATCCTCGCTCGCCATGACTACGTACATGCCAGGATGAAAAATTACCTACGCAAGTGAGGCGCAAACAGAACGCTTTCCGGATTATTTGGCGTCATGTCTTGTGATTGATTTTTCCAGATTGAACATGCATCGAAATGACCAGCCCTCGCTGCAGGTGCTTCCTGCCTAACAGGCTTCATCTCATGCCCTATTGGAGAATCACAGAGGAATGTCAGAAAGAAGACAAGTATCTTCACCAATTCACCAAAATGCTAAAGATGATACCAGAGGTCAAGTGCTAACTTGTTCTTATTTGAAATTTATTGCGATCTCTAACCTGGCACGGAGGTGGTCTCCTGAGTTGAACTTAGCCGATGCTTTAGCATTGCCTCCTCTTGAAAGATCATCTGGCATGGATAAGAAAACAAGTGAAAAACTGAATATGGGAAGTACTGACAGTTTGCTGGTCTGCATTTGCAGAGGAAAGGGGTTCATCACAAGCTTATGCTCTGCACTCAACAGAACAGTTACCTCGGCCGGCAGAGTCAACTGAAGGGATCGAAGGTGGGACTCCTGCGATGGCCCGAGAAGGAACGGAGGCTCTCGAGTGGTCGTGCAAGGAACACTTGATAACACAAGAGGTTCGTGACGCGGTCGGTCCTGATTGGGAGGACCAAATGAATGTCGAGTCCCTGACATTGCTCCTAAAAAATGATTCATAGGCAGTATGGCAGCTGGTGGGTTTGATGATGCTTCGACGCTGTTCTGGTCAAGTGCGGCGCACATTTGCGATGTCGGCAGATGACCAGCTGCTCCTGGTAAGTTCATCGAGGGACGATGCATGCCATTCCTCATAGACAGCATCTGGAACAGAGTCATAGCAATCAAAACACAAATCGAAATGCGAACTCAAATTGAAATGCACAAATGGGGTATGGTGCATTGGTGCTTTCCCTAGTCAATAGAGGCGCAGAAATGCGCAGCTACTTGATTATCACAGCACAACAATGCGACTGAAAACCGATGTTTCGTTTTCATTCAGTCAAGGGCAAAATAAATAATTTCTTGTTCAACCTACAGTCAGAGTCAAGGGCTAAATCAACATGTCTTGTCCAGTTTCTTGTTTTTTGTTGTTGCCAAATTAAGGGCTTTAAACCTTGGCAGATATTCATATTTTTCGTTCAGCAGTGCTGACCAGCACATATGAATTTTCAGGCGATGACACAGCATAAACTTTTCGGTTGAGAAAATTCAGCGGAGCAGCATTTTGCTGACCTGCACTTGGAGCTGGAGGTGCTTGAGGTACTCGATGGCGTCGTCGAGCATGGAGGCTTTGTCCGTCTGCAGCAGCCGCCGCCGGCGCCGGCCATACAGCATCACCTCAGTTAGCTTCCAGCAAAAAAAACAGAGAGGAGGGAACAGCAGCATGGTAGCAGTATGATTCTTGGGCGTGACGCACGGACGGACCTTGCTGGAGTTGGGCACGAGGCTCTGCAGCGCCTTCATCTTCTCGTTGATCTTGCACCGCCGCCTCTTCTCGGAGAGGTTGTGCACCTCGGCGGCCCGGGCCCTCTTGCCGCGCGGCCTCCCCGCCGGCTCCGACTCCGACGACCCCAGCGCCTCCTGCAATCCAAATCGATCGACAGCCGGTTAATTAGCGCGACTAGCAAGCAAGCGATTCCGGCGGCGGCCACCCACGCACTGCACTGACTGACCTCGCTGTCGCCGCGGTCGACGGGAACAAACCCCATGCCGCCCTGGTGGTGGTGGTGGCGCATGATGAAATCCAGGTGCTCCTGGTCCATCATGGCGGCGGCGCAGTTGTTGAGGAGAGGAGAGCTCGCCACGGACCTCAGGACGACTGGTCTTCCCACCACCGCCGAACCGAGGAGGAGCCCAAGAAGAAGTGGTCGGCGCCGCTGGTCACGAGGAGGAGAGAGAGCCCATGCCGCGACCGCACGGGCGTGCTCTGGCTCTCCTTTCCCGGGAAAAAAGCTGCAGCTGCTACGCAGAGCTTGCCTTTTGAGGTCCTTTCTTTTCACGCAGGCTCCGGGCTTCCTCCGCCACCTCGGTTCCCTCCCCTCCCCTCCCCCACAGCTCTCTCTCTCTCTATCTCGAGGACCAGGACGAGGACGAGGAGGCACATCGCAACTCGCAAGCGCATTGATGGAGGTGGTTTGCTGGGTTCGGCTGCCGTCCGCGTGTACGCTGCATCGCGCCGCATTTACGAGGGGGCCATCAATGGCGTGCCGTGCTCGGCTCGCCTCGGCTTTCAACGCGCAACAGTCTCGCCCCGTGACCTCGCGCGGCTACGGATTGCACGAGAGAGAGGATCTATCGCGGGCGTGCGTACGTGCATGTCAGCGCTGCGCTGCTCGGGGGCGCTGTGGCCTCGGTCAGCCGTCAGCGTACCCGCCTTCCGCGTACTGTGCAGT
Organism: Thinopyrum elongatum; assembly: GCA_011799875.1. Taxonomy (NCBI): domain Eukaryota; kingdom Viridiplantae; phylum Streptophyta; class Magnoliopsida; order Poales; family Poaceae; genus Thinopyrum; species Thinopyrum elongatum. The sequence goes on from CM022302.1 coordinate 534,614,820, forward strand.
CGGTGCTGCGATGTGACGTTGGAGGGGCTTTTCCATCCAGGACCGGTTTGATCTCCGCCAGCATTTCGGATTTACCGGGGGCTCTTGGGGTAAATTTGGTTCGAGCCAAAGTTTTTTTTTTAGAAATCTGGCCTACATGACTTGGGTCACGAGGGGAACCCAACCAAACATATCTACCTATATCTAAGTTACAAGCAAATTTGGCAAGATTGTGAGCTTCGAAATTGTGATTTCTACGCTCATGCACAAAACTACATAAAAGAAAACTTGATCTACGCGCCATTATTTCATGTACTATAGCTGCATGAGGCCCCCTCGTCCCCATATTGATGTCAGTAATGGCTCCCTGGCAATCCGAGGCCACCGTGAAGATTTGAATGGCCAAGTAAAATAACTACTCCCTGCGTTCGCAAATATAAATATACTAGCACATATGCCCGTGTGTTGCAATGAGAGATGAAATAGTATGCATTTAAAGTCAATGAGAATTATATGTGCAAACAAAACCCTGTGTGCGCACGAAAAAAGAACATTTAGCTTCTCGGACTCACCGCGTGTGAAAGAATCAATCCGCTATTTTTCCATTCATCGATCAAAGGCATTTAAGAATTTTGTTACATCATCGTACGCCAGAGAAGGCCCATGAGTTATTCAATCTACTCTGACTTTCAATCCTTTCAATCAAGAGGATTTTAAGATATGAAGTTTCTGAATATTCTAGGAAACATGAACAATTTTTTAAATCATGAATAATTTTTTGAAAATTATATACACTTTCGAAAAAACGCGAACAAAATATGAACGGGAACATCTTTTAAAATTCACAAATATTTTCTGAAAACACCAACTTTTAAATAAAAAAATGAACATTATTTGAATTTATGAACATTTTTTTTAAAAACGGGAACATGTGTTGAAAATTCATAAGATTTTTAGAAAATGTGTATCTTTTATACACTAACATTATTTTTAATTTTGCAAATTTCACTAAAACAAGAATATTTTTCAAATTTGGAGCATTTTTCGAAATGCCATTTTCTTTTTAGAAATCTCGAATAATTTTGAAAAAAAATAATTTTTAAAAAAAATGGGAAACTTTTTGCAAGTTCCTAATATTTTCAAAATAGCAACAAAATTTTGGAATTCTGAACATTTTCCAAAATTTGTTTCTTTTATTCTGAAAGTTTTTTGAGAATTTTTAATTTACGAAATAAATTCGAAAAGAAAAATAAATTTGGAAGGGAAAAAAGAGAAAGGGAAAGGAGAATAAAAATAGAAGTAAACTACAGAAAAAAATAAAAATGGTCCAGCCCATTATTGGTTGTCCTGTGCGAAACTCCGACTATTTGTCGTCCTGTGCGGAAAATAGAATTTTCCCTGCTGCGAGGGCAGAAAAATAAGTGGGCTGGCTTCGCTGAGGCACAGCGTGCAGCCCACGTACGAAAATTCTTGTTCGAGCAGACCAACGCATACGAATTTAGTACCACCTCAGATAGAAAAAAAATCGGTGGTGAACGGATGAAAAAATTGGCGAAACGCACCTTGCTTTATTAGTAGGTATAGATAAGATGTCAAATCTTTTTTATATTCACGTTCTAGTGTTCCTGTTCATTCATTCTAGTCCGTATGCAGTCATCCAAAAAACATTTATATTTGCGAATGGAGGAAGTAGAGTTTATGTATTTTTGAAACTTCTGATCTCTATTCATAATCAATTATGGCAGGACAGAGAATACCGGAAGTAATAAAAATTACAAGCAGGTTAGTCATGCCCCTAGCGACGATTAGTAGCACTGAAGTGAGCCGAATGCGTCATCGTCATCCCTCGTACCGGAACCCAACAAATCTTGTTGTAATACACAGTCAAAAAGTCATCGTGCTAACACTACTGGAATCAGGATCTTTGCCGTCTGCCAGCTCTTTGTCGTCTGCTGGCAGACGGCAAAGAGGCTCTTTGCCGTCTGCTTTGGTAAAACAGACGGCAAAGAACTGACAGACGACAAAGAACCTGGTTGCCGTCAGCCAATTCTTTGCCGTCTGCTGGCAGACGGCAAAGAGGTGGGTGGGGTCCAGTGGACGCCAGCGCTGTAACGGCGCACCAGCCCCATCTCTTTGCTCCGGTCGTCCCCGCTCCTGGTGGCGCTCCTGGATGTACTCTACGCCACCGCCGGCCTCCTTGGTCGCGTTTGTGCCCGTGGTGTTCGTGCTCGTCGGCGGGACGGCGCTCTGGCGCAACTCCGACATGGCGTCGTCGGCTTGCGGTGCAGGAGGGCTCCTCGCTGGTTGGACGGCGTCCAACGCAACCCCGGCGCCTCCCCGAGTGCTGCTCCGTCAACAGCCCCTCGGTGAGCTCCATCTCCCCCCTGCTCCTACTCTTCTGCTACTCTATGGAACATCGGATTACTTGAATCAATTAGATGGTGGTTTTTTGTCGTGGTCTGGTCCAAGTAGAGGAAGGGGCGAGTTTGTGCATTGATTCAAGTGTCTGGCTTTGCTGGTTATGCCACTCTGGCCTCCTGGATGCCGCTGTAATTGTATCAGATGTGTTCTTTTGTTGCTGATATATAGTGTATTGGATTATCAACGTGTGTTAACCTGCATTCTTATCGCACAAACCAAAATTATCATCCTTGCTGTACACTTTCCTGAATATTAGTCATGTGGTTGCAGACCTGCTCTTAATTTGTTCATCCTCTGTTATTCTTCAGAAACTAAGCATATAAGAGAATTATTATTTCAGCAAGCTAAGGGCTATTTCTATTTTGTAAAGTTGTAGTGACGCAAAAAAGATTCAATGTAGCCTACGACAACACTGCCTGTCCCACATATGACGATAGAACCCTTGTTTCAGAGTTATTTCTTACCACATTAACAATTTAGAGCACTACCTTCTACCATTTATGTGGTCACTCTCTACTAGGATGTTGTTATCTTATCATGTGTTCACTCTGGTTCCATTTTCTTGAATTATCATCATTTCTATTTAGTGTGGAGAAAGTTCAGTTGGTACACCAATTGGCTCTTTATATTATTTTGAAGTTTCTATATGCCATCAAACCAAAAGATGACAAGTAGATGATCTTCTTTTGTGTGAGGGCTCTGAGTATGTAGTTGGCTCTTGGATTTGTTAAATTGGTCAGTGGTTGCTCATGTGTGTAGTTGTTCCTGTGCATATGTGCTTCTGGATTTGCTAAATTGGTTAGGCTGTGCTGCTCCTCTAGTTGTTCCTAAGTGAGGCTTGCTGTGTTTGATCTAGTCAGTGGCTAAATCCTGTACTTGGCCGTACTGGGGATCTCTCCCTGTAGTTGTTGTGGCTGTCAGTTAATTCGCTAACCGTTGGTGGTGACTTTGATTCAGTTAACTGATTTTAGTGTTATATTTCCTTTCCATTGGTCTGTTTAACCTTTGGATAATAGTGGTTATAGCTGTTGTTAACTAATGCTGCTGCTGTTTAGTTGTAGTAGCTGTTAAGTGATACTAGCCCCCTGTGCTTGTGGGTGCAGTGCCCTATTTGCAGAAATTACTAGGTGCATGTGTGTGCTGTGTTCTGCAGAAGCAGATAATCAGTGGGGTGCTACCCTGCTATTTCTTCTATGCTATTTCTATTGATCTTATGAACAGATGCTCACTTGATCTTAGTTGCTTTATTTCTAATACTAACATGAACAGATACCACTTGGTTTGGCTATTCCTATTGGTCTCTTTCGAATAGCATATGAACAGATGCTATACTTGGTTTTGGCTGTTACTTTCCTAGTTTTCTACAGATAAGACAGATACTACATCTGATTTGGGCAGTGATGCTGGTCTGAGCCCTCCCTCTCTTAGGCTTAATTTACATGTGGCTATCCCTGTGCTATGATGAACTAGCCCTGGCACTTCCAGGCTGTCTGAGCACATAATCCCTCAAGTATACCTTGAGGTCTTCTGTAGCTTGGTCTTGTGGATTCTGGTAAACCCGCTTCTTGTGGACAGCCTGCTCCTCCTAGCTGCTTCACTGGACAAAACTGATTGTGGTGATGAAGTCTAATCCTTGGCTTTAATCACTAGTTTTTAGTCGGCTTAATTCCTGGAGCTAGTACTGATAGTGGTCTTTGTGTTGGCATTTAACTTACTACTAATTGTGGTGGCTTCTTGATTGGGTCCTTGGCTGGTTCTCTCCTTTGGCTCTTTGGTATTGGTTTACTCTATTTGGCTTTCTAATTAAGATCACTTTGAAAATCAGGATCTTAACTAAGATTGTCTTGATCTCAAGTGCTGGCTCCTACAGCATTGCATTTCACCAAGTGAAATGCTACATTTCTACTCCTAACCCATTCTCTCTTTCTTAGTGTTTTTGTTATGCAGGTTGGAAGAAAAGAAGAAGATCCAGAGAAGATCTTAGTAATAAGATAGTTTTTAGCAAAATAGATATTTAGTTTTAGGTCATTTCTTGTAAATTCTGAAATGTAAATTTAATTACTTAATCATTTCTGATTCTTTATAATATGACTTTGTATTACCTATTCCAATTATTAATAAAGTTTTTAATTTACATGTGTTCATGACTATTGGTAATATGTGTTGGATATGCTATATTGGTCATATATATAATTTTCTGTGAAAATGAATTGATATAAGAAAAAACAGGGGCTATATAGCCACTTTGGCCTATTTGGCCTCTTTGCCGTCTGCTGGCGGACGGCAAAGAAGCAAGCTCTTTGCCGTCCGCCAGCAGACGGCAAAGAGCTTCTTTGACGTCCGCCAGCAGACGGCAAAGTGGCCTTTGCTGTTATCTGTTCAGCCGGAGTGTTGGCCGTCTGCTGGCAGACGGCAAAGGCTTTGCCATCCGCCAAGCATGCCTTTGCCGTCTGCTATGGCAGATGGCAAAGCAGCTGATTCCTGTAGTGAAGGCCTCACAGTACCTACGCAATAAAGCAGCAACCATCGCTGATGAAGAGAGCCATAGATTAAAAGGATCAAACATGTAGATACACGAACAGAAATTTGATCCAAACAAATCCATGGAAGAGCAACAACGATCGAATCCCGTGAGATCTGACGGAGACACACCTCCACAAGCCCTCCTACAACGCTTGACACACCATCTGTCGGAGCAAAATCCGACAGATCCCTGATAGGATATCTTAGCTAGGCGACTTATCACGACGGTAACATAAGGCAAGGTTTACCCAGGTTCAGGCTCTCCAAAGGAGATAATACCCTAGGTCCTGATTGTGTTTTATTGCGTTGGGGTGTGTATAAAGTACATATAAACTATCAAGGGATTGAATATGATCTTACGACAAGCCGGACCCCCGACCTATATAACATACAGGGCCAAGGGTTTACACAAATAGGTCGGCTAAGTCGATGGAGGAAAAGTCCTCCACGACTCTGATATCTTCGGATTGTGAAGTCTGTGACGCCCCCGGCCCGATCGTGCACTAATCATACACGCAAATGCACACGATCAAGCCTAAGGACTCACGGGAAGATATCACAACACAACTCTAAAACATAAATAAAGTCATACAAGCTTTATATTACAAGCCAGGGGCCTCGAGGGCTCGAATACATAAGCTTGCGTACAAGCATCAGCGGAAGCATCAGATATCTGAGTACAGATATTAAAAGAGAAACAGAAAGGCCTTTAGAAAGGCGGGGCAAAATAAAACACTACGATCGAAAGGCGTAGGCCTCCTGCCTGGTACCCTCCGAACCTACTCCTGGTCGTCATCCAACTCGCCGTAGCATCCATCCTTGGGGTGGTAGTAGTAGTCGATCGACGGGGCATCTGTCTCAAGGGGCTCCATCATCTTGGTCACGTCAAACTGATATGGGGAGAAAAGGAAAACAAAGCAACCGTGAGTACTCAGAAGTACTCAGCAAGCAAGGATCTACACTACATATGCAACATTTTCAAGGGGAGGCTGTATATGTGGACTGGGCTGCAGAAATGCCAGAATAGAGAGAAGCCTAGTCCTATCGAAGACTAGCATCTTCATCGGTCTTGCAGCAATAGAAGAGAGTAGAACAGTTCAATATAATGTAGCAGTATCATTAAGTCTCATCCTCACCCAGAGATCCTTTCTCGACTCCCTGCGAGAAAGCAATCCCAAAGCCATACAGTCATCAACCTCGTCCGGAGATCCCTTCTCGACTCCCTGCGAGAAGCAATCCCAGAGCCATAGTATCCAAGTATCCAGTTCTAAATTGTATCAATCAGGATACAACTCCGAGTGTCCTTTACCGTAGGACCGGCTATCGATAGAAGTTTTCTTCCCTGCAGGGGTGCACCAACTTACCCAACACGCTCGATTAACTCCGGCCGGGCACACTTTCCTGGGTCATGCCCGGCCTTGGTCAAACGACACATCGCAACCCTACCTAGAGCTCAGCAGAGAGGTCCCCGTCGGTCTACATCCTAAGCGCTCAGAGGTCTTGGGCCATCGCCCTGTGCACTCCGAGTCATTGCGAGCAGGGTGAAGCCAGGCACCCGGAGGGCGCCGGTCCGTCCCGGCCGCAAGGCTGAACTAGACGTCTGACAGAGCTTTCGGCTGATGCTACGATGCAGAACACCCATACTATGCCCACGTGATGGTTAGTGCTATCAGACCAGAGGCCTGCTCGGATCAAATATCCAAATCGTTAATGGACTAGGGCTTGCGGTAACGAGCAGAGACTCACGAAAGAATGTGACCCCGTCGCCCCGTCTCGAGGACTTGCTGCAAGGGTTAAGAATGCCCGGCCGCGCCTCGTATTCATCACTCGGGCACCACACTGGCACCTGTCTTCACAACCCTCGCCTCTCAGGCGCACGCGGGTACCCCTCAAGGTCGACTCGCCTTTCCAAGCAACAGTGTAAAGTCCAAGTATCCGTGTGTCCATAACATCAAGGGAATCCGAGGTATCACCCTCGTTGGATTTCTACTCGATGTCTCCATCAAGGTGAACTCGGAGGAATCACCCTCACTGGGTTCACACTTGATGTGTTGCACGACAGCGTCGTTACCGGAAGTGGTGAAGGAGGAATCACCCTCGAAGACCACGACCAAATAGCTACTCTACAGAGTTAACATCCGAAGTGCTACAAGAGGTTTCACCCTCGGCACTCGATAGTAACGCTGCAGTGTCGTTACAACTAAGGGGGGTGATGTGCGGTGTCGGGGCCTGGTCTTCAATCCCGTTGATCGGGTCTTCTGACAATCCAGCGCGGTAGTCGGGATAAGTGGGGTCATTGATAGGTCTCTACCCAGCCTATACTAAGCAGTTTAGGATATGCAGGTAATTATCAACAGCAGGTTACGATAAACAGGCTATGCATCAGAATAGGTAAAGCAGCAACAGCAGCAATTCTAATGCAAGCATGAGAAAATAGAATGGGCGATATCGGGATGATCAAAAAGGGGGGGGGGGGCTTGCCTGGTTGCTCGGCGGCAAGGGCAAGGTTGTCAATGGTGTCTTCGGGCTCTGGAGTTGCGTCGGCCTCGGGGACGACGTCGGTGTCGGGGGCTACCGAGAGAGAAGAGGGGGAGGAAACAGTATAAATACACGACAAACATAATCAACACGGAGCAGGCTATGCTAACGTGCAGTGCAGGGTTGCCTGAAGACATGTCAAAGTCATTTAGTTATTTTAGGAATTTGTTTGGAATTATTTTATTAAAGTCATGCACTATTCATTTATCTGAAACAGGCAAAAAGTTGCATGTTTAGATAGTTAGAGGCATCTAATAGGTATGTGGGTAGCGTATTCGGATTCGTCTCATTTTTCTGAGCAACTTTCATGTATAAAGTTTTTCGCTCGGAGCTACGGATTAAAAGATATGATTTTCTAAAGTTTAAATCAATTTTCTGGAATTAATTATTTATTTAAATTCAAATTATCCAAAACAGTGCAGAGTGACGTCATCGTGATGTGTTGCTGACGTCAGCAGGTCAACTGGTCGGCTGACCAGTCAAACCAGACAGGTGGGACCCACATGTCATAGACTGTGACATTAACAGTGGGGTTAAAATTAACTAACTGGGTTAATTAGTGGGTGGGCCCTAGCAGTCAGTGACTGATTAGTGTTTAAACTAATTAATTAACTAATTAACAGATTTTCTAGTTAATTAAATCAGTTTAACTGAGTGGGGCCCGCATGTCAGCGAGACAGGGCGGCCACGTCAGCTGTTGACCTGGTCAACAGGTCAACTGGGGCCCGCGGGGCCCCACAGTCAGTGGCCCAGGAGCGGGGCCCATCGGGGCCAGGTCAGCGCCGGCCGCCGGAGCTCTCCGGCGAGCCCCGACGCGGTGGCTCAACTCCGGCGAGCTCGGAAACGGCGCACAGGGCATCATTTGCGACGCGGTTGGCGGCAGTCGAACGGGGAGACGACACCGTGTCGATCTAGGGCAGTAGCACGAGGCGTGGCAGTCGAAGACGAGCGCTGCGACGGCAATGGCGGACGGCGGCGTTCGGGCGAGACGGCGAACGGCGTTGCAGCGTGCGTGCGAGCGAGCCAAGAGGCTAGGCGTGGCCTACGCGGTGTAGTGAGTGCGATGGCCACGGGCACGGGGCCCAAAGGTCGCCGGGGTCACGTCGGCGACGTGCACAGGCGGCGGTGGGTTCGGGCACGGCGAAACCTAGCGCTACAAGCCACGGAGGGCCTTGAGGGGAGAGGGGGAAGGAGCAGGAGCTCACAGCGGGGTGTAGCCGGTCAAAGTGGGCTCGGGGGAGGTTTGGTGTAGCCGGAATCGGCGACGGAGTGCGGCGGCGATCCGAGGAGGAAGAAGACGGCGTGGAGGCGATGCAATGGCTCCGGGCTTCGGCTCATTTGCGCGGTCGAAGGAGGCGACGATGGCGAGCACCGTGGACACGTCGGGGTGGCGAGAGGGGCACGGCGGCCGTGGCTACGCTGGAGCCATGGCGGCGGTGGCGCTCGGGTGAGGGAGGAGCAGAGGAAGGAGAGGGAGAGTAGTGGCTAGGGTTAGCCAGAGGGGTCGAGGGGGGGGTCCTTATCCCCTCCAGGGGCGCGCGGTGGCCGCTGTCGACGTAGGAGAGGGGGGGGGCCAGGTGCGGCGAGCGCGCGCGCACCAGGTGCTCGACAGCGAGACCCGGGCGTGAGCAGTACGAAGAGGACGAGCGGGGTGGGCTGGGCCGGCCACTGTGCTGACTTAGGCCCAGCACAGTGGGCCTTTTTCCTTTTTTTTTGTTTTTTGTTTTCTGTTTCTTTTTCTGCTTTTCTTTATTCCTTTTTCTGTTTTGTAAATATTTAGGCACCCAAATGACTTTTGTAAAATTTGTGACCTGGTCCACAAATCACAGGGCATTGTATACCATCGCAATAAAATGGTTTGGTGTCCATATCTTTTTATTTGAATTTTATTTAATTGAAAATGGATTAAATAGTGCTGTTTTGCTACTGTTAGAGTCTCTTAATTAATTTATTATTTGTTGGTTACAATTTTAGAATGGTCTCTGGAATATTTTCCATTTAATGAACAATTTAGTTTTATGTTGGACAACTTTTATATTTCACTTTGAATTTAATTGAAGTTTGAAGTGTGAGTTTCATTTGCATATTATGCAAATGATGCTTAGGCTCTGATAATCTTACTGACATGGCATTATCAGAGGGGGATCACTGTAGTTAACCTCTGGGGGTGTTACAAGTCTCCTCCACTAACAAGAATTCTCGTCCCGAGAATTAAGAGGCAGAAGGAAAAAGTTCGGGGTATTCCGCACGAAGATTATCCTCGCGTTCCCAAGTGGCTTCATCTTCAGTATGATTTGACCACTGCACTTTGAGGAACTTGATAACCTTCTGACGGGTCCGACGTTCAGCTTCATCGAGAATGCGGATTGGATGCTCCTTATAAGATAGATCATCTTGCAATTCGAGCACCTCGTGATCCACTGCTCGGTGCGGAGATTCCTTGAAGCATTGACGAAGTTGCGACACATGGAAGACGTCGTGGATATGAGAGAATTGTGGCGGCAACTCCAATTTATATGCCACCTGACCACGTCTTGCAACAATGCGGAAAGGACCAATGTAGCGCGGAGCTAGCTTGCCCTTGATTCCAAAACGGTGAGTGCCTTTCATCGGGGTGACTCGCAGATAAGCCTGATCACCAGGTTGATAAGTCAAACCCCATCGTTTGCGATCATAGTTGCTCTTCTGGCGGTCCTGAGCCGCCTTGAGGTTTTCCCGGACAATACGGACTTGTTCTTCGGCGTGTTGAATAATATCCGGACCCACGAGCGGTCGTTCCCCAGTTTCTGACCAATTCAGAGGGGTTCGACACTTACGTCCATAAAGAACTTCAAAGGGAGCCATTTTCAAGCTGGCTTGATAGCTGTTGTTGTAAGAGAATTTGGCATACGGGAGAGATTCTTCCCACTTCTTACCAAATGATATAACACAAGCCCGAAGCATGTCTTCAAGCACTTGATTGACTCGTTCAACTTGGCCTTGGGATTGGGGGTGATAAGCTGAACTCCAGGTAATATGAGTTCCCATAGCTGTTTGGAAACTTTCCCAGAACTTAGAAGTGAAAAGGCCGCCACGGTCCGAACTGATCTCTTTCGGAATACCGTGGAGTGAAACAATTCTGGAGATGTATAATTCTGCTAACTGACTAGCAGTGATGGTCTCTTTGACGGGCAGAAAGTGTGCAACCTTAGAGAGTTGGTCGACGACGACAAGAATAGCATCGTGACCCTTCTGTGACCTGGGAAGTCCTGTAACGAAATCCATCTGAACCTTATCCCATTTCCATAGAGGAATAGGAAGTGGTTGCAGAATTCCAGTAGGCTTCTGATGTTCTGCTTTAACGCGACGGCAAACATCACATTCAGCAACATATCGAGCAATGTCCTGCTTCATTTTAGACCACCAGTACCTTTGACGGAGATCACGATACATCTTGGTGCTACCCGGATGAATAGACAACGGGGTATCATGGGCCTCCTTCATGACTTTGTCAGTCATGAGTTCGAAACGAGGTACGACAATGCGGTTTCTGAAATACAAAGTTCCATCTTCAGACAGCGAGAAATCCCTGTACTTTACAAGGTGAAGGTCTTTCTTCATGAGATCAATCTCAGCATCTTTAGCTTGCGCATTCTTAACAGCTTTCTCAAGATCTGGTTGTATCACAAGGTTATTTAGAGAGCCCTGTGGGACAATAAGCAGATTCAGCTTGCATAGTTCTTAAAAAAGACGAGGTTGAGCTCGCCTAACCATGAGGTTGTCGCAATAGGACTTGCGGCTTAAGGCATCAGCCATCACGTTAGCCTTGCCAGGGGTATAGGAAATACCCAAATCATAGTCCGCAATGGCCTCCATCCATCTTTGCTGATGGAGGTTTAGAGATGGTTGAGTAAACAAGTACTTCAGACTTTTATGATCCGTGTATATCTCGCAACGATTACCGAGAAGGTAATGTCGCCACAACTGCAGTGCATAGATGACAGCAGCTAGTTCTAGATCATGTACCGGATAATTCTCTTCATGTGGGCGCAACTGACGAGAGCCATAAGCAATCACTTTATGCTCTTGCATTAGGACATAGCCTAATCCTTCACGGGATGCGTCACAATAAATCACAAAGTCTTTGCGGGTATTTGGAGGCGATAGTACTGGGGCAGATGTCAGCTTGTCTTTGAGTGTCTGGAAACTTTGCTGACATTTTTCTGTCCATTCAAATTTAACGCCCTTGTGAAGCAGATCAGTCAAAGGCTTAGCAATCTTGGAAAAGTTCTCGACAAATCGACGGCAATAGCTTGCAAGGCCGAGAAAACTTCTGACTTGCTTGACGTTCTTCGGAGGAGTCCAGTCAAGAATAGCCTGAACTCGTTCTGGGTTAACGGCAATGCCATCTTTCGAAATCACATGTCCAAGGTACGTTACTTCAGAAAGCCAGAATTCACATTTGGAGTATTTGGCATACAACTGGTGTTCTCGGAGCCTTTCCAGTACAAGACGGAGGTGTTCGGCATGTTCTTCCTTATTCTTTGAATAGACCAGAATATCATCCAGATATACCACGGCAAATTTGTCGAGGTAATGCATGAAAATATAATTCATCAGGCGGGAGAATGTGGCTGGAGCATTTGTTAAGCCAAATGACATGACCGTGTACTCGTAGGAGCCATAGCGAGTAACAAATGCAGTCTTGGGAATATCCTCTTCGCGAACACGGATCTGATGGTATCCCAATCTCAAATCAAGCTTAGGGAATACTAAGGAACCGGCAAGTTGATCATACAAATCATTGATCCGGGGAAGCGGATATTTATTCTGGATTGTAGCTTGGTTAATGGGCCGATAATCCTGAACCAATCGGTTAGTTCCATCCTTCTTCTTAACGAAGAGTGAAGGTGCTCCCCAAGCTGAGGAACTGGGGCGGATGAAACCTTTCTTAAGTGACATGTCGATTTCTTCCTTAAGTTCAAGAAGGTGGTGCGGAGGCATCTTGTAAGGACGCTTCGCAATAGGAGTTGTGCCTGGTTTCAAGTCGATGACAAACTCAACAGCTCTAGCAGGCGGTATTCCTGGAAGTTCTTCTGGAAATACATCTTGAAAATCACGAACAACTGGAACGTTCTCGATGCCTTCAAGAGGTGAAGCGTACAATGCATTCAGAACATATATCTGGCTCTCAGCATCTTGAGCTATTCGGGCTGAGTAATTGACTATCTGGCCAGAAGGGTGTGTGAGCTGGACTGTCTTAGTAGCACAGTCAATCAAAGCATTATGGGCTGTCAACCAGTCCATACTGAGAATGATGTCTATGTCGGAAGGTCCAAAAGCAATAAGGGAAGCAGAGAACATCAACCCTTCAATTTTGATCTGATTGTTGTGACTTACCATCTTGGTTTGCCACCGGGAACGGGGAGTGATGATTTCTAAAGGAGTGGGTAATGAGCTCATAGCTAACCCATGCAATTGTGCAAATTGCTGGGACACAAAGGAATGTGATGCCCCAGAATCAAAGAGAACAGAGGCTGCAACTGAATTAACTGACAGAGTTCCCATCACGATTTTTGGAGACTCACGAGCTTCTCCCATTTTGACGTGAGTAACCTGGCCTCGGTCCATAGCAGACATCCTGGCCTTACGATTTCTGCAACGATGGGTTCGATGGCCCTTCGGACGACCATCAGGAGGACGTGGTGCATCCTGAGGAGAAGCCATAACATTAGGCAGTCCATCATGAACCGTTAGCTGTCTCAGCGGTGAAGGCAGTCGAGGTGCAACATAAGACGGCCTTGGTGTTGGAGCAGGTTGATGATGAACATTGTGTGGGATCCAGACTCGACATTTCTGAACAGGCTGACCCGTGGTTGAGTCAGCTTGATGAGTGCGCTTGAGTGACTCCTGGTACTCAGTCAGAGCTGTTTCAACTTGGAAAGATTTGCTGACAAGCGTTGCGAAGTCTGTGAAACCATGGACAGCAAGTGCAAGTTTTATATCGGTACGCAGTCCTTCACGGAATTTCTCCTGCTTGCGTGTGTTGGTGTCGACGTCATCCGCAGCATAGCGGGACAATTCAAGAAATTTCCTCTGGTATTCATCCACAGTCATTTTGCCATGAGAGAGTTTACGGAACTCCTGCTTCTTCTGGTCCATCAGACCTTGAGGAATGTACCGTGCACGAAAAGCTGACTGAAATTCCTGCCAAGTGGTCACAGTCTCTGCAGGCAACATACCCTTGTGGCTTTCCCACCATTGAGCAGCTGGGCCCTTCAGGTGGAATGTCGCAAAGGTGACGTAACTGTCAGGGGCAACATTAGCTGACTCCATTTCAAACAGGATGTCACGAAGCCAATCATCAGCATCCATAGGATTGGTGGAGTTGCGGAAAACGGACGGATTGAGGCGCACAAATTCTGGCAGCGAGATCGGTCCAGGCTCCTGGCGAGCCTCGTTGCGTTCCAAACGTCTTACCAGACTCTCGTTGAGTTGACGGTTCAATTCAAACTGCTGCATCATTGCGGCAATATAGGGTGGAGGTGGAGGATCATCAGCCATCCTGCCAAATCAACAGGGGCAGTTTAGCAAGAAAAACTGCATGTGTATGGAATAATTCATGAAGTAACACGCACAACAGAAGGAAGTGCAATAAATACTTCATCATATTCGCACCAGACATTCAAATCCACACATAGCCTCGGTTAGTATCCGGCATTACGACAGTTGAAAAGGGAGGGCTAGACATCTAGGCGGCGCGCAGGCACGCGGTAGGGAAGTACACAACGAGACATAGCAAAGGCTACAACAACGTCGGAGAAAACTATTGGAGCGAGGAATCAGCAAGTGACAAAACAGGGTGCCCTCGATAAGAGGATCCTGTAAGCAGAACCTGGCCCATAATCTCGAAGCAAGGGGGGGGGGGGGATATTTCAGAACTCCGGGTGGATGTGATTACGAGAACCTAATGTTGGAGTTAGTAAAATTTATTTAACCCGAATAGAAGAGAGATCAGAGTCCCAGAGTAAAGGTCGAGAAGTAAAAGATCCTAATACCACCCAATTGGCGACGTGGGCCCGTGAGCCACACAACCAAGTTAGTAAAACAATTTTCGATTACTAGACTCAACTTCGGCCAAGGAGTTGGAAAAGGGGGTTCCTACAGTCAGTCGGCTCTGATACCAACTTGTGACGCCCTCGGCCCGATCGTGCACTAATCATACACGCAAATGCACATGATCAAGCCTAAGGACTCACGGGAAGATATCACAACACAACTCTAAAACATAAATAAAGTCATACAAGCTTTATATTACAAGCCAGGGGTCTCGAGGGCTCGAATACATAAGCTTGCGTACAAGCATCAGCGGAAGCATCAGATATCTGAGTACAGATATTAAAAGAGAAACAGAAAGGCCTTTAGAAAGGCGGGGCAAAATAAAACACTACGATCGAAAGGCATAGGCCTCCTGCCTGGGACCCTCCGAACCTACTCCTGGTCGTCATCCAACTCGCCGTAGCATCCATCCTTGGGATGATAGTAGTAGTCGATCGACGGGGCATCTGTCTCAAGGGGCTCCATCATCTTGGTCACGTCAAACTGATATGGGGAGAAAAGGAAAACAAAGCAACCGTGAGTACTCAGAAGTACTCAGCAAGCAAGGATCTACACTACATATGCAACATTTTCAAGGGGAGGCTGTATATGTGGACTGGGCTGCAGAAATGCCAGAATAGAGAGAAGCCTAGTCCTATTGAAGACTAGCATCTTCATCGGTCTTGCAGCAATAGAAGAGAGTAGAATAGTTCAATATAATGTAGCAGTATCATTAAGTCTCATCCTCACCCAGAGATCCTTTCTCGACTCCCTGCGAGAAAGCAATCCTAGAGCCATACAGTCATCAACCTCGTCCGGAGATCCCTTCTCGACTCCCTGCGAGAAGCAATCCCAGAGCCATAGTATCCAAGTATCCAGTTCTAAATTGTATCAATCAGGATACAACTCCGAGTGTCCTTTACCGTAGGACCGGCTATCGATAGAAGTTTTCTTCCCTGCAGGGGTGCACCAACTTACCCAACACGCTCGATTAACTCCGGCCGGGCACACTTTCCTGGGTCATGCCCGGCCTCGGTCAAACGACACATCGCAACCCTACCTAGAGCTCAGCAGAGAGGTCCCCGTCGGTCTACATCCTAAGCGCTCAGAGGTCTTGGGCCATCGCCCTGTGCACTCCGAGTCGTTGCGAGCAGGGTGAAGCCAGGCACCCGGAGGGCGCCGGTCCGTCCCGGCCGCAAGGCTGAACTAGACGTCTGACAGAGCTTTCGGCTGATGCTACGATGCAGAACGCCCATACTATGCCCACGTGATGGTTAGTGCTATCAGACCAGAGGCCTGCTCGGATCAAATATCCAAATCGTTAACGGACTAGGGCTTGCGGTAACGAGCAGAGACTCACGAAAGAATGTGACCCCGTCGCCCCATCTCGAGGACTTGCTGCAAGGGTTAAGAATGCCCGGCCGCGCCTCGTATTCATCACTCGGGCACCACACTGGCACCCGTCTTCACAACCCTCGCCTCTCAGGCGCACGCGGGTACCCCTCAAGGTCGACCCGCCTTTCCAAGCAACAGTGTAAAGTCCAAGTATCCGTGTGTCCATAACATCAAGGGAATCCGAGGTATCACCCTCGTTGGATTTCTACTCGATGTCTCCGTCAAGGTGAACTCGGAGGAATCACCCTCACTGGGTTCACACTTGATGTGTTGCACGACAGCGTCGTTACCGGAAGTGGTGAAGGAGGAATCACCCTCGAAGACCACGACCAAATAGCTACTCTACAGAGTTAACATCCGAAGTGCTACAAGAGGTTTCACCCTCGGCACTCGATAGTAACGCTGCAGTGTCGTTACAACTAAGGGGGGTGATGTGCGGTGTCGGGGCCTGGTCTTCAATCCCGTTGATCGGGTCTTCTAACAATCCAGCGCGGCAGTCGGGATAAGTGGGGTCACTGATAGGTCTCTACCCAGCCTATACTAAGCAGTTTAGGATATGCAGGTAATTATCAACAGCAGGTTACGATAAACAGGCTATGCATCAGAATAGGTAAAGCAGTAGCAGCAGCAATTCTAATGCAAGCATGAGAAAATAGAATGGGCGATATCGGGATGATCAAAAAGGGGGGGGGGGCTTGCCTGGTTACTCGGCGGCAAGGGCAAGGTTGTCAATGGTGTCTTCGGGCTCCGGAGCTGCGTCGGCCTCGGGGACGACGTCGGTGTTCGGGGCTACCGAGAGAGAAGAGGGGAAGGAAACAGTATAAATACACGACAAACATAAGCAACATGGAGCAGGCTATGCTAACGTGCAGTGCAGGGTTGCCTGAAGACATGTCAAAGTCATTTAGTTATTTTAGGAATTTGTTTGGAATTATTTTATTAAAGTCATGCACTATTCATTTATCTGAAACAGGCAAAAAGTTGCATGTTCAGATAGTTAGAGGCATCTAACAGGTATGTGGGTAGCGTATTCGGATTCGTCTCATTTTTCTGAGCAACTTTCATGTATAAAGTTTTTCGATCGGAGCTACGGATTAAAAGATATGATTTTCTAAAGTTTAAATCAATTTTCTGGAATTAATTATTTATTTAAATTCGAATTATCCAAAACAGTGCAGAGTGACATCATCGTGACATGTTGCTGACGTCAGCAGGTCAACTGGTCGGCTGACCAGTCAAACCAGACAGGTGGGACCCACATGTCATAGACTGTGACATTAACAGTGGGGTTAAAATTAACTAACTGGGTTAATTAGTGGGTGGGCCCCAGCAGTCAGTGACTGATTAGTGTTTAAACTAATTAATTAACTAATTAACAGATTTTCTAGTTAATTAAATCAGTTTAACCGAGTGGGGCCCGCATGTCAGCGAGACAGGGCGGCCACGTCAGCTGTTGACCTGGTTAACAGGTCAACTGGGGCCCGCGGGGCCCCACAGTCAGTGGCCCAGGAGCGGGGCCCATCGGGGCCAGTTCAGCGCCGGCCGCCGGAGCTCTCCGGCGAGCCCCGACGCGGTGGCTCAACTCCGACGAGCTCGGAAACGGCGCACAGGGCATCATTTGCGACGCGGTTGGCGGCAGTCGAACGGGGAGACGACGCCGCGTCGATCTAGGGCACTAGCACGAGGCGGGGTAGTCGGAGACGAGCGCTGCGATGGCAATGGCGGACGGCGGCGTTCGGGCGAGACGGCAAACGGCGTTGCAGCGCGCGTGCGAGCGAGCCAAGAGGCTAGGCGTGGCCTACGCGGTGCAGTGAGTGCGATGGCCACGGGCACGGGGCCCAAAGGTCGCCGGGGTCACGTCGGCGACATGCACAGGCGGCGGTGGGTTCGGGCACGGCGAAACCTAGCGCTACAAGCCACGGAGGGCCGTGAGGGGAGAGGGGGAAGGAGCAGGAGCTCACAGCGGGGTGTAGCCGGTCAAAGTGGGCTCGGGGGAGGTTTGGTGTAGCCGGAATTGGCGACGGAGTGTGGCGGCGATCCGAGGAGGAAGAAGACGGCGTGGAGGCGATGCAATGGCTCCGGGCTTTGGCTCGTTTGCGCGGTCGAAGGAGGCGACGATGGCGAGCACCGTGGACACGTCGGGGTGGCGAGAGGGGCACGGTGGCCGTGGCTACGCCGGAGCCATGGCGGCGGTGGCGCTCGGGTGAGGGAGGAGCAGAGGAAGGAGAGGGAGAGTAGTGGCTAGGGTTAGCCAGAGGGGTCGAGGGGGGGGGGCCAGGTGCGGCGAGCGCGCGCGCACCAGGTGCTCGACAGCGAGACCCGGGCGTGAGCAGTACGAAGAGGACGAGCGGGGTGGGCTGGGCCGGCCACTGTGCTGACTTAGGCCCAGCACAGTGGGCCTTTTTCCTTTTTTTGTTTTTTGTTTTTTGTTTCTTTTTCTGCTTTTCTTTATTCCTTTTTCTGTTTTGTAAATATTTAGGCACCCAAATGACTTTTGTAAAAATTGTGACCTGGTCCACAAATCACAGGGCATTGTATACCATCGCAATAAAATGGTTTGGTGTCCATATCTTTTTATTTGAATTTTATTTAATTGAAAATGGATTAAATAGTGCTGTTTTGCTACTGTTAGAGTCTCTTAATTAATTTATTATTTGTTGGTTACAATTTTAGAATGGTCTCTGGAATATTTTCCATTTAATGAACAATTTAGTTTTATGTTGGACAACTTTTATATTTCACTTTGAATTTAATTGAAGTTTGAAGTGTGAGTTTCATTTGCATATTATGCAAATGATGCTTAGGCTCTGATAATCTTACTGACATGGCATTATCAGAGGGGGATCACTGTAGTTAACCTCTGGGGGTGTTACAAAGTCTTCCGTGATATTCTCGTAATTCGTTATGGAACCGACCTGGGGGGTCAAACACGACCCACCAGACCAGGAACCAACATGACAAGGACCCCCTCGGCCGGGACACCGACAGTATCCACTGGACCAATCTTAATGTCTGGTTGAATCTCGGTTCATCCAAGCTTGTACATTGTCTTTGACGCTGGCTTGAAACTAGTTCAATGAAATGTCCCCTGAACAGTGTTGTCACGCAGCCGGCCTCCTGCAGAGCTGCCCCAGAAGTGATGTAGCCCACCTTGGTCCTGAAAATGTGGAAGGTGCTGACCGAACTGCGCACAAGAAGGCTTCCCGCATGGCCCATCTCTTAGTTCCCGCACATCATGGTCAATAGTTGTCCGACTAGCTCTCACAAGCCAGACCGGTCTCATCAGGTGGCCCCACAAGACCACGTGTCCCCTCTGACTCGATGGTCAAAGTGGCGTGCGGGAGTGGGCTAGGGGCCCACTCACCTTACGTACCACCGTGTGCTTCCATACCCACGCGA
Source organism: Thinopyrum elongatum (assembly GCA_011799875.1). Lineage (NCBI taxonomy): Eukaryota > Viridiplantae > Streptophyta > Magnoliopsida > Poales > Poaceae > Thinopyrum > Thinopyrum elongatum. Next base: position 534,634,152 of record CM022302.1, read on the forward strand.
GCCTTAATGACAACGCCTCGACCCCCTGCATAATTAACATCGTCATAGAGAGGGATATGAAGAGATTACACGCCACACGACAAGGATTGCCTGTTGCCATTTCATTTCCCCATCCTCTATACAAGGGTCGAGACGAGCAAGGGAGAACTTTACGCCATTCTCTCTGCCTGCCTTTTCCTTCCTCGCGCCCAAGCACTCTTCCGCCGCACACCACAAAGTTCCACCACCGCAAGATCCATGGCCGAGGACCGCCGCCTGAGGAAAGTCGGTCAGCTGGCGAACACTGGCAAGGCTCCCGCCGCGGAGCCGACGAAGGAGAAGGTTGCTTCCCCGACCAAGGGGAAGTGGAAGCCTTCCATCGTCGCTTGCGCGCAACTGGATTAGCTCTCTGAGATAGGATACATGCCGCTACCAGAGGTGGCCTTCACCCGATCCCCGCTCATCTCCCAAGACAGCAATATCTAGTCCGAGACCATACCCAAGCCCAATCTGGAGGACAACGAGCAAGTATGCCTTGTCCCTTTCCTACTCAGTGGGTTAGGGTTTCCCATCCACCCTTCTTTTAGGGGCCTCTTCATTTTTACTGTTTACAACTCCACTGCCTCCCCCCAAACTCGATTCTTCACATAGCCTGCTTCATCAGGCTATGTGAAGCTTTTTCTTTGCCATGAGCCGCACTTTAGCATGTGGCAGAAATTTTTCTGCATCAAGCCGCAAACGAACATAAGTGAGGCGTGCGAATGTGGTGGTGCCGCCATCAGCAGAGTCGCTGGCTCCAAGTACCTTCACAGGGAGTTTGTGGAGATGAACAAAAGGTGTCAGGAGGAGTGGTTCTACATCCCGGATGTAGAGCTGCCATACCCATCTGAGGCAAGCATTGTAACGGTATTTACCTCGACCCCATCAATTAGGCGCAACTCCTGGATCCCAAGGAACAATCCAAAGGAGTCCATAACAGTTCGGAAGCTCGCATGCAAGGTGGCCGAGCTACATGACTAGGGGATGACGCTCGAGCACGTCATGCATGTGGTCCTCAGCCGAGGAGTCCAGCCACTGCAAGCTTAGGCCCACAGGATGTGGGAGTACACTGGCGAGGATGATCCAACCCGGCTCATCCAAGGTAAAGTCTTCGAGGGGAAGTTTGTCAGACCATGCCGCCGGCGCCCTGATGACCCACAAGTATAGGGGATCAATCGTAGTCCTTTCGATAAGTAAGAGTGTCAAACCCAATGAGGAGCAGAAGGAAATGACAAGCGGTTTTCAGCAAGGTAATGTCTGCAAGCACTGAAATAGTCGGTAACAAGTAGTTTGATAGCAAGATAATTTGTAACGAGCAAGTAACGATAACGGTAAATAAAGTGCAGCAAGGTAGCCCAATCCTTTCGAGGCAAAGGACAGGCCAAAACGGCCTCTTATGATAAGCAAAGCGTTCTTGAGGGTACATGGGAATTTTATCATATCACTTTCATCATGTTGGCTTAATTCGTGTTCGCTACTTTGATAATTTGATATGTGGGTGGATCGGTGCTTAGGTGCTGTTCTTACTTGAACAAATCTCCTACTTATGATTAACCCCCTCGCAAGCATCCGCAACTACGAGAAAAGTATTAAGATAAAATCTAACCATAGCATTAAACTTTTGGATCCAAATCGGTCCCTTACGAAGTAGCGCATAAACTAGGGTTTAAGCTTGTGTCACTCTAGCAACCCATCATCTAATAACTACTCCACAATGCATTCCCTTAGGCCCAAATATGGTGAAGTGCCATGTAGTCGACGTTCACATGACACCACTAAGGGAATCACAACATACATATCATCAAAATATCGAACACATATAAAGTTCACAAGATTACTTGCAACATGACTTCTCCCGTGACCTCAAGAACAAAAGTAACTACTCACAAATAATAATCATGCTCAATATCATAGGGGTATTAAATGGCATAATGGATCTGAACATATAATCGTCCACCAAATAAACAATATAGTAATCAACTACAAGATGTAATCAACACTACTAGTCACCCACAAGCACCAATCTAAGGTTCCGGCACAAAGATTGAACACAAGAGATGAACTAGGGTTTGAGAGGAGATGGTGCTGTTGAAGATGTTGATGGAGATGGCCCTCCCAAAGATGGGAGAGTTGTTGGTGATGACGATAATGATGATTTCCCCCTCCGGGAGGGAAGTTCCCCCGGCGGAATCGCTCTGCCGTAGGGCAAAAGTGCTCCTGCCCAAGTTCCGCCTCGAGACGGCTACGCTTCGTCCCGAAAGTCCTCCCCTTATTTTTTTTCTAGGTCAAAATGACTTATATACCAGAAGATGGGCACCGGAGGTGGGCCGAGGTGAGCACAACCCACCTGGGCGTGCTAGGGCTCCCTGGCGCGCCCAGGTGGGTTGTGCCCACCTGGTGGGCCCCCTCTGGTAGTTATTTGCTCCAATAATTCTTAAATATTCCATAAAAAATCTTCGTGAAGTTTCATCTTATTTGGAGATGTGCAGAATAGGTAGCTCTGACGTGCCCTTTTTAGGTCCAGAATTCCAGCTGCCGGTATTCTTTGTGTAAACCTTGCATATTATGAGAGAAAAGGCATTAGAAATACTCCAAAAAGCATTATTATGCATAAAAACATCATAAATAACAGTAGGTAAACATGATGCAAAATGGCGTATCAACTCCCCCAAGCTTAGACCTCGCTTGTCCTCAAGCGAAAATCGAAATCGAAAAACATGTCCACATGCTTAGAGAGAGAGAGAGGTGTCGATAAAAACAAAATATAGACATAGAAGCATCATGCAAATTATTATAACAGCAAAGTACTTTAACATAAACTTTATCAAACAACTTTTATCATATAACTTCCCATGAATAAGTAACAATTCATCACAACATTGAAGTTTAAAGCACAAACCTTATTGAAAACAAACAAACTATGTTCTTAGTCAACTTTGCAACTACAATTCATCATATTTTCAGGAAGGGTCATGTGTCGGAGCCTTTTGGCAAGTCCACATACTCAACCATCATTTAATCTTCTATGATTGCTAACACTCACAGCATACCCATGAGCAAAAAGTTTCAACCGAACACATAGAACGGTAGGGGCTTATAGTTTCGCCTCCCAACGTATTCACCTCAAGGGTGATGTCAACAATAATAACTCATGCCCACTCATATCCAATTGGATATACTCCCTCCGTTCCTTTATCAAAGGTGTATTTTGTTGGGCACGGTGACCAAGGCAACAAATTATAGGTAATTTAGGACAAAATTACCATTGGCAAATTTGTTGGTTAGTGGCAAGTAAATCAGTTAGGCTATGGAATGAAGAGATACTAACAATCAAGGGAGAGATACTTTCCTTCTTTTTCTAGAAAAAGAGATACATGCAATCAGAAGAGAGATTCTTTCCTTTATCCTGGAGGGCTAAAAAAGGGATTATGAGAAATTAGAAGAAATGCACCTTACAATTTGGAATTTTATCAAAAAACATATACACCTTATATAAAGGAACGGAGGGAGTATGTGCCTAGATCTTTCCTCACCACATGATGCTTGCAAAAAGAGAAAATGAAAAGGAATAGGGAAGAATACTTTGACTCAAACATAAAAGTAAATGCATAAAGGTAAAAGATAGGCCCTTCGCAAAGGGAAGCAGAGGTTGTCATGCGCTTATTTGTTAGTATGTCAAATCCCTTAATGCAAAAGAACGTCACTTTATATTGCCCCTTATGATTGCAACCTTTATTATGCAGTCTGTCGCTTTTATTCTTTGCCATCACAAGTTCGTACAACGCTCAATTTTCTCTTGCACTGAATGATCCAACACATTTAGAAGCAATTTTTATTGCCTTATTGCACCGATGACAACTTACTTAAAGGATATTACTCAATCCATAGGTAGGTATGGTGGACTCTCAAAATAAGATTTGGGTTAAGGGTTTTTGGATGCACAAGTAGTATCTCTACTTAGTGCGGAATTTTTGGCTAGAAAAGATATTGAGCAAGCACCACATGTTAAAGGATCTATGACAATATAACTTCTACGTGAATATGAACAAACATAAATCATTGTGTTGTCTTCCTTGTCCAACGTCAACTATTTTGACACAAAATATTTAATGGTGGCTCACAATCATAAAAGATGTCCAAGATATTGTATTTGCATGTGAATCTTGTCTTCCCTTATTAATTCTTTCATGAGTTGCATCATTGACCAATGCTATATTTGTCAATCTCCAATAAATTTTACCACTTATACTTTTCCTTATGTGATGTCATTACTTACCATAAGATTAGCACATGACACTACTGCAGGATGATACTAACGCGACACTACGATCAGAGACCCTTCGACGAAACTGTGTGCGATGCATTAATCGCAAACAGTGATGTAAAAAAACCATAAAAAAGATGCAAAACGTTCGCGATGGCGGATACATCAAACACGGTTTGGATTTTAGTTGCATGTGCGATGCGGGGCATACGGTTCAGTTCAATGAACTGTTTGCGATGAGGCAGAAGAACAGAAACGGGCAGCCAGATGAAGGTGTGTGCAATATACGACATACAGTTCACTTGTATTAACTGTTTGTGATTAGGCAACACAACAGAAACGGTTAGCCAGATCAAGGTGTCTGCGATTGACGGCATACACTTTAGAGGGATGAACTGTTTGTGATTAGGCAACACAACAGAAACGGTCAGCCAGATCAAGGTGTCTGTGATTGACGGCATACACTTCACACGGATGAACTGTTTGCGATTAGCCACAACAAACGGAAACAGTTAGACAGATCAACGTGTGTGCGCTAGACGGACACACATTCTAATTAAAATAAGCGTGCGCGATGGTAATAACGAGCATGCACGGTTGATGGAACAAGACGTGTGCTGACATCGCCTATTGCGGTGCACCCTATGGTGCAAACGCCACGTACGTGGCCGAGAACGCGTACCCACTTTACGCCTTCTGGGAATCGTATCGCACTTCAAAATATGAACCGTCAATAAATTTTGAACTTGCTTCCCTTCACATTCACAATTAGTATTCACGCCGATCAAAACCTGTTCACACCGATCAAAACCTAAATGGTTTCCCACTTAGGAGCGTATTAGTACTCGGTTATAAATACTACCTACTCCAAGATGACTGCACATTCCTCCTCAACTCCTCATCCACAAAAATAAACAAGCCATTCATCGTCGTTCCCTTGCGTCTGCCGTCTGTCATGGCCCGCATGAGTTCTGGGTCGAGAGATTACTACCAGGAAGAGGCGAGCATGGAAGCAGAAGCACGAGAGATGTCCCGCCTCGCCGCGAAAGCAGCCGACATGTCCCGCCGCGCGGCCGTAGCAGCACAGAGGTCCCACCGCACCGCCGAAGCAGCACAGAGGTCCCGCCGCGCCGTCGATGCAGCAGACTGATCTGGCCTCGCCGCGGAAGCAGCAGAGATGTCCCGCCGCGCCGCGCCGCGAATGCAGCAGAGATGTCCTCCCTCGCTGTGGCGGCCTGGGAAAATGTCTCGCGGGCAGGCGAGGACTCTTACAGGCACATGCGTGCGATCGTCCATAGCCAGATGGATCAGATCTCCGGCTGGGCGAGGTTGCAGGACGACATGAAAGCCTCATTTGAACAGGCTACCGGCGTCAACCAGCAACTAAGGGAGGGCAATGCGAAGCTCCGGACCGAGCGCGACCTGCTGAGGGCGAAGATTGTCGGAAGTGTGGAGCGTAGGAGGAGACCACTGCCTTGTTGAAGAGGATCGACGTCATCGTCAAGAAACTTATGGACGAGAATGCCATGCTCTGCCAAAGGTGGGTGGAGGAATCCGTGGATGCTCTCAAGCAACGTCTTGAGGACACGAAAGAGCTCATCGCCGCTCACCGCAAGAACTAGTCTCCGCGGCCTGCAGCAACGCATCAAGAAAGTAGAGATCAGCGAGCCTGATCGTTGTCTGCGTCTTGCTTCTTCTTTTGCCGTAGTGTATTTCGGGCGTTGCCGCATGTGGCTTTTTTAATTATCTTCCTAAATAGACAATTATTATCCACTATCATCGTCCTTATATTCATCTTTTTGAGGAAACATCGTACTTATATTCATCAGTCTTGCTATAAGTCACAGTCGATGCTATATAGGTCCGTCGGATCTTACATCAAGATCCGTGCAAAACTTTCTTTTCAGATTTTCTTTTTTCTCTCTTAAATCTCAGTCGAGTGAGACATAGCCATGCCATTAAACAGGGGCTCGGGCGCCATTAATGTAGACATTGGGAGAGAGGTGGGCGGCAGATAGAGGTCAAAGGGCTCGCCTCCCGATGAGCACGCGCAGGGGTCTGATCGCACGCCTCCTGTACTCAAATAGCTACCCCGCACGACACCTCCTAATCAATAAAAAAAGGGGACGCGTGGCGGCACGTAAATGGTAAGTAGAATGCCCACAGTTTCAATAATACTTGTGTTTCTGATTGTAACGTGACAACACTTGTTCCAAAATGGCTTTGTTGATTGTTAATGTGTGCGCCTTCGCAAATCGGACAAAAAAATTACCATAGCATGTTGGTGCCATGTCATGACACCATGCCAAGTTTCATGATTTTCAGACGAGTTTTGGATTTACGATAATTTTAAAACCAATTTTCTCGATGTTTCCGGCCGAGCAAAGACACCCAGATGTTTGAATTCCATTCCAATTTCTTGCATGGGACCTAGAAATTTGCCCAAGTACACATAAATGATTTTTCAACTAACTTTGGCGCACTGGAGCATGTGCTTGTAGTTCAATTTTGAATCGTGTGCATTAAATGCCTGGAAATTCAATTAATGTATAAAAAAGGCCAAACGTACCTGGAATAATTCCAAAATTTAGCACGAAACTCCTATTGGTCTAAGCTGCCCGTGTAAAAAAATCAAGGCGGGAGAAGGCAGTGTATGTCGTTTCGCACACGGAGGTGACACGTTCCCTCTCGGAACCACGAGCCTTCTTGAGAGAAGCTCCGGTTTGCAAGAAGCTTATACCAAAGCTTGTCCCAATTCGGCCAAAATTTTTACCATAGCATGTTGGTTGTCATGACACCATGCCAAGTTTCATGATTTTCATGCGTGTTTTGGATTTACAGGAATTAAAAAACCAAGTTTCTCAATATTTCCGGCCGAGCCATGACACCCAGATGTTTGAATTTCATTCCCATTTCTTGCATGGGACCTAGAAATTCACCCAAGGACACACATGTGATTTTTCAACCAACTTTGGTGCACTGGAGCATGTGCTTGTAGTTAAAATTTGAATTATGCACATTAAATGCCCAGAAACTCTATTAATGTATAAAAAAGGCCAAACGAACCCGGAATAATTCAATATTTTAACACGGCACTCATATAGTTCTATGTTGCCTCTGTAAAAAATCAAGAGTAGGGGGGGTGGCAGCGTATATCGTTTCGCACACAAAGGTGACACATTCCCTCTCGGAACCACGAGCCTTCTTGAGAGAAGCTCCGGTTTGCAAGAAGCTTATACCAAAGCTTGTCCCAATTCGGCCAAAAAAAATTACCACAGCATGTTGGTGCCATGTCATGACACCATGCCAAGTTTCATGATTTTCATGCGTGTTTTGGATTTACAGGAATTAAAAAACCAAGTATCTCAATATTTCCGGCCAAGCCACGACGCCCAGATGTTTGAATTTCATTCCCATTTCTTGCATGGGACCTAGAAATTCACCCAAGGACACACATGTGATTTTTCAACCAACCTTGGTGCACTGGAGCATGTGCTTGTAGTTTAAATTTGAATTATTCGCATTAAATCCCCAGAAACTCAATTAATGCATAAAAATGCCAAACAAACCTGGAATAATTCCAACTTTTAACACGACACTCATATAGTTCTATGTTTGCTCTGTAAAAAAAATCAAGAGGGGGCAGCGTATGTCGTTTCACACACAAAGGTGACACGTTCCCTCTCCAAACCACACGCCTTGCACTATATATGAAAGTTTTTATTATATCCCTCTTGGATGCCTATCATATTAGGACTAGTTTTATAACCAAAGCAAATTACCATGCTGTTTAGAAAGACTCTCAAAATAATATAAGTGAAGTGCGAGAGTTCATCAATGTCTATAAAATAAAATCACCGCCGTGCTCTAAGAAGATATAAGTGAAGCACTAGAGCAAATTTGCCTAGCTCAAAAGATATAAGTGAAGCACATAGAGCATTCTAATAAATCACGATTCATGCGTGTCTCTCTCAAAAGGTGTGTACAGCAAGGATGATTGTGGAAAACTAAAAAGCAAAGACTCAAATCATACAAGACGCTCCAAGCAAAACACATATCATGTGGTGAATAAAAATATAGCCTCAAGTAAAGTTACCGATAGACGAAGACGAAAGAGGGGATGCCTTCCCGAGGCATCCCCAAGCTTAGGATTTTTGACATCCTTGAATATTACCTTGGGGTGCCTTGGGCATCCCCAAGATTATGCTCTTGCCACTCCTTATTCCATAGTCCATCAAATCCTTACCCAAAACTTGAAAACTTCACAACACAAAACTCAACAGAAATTCTCATAAGCTCCGTTAGTATAAGAAAATAAATCACCACTTTTGGTACTGTTGTGAACTCATTATTTATTTATATTGGTGTAATATCTAATGTATTACAACTTTTCCATGGTTCATACCCCCCGATACTGGCCATAGATTCATCAAAATAGGCAAACAACACATAAAAAACAGAATCTGTCAAAAACAGATCAGTCTGCGAAGATCTGAATTGTTCTAATACTTATGTAACTCCAAAATGTCTGAAAACCTAGGAAAACATAGAAAATTCGTATATAAATCTTGTGTAAATAATTCAGAGTTATTCCACACTCCAGTGAATTTAAACAATTCTGGGACTGGACGCAAAAGTTTCTGTTTTTCAGCAGGATCAAATCAACTATCACCGTAAGCCATCCCAAAGGTCTTACTTGGCACAAACACTAATTAAAACACAAAACCACATCTAACCAGAGGCTAGATGAAATATTAATTGCAAAATAGAACGTAAAAAGCAAAAACAAAAATAAAATTGGGTTGCCTCCCAACAAGCGCTATTGTTTAACGCCCTTAGCTAGGCATAAAACACGAATAGATCTAAGTATTATCATCTTTGGCATGCAATCCATACGTGGCTCTCATAATAGATTCATAAGGCAATTTAATTTTCTTTCTAGGGAAGTGTTCCATGCCTTTCCTTAATGGAAATTGGAATCTAATATTTCCTTCTTTCATATCAATAATTGCACCAATCGTTCTAAGGAAAGGTCTACCAAGAATAATAGGACATATAGGATTGCAATCTATATCAAGAACAATGAAATCTATGGGCACATAATTCCTATTCGCAACAATAAGAACATCATTAATTCTTCCCATAGGTTTCTTAATAGTGGAGTCCGCAAGATGCAAATTTAAGGAACAATCATCAAATTCACGGAAACCTAACACATCACATAAAGTTTTCGGAATCGTGGAAACACTAGCACCCAAATCACACAAAGCATAGCATTCATAATCTTTAATATTAATCTTAATAGTAGGTTCCCACTCATCATAAAGTTTTCTAGGAATAGAAACTTCCAAATTAAGCTTTTCTTCATAAGATTGCATCATAGCATCAACGATATGTTTAGTAAAAGCTTTGTTTTGATTATAAGCATGAGGAGAATTCAACATGGATTGCAACAAGGAAATACAATCTATTAAAAAGCAATTATCATAATTAAAGTCCTTGAAATCCAAAATAGTGGGTTCATTGCTATCTAAAATTTTGACCTCTCCAATCCCACTTTTATCAATTTTTGCATCAAGATCTAAAAACTCCGAATCGTTGGGACGCCTTCTAACTAAAGTTGACTCATCTCCAGTCCCATCTTTATCAAGATTTATATTGGAAAACAAAGATTCAATAGGAGTCAAATCAATCACTTTAAGATCTTCATCATTATTCTCACGGAAACTAGAAGAACACGCTTTTATGAACCAATCTTTTTTAGCGCGCATCTTAGCGGTTCTTTCTTTGCACTCATCAATGGAAATTCTCATGGATTTGAGAGACTCATTGATATCATGCTTAGGTGGAATAGATCTAAGTTTCAAAGAATCAACATCAAGAGAAATTCTATCCACGTTCCTAGCCAAATCATCAATCTTAAGCAATTTTTCTTCAATCAAAGCATTAAAATTCTTTTGCGGACTTATAAATTATTTAACACTATTCTCAAATTCAGAGGGTATCTTATTATAATTTACATAAGAATTGTTGTAGGAATTACCATAATTATTAGAGGAATTACTAGAAAATGGCCTAGAATTAAAATTACCTCTATACGCGTTATTACCAAAATTATTCCTACCAACAAAATTCACATCCATGGATTCGTTATTGTTTTCAATCAAAGTAGACAAAGGCATATCATTAGGATCAATAGGAGCACTCTTATTAGCAAATAATTTCATAAGTTCATCCATCTTTCCACTCAAAACATTGATTTCTTCAATCGCATGCACTTTTTTACTAGTGGAAGATCTTTCGGTATGCCATTGAGAATAATTGACCATAATATTATCTCGGAGTTTAGTAGCTTCTCCTAACATAATTTCCATAAAAGTACCTCCTGCGGCCGAATCTAAAAGATTTGTAGAAGAAAAATTCAATCCGGCATAAATTTTTTGTATAATCATCCACAAATTCAAACAATGAGTAGGCCAATTTCGTATCATCAATTTCATCCTCTCCCAAGATTGTGCAACATGTTCATGATCAAGTTGCTTAAAATTCATAATATCGTTCCTAGGGGAGATGATCTTAGTGGGAGGAAAATACTTGGAAATAAAAGCATATTTACACTTATTCCATGAATCAATACTATTTTTAGGCAAAGATGAAAACCAAGTTTTAGCACGATCTTGAAGCGAGAACGAAAATAACTTCAACTTAACAATATCATTATCCACATCTTTTTTCTTTTGCATATCACACAAATCAATGAAATTATTAAGATGGGATGCGGCATCTTCATTGGGAAGGCCGGAAAATTGATCTTTCATAACAAGATTCAGCAAAGCGGTATTAATTTCACAAGATTCCACATTAGTAGCGGGAGCAATCTGAGTACTAATAAAATCATTATTATTAGTGTTGGAAAAATCACACAATTTGGTATTCTCTTGAGTCATTGTGACAAAGCAAGCAATCCAACACATGAGCACGCAAAAAGCAAACGAAGAAGACGAACGGAAGAGGAGCGAAGAAAAGGCAAATTTTTTTCGAAAATCGTTTTAGAAGTGGGGGAGAGGAAAACGAGAGGCGAATGGCAAATAATGTAATGCGAGGGATGAGAGTTTATGATGGGTACTTGGTATGTCTTGGCTTGGCGTAGATCTCCCCGGCAACGGCGCCAAAAATTCTACCTGCTACTTCTTGAGCTTGCGTTGGTTTGTCCCTTGAAGAGGAAAGGGTGATGCAGCAAAGTAGAGTAAGTATTTCCCTCAGCTTTTGAGAACCAAGGTATCAATCCAGTAGGAGACAACGCTCAAGTCACTGAATACCTGCACAAACAAACACCAACCTTGCACCCAACGCGATAAAGGGGTTGTCAATCCCTTAACGGTTATTTGCAACGTGAGATCTGATAGAGATGATAAACGGTAAAGTAATATTTTTGGTATTTTTGGTTTATGGAACGGAAAGTAAAGATTGCAAAGTAAAAGAAATAGGAAACGGAAATTGTAGATCGGAAACTTATATGATGGAAAATAGACCCGGGGGCCATAGGTTTCACTAGAGGCTTCTCTCAAGATAGAAATTATTACGGTGGGTGAACAAATTACTGCCGAGCAATTGATAGAAAAGTGCGAAGTTATGACGATATCTAAGGCAATGATCATGAATATAGGCATCACGTCCGTGTCAAGTAGACCAAAATGATTCTGCATCTACTACTATTACTCCACATATCGACCGACTCCTGCCTGCATCTAGAGTATTAAGTTCATAAGAACAGAGTAATGCATTAAGTAAGATGACATGATGTAGCGGGATAAACTCAAGCAATATGATGAAAACCCCATCTTTTTATGCTCGATGGCAACAATACAATACGTGCCTTGCTGCCCCTACTGTCACTGGGAAAGGACAGCGCAAGATTGAACCCAAAGCTAAGCACTTCTCCCATTGCAAGAAAAACCAATCTAGTTGGCCAAACCAAATCGATAGTTCGAAGAGACTTGCAAAGATATCAAATCATGCATATAAGAATTCAGAGAAGATTCAAATAATATTCATAGATAAGCTGATCATAAATCCACAATTCATCGGATCTCGGCAAACACACCGCAAAAGAGTATTACATCGAATAGATCTCCAAGAACATCGAGGAGAACTTTGTATTGAGAATCAAAGAGAGAGAAGAAGCCATCTAGCTACTAGCTATGGACCCGTAGGTCTGAAGTAAACTACTCACGCTTCATCGGAGAGGCAATGGTGTAGATGTAGAAGCCCTCCGTGATCGAATCCCCCTCCGGCAGGATGCCAGAAAAGGCCCCAAGATGGGATCTCACGGGTACAGAAGGTTGCGGCGGTGGAAAAGTGGTTTTGTTACCCCCCTGGATGTTTTTGGGGTATAAGAGTATATATAGGCGAAAGATCTAGGTCAGAGGGGCTACGAGGGGCCCACAAGGTCAGGGGGCACGCCCTACCCCCCTGGGCGCACCCTCCACCCTTGTGGCCGCCTCGCGGCTCTTCCGACTTGCACTCCAAGTCTCCTGGGTGTCTTCTGGTCCAAGAAAAATCATCCCGAAAGTTTTATTCTGTTTGGACTCCGTTTGGTATTCCTTTTATGCAAAACTCTAAAACAAGGAAAAAATAGAAACTAGCACTGGGCTCTAGGTTAATAGGTTAGTCCCGAAAATCATATAAAATAGCATATTAATGCATATAAAACATCCAAAACAGATAATATAATAGCATGGAACAATAAAAAATTATAGATACGTTGGAGACGTATCAGGGGTGCTAAATATGCTATGTCTACTACTTGTTGCAATGATCATGATTGGGGTGATTCTTCTTATGATCTTGAAATTTTATTTAAGCCCCATGATGAATATGATATTAATAATAATGTTTGCAATAATATTGAAAGTGTGTTTGGAAGAGTGTCAACTTTAGATCCCACATATTTGGAGAATATTCAATCTTATGAAATTTTTGATAAAAGTGGATTTGGAGAGGTCATGACTTTAGTTAATGTTAATCCCACAATTTTGGAAGAATGTCAACTTCGCATGCATGTGGATCGTGTTGAGAATATGTTATGTGATAGCTATATTGTTGAATTTTCTACATGTAATTATTATGAGAGAGGAAAATATGGTTGTAGAAATTTTCATGTTACTAAATTACCTCACTTCATGTTGAGATTGCTATCGTCTCTTTCTTCTTCCTTGCATATGCTAGTTTTTGCTTGCCTTGATAATTTGTTTGCTTATAAAATGCCTATGCATAGGAAGTATGTTAGACTTAGATGTGTTTGTCACGTGTTTTATGATGCTCTCTTTGCGCCTTTCGATCATAGCTTTTGTTTTGTCCCACCTTTCTAAAGGCTTCTCTGTTTCTGTTTCATATCTGTATTCAGATATCTGATGCTTCCGCTGACGCTTGTATGCGAGCTTATATATTCGAGCCCTCGAGGCCCCTGGCTTGTAATATAAATCTTGTATGACTTTATTTATGTGTTAGAGTTGTGTTGTGATATCTTCCCGTGAGTCCCTGTGCTTGATCGTGCATCTTTGCGTGTATGATTAGTGCACGATTGAGTCGGGGGCGTCACAAGTTGGTATCAGAGCCGACTACTGATACGTCTCCAATGTATCTATAATTTTTGATTGTTCCATGCTGTTATATTATCATTCTTGGATGTTTTACAATCATTTTATATCATTTTTTGGTACTAACCTATTGACATAGTCCCCAGTGCCAGTTGCTGTTTTCTGCATGTTTTTTACATCGCAGGAAATCAATACCAAACGGAGTCCAAACGCAGCAAAACTTTTTGTGGTTTTTTTGGAATCAGAAGACATCCAGTGGGCCGGAGAAGCACCTGGGGGGTGCTCCGAGGGGAGCACAACCCACCAGGGCGCGCCTGGAGGCCCAGGCGCGCCCAGGTGGGTTGTGCCCACCTCGGCCTCCTTCCGCACCGCCTCTTTGCTCTATAAATACCCCAATATTACAGAAACCCTTGGTGAGTTGATGAAAATCAATTCCAGCCACCGCAAGTTCTAGAAACACCAGATCCAATCTAGACACCATCTCGGATGGGTTCATCATGTCCATTGGTGCCTCTCCGATGATGGGTGAGTAGTTCTTTGTAGACCTACGGGTCCGTAGTTAGTAGCTAGATGGCTTTCTCTCTCTTGTTTGATTCTCAATACAATGGTCTCTTGGAGATCAATATGATGTAACTCTTTTTGCGGTGTGTTTGTTGGGATCCGATGAACTTTGAGTTTATGATCAGATCTATGTTTTTATCCATGAAACTTATTTGAGTCTTCTTTGATCTCTTATATGCATGATTTCTTATAGCCTCGTATTTCTTCTCCGATATTTGGGTTTTGTTTGGCCAACTTGATCTATTTATCTTGCAATGGGAAGAGGTGCTTTGTAATGGGTTCGATCTTACGGTGCTTGATCCCAGTGACAGAAAGGGAAACGACACGTATGTATCGTTGCTATTAAGGATAACAAGATGGGGTCTATTTCTACATAAATAGATCTTGTCTACATCATGTCATCGTTCTTATTGCATTACTCCATTTTTCCATGAACTTAATACACTAGATGCATGCTGGATAGCGGTCGATGTGTGGAGTAATAGTAGTAGATGCAGGAAGGAGTCGGTCTACTAATCTTGGACGTGATGCCTATATAATGATCATTGCCTGGATATCGTCATGAGTATTTGAAGTTCTATCAATTGCCCAACACTAATTGTTTTCCCACCGTTTGCTATTTTTCTCGAGAGAAGCCACTAGTGAAACCTACGGCCCCCGTGTCTCTTCTTTAATATATTTGCCTTTGCGATCTATTTTTATTTGCTTTTGTTTTCAGACCTATATTTCCAAAAACCCAAAAATACCTTGCTCCACTTTATTTTATTTTGCATTTATTCGAGATCTATTTATCCAATCTATTACAACTTTTTTCCCGTCCACTAGCCATCTCTGGCGCTGTTGCCCGAAAGGGATTGACAACTCCTTTAATACGTCGGGTTGCGAGTATTTGTTATTTGTGTGCAGTTGCCGTTCATGTAGTGTTGCGTGGTTCTCCTACTGGTTCGATAACCTTGGTCTCATCACTGAGGGAAATCCCTACCGTCGCTGTGCTGCATCATCCCTTCCTCTTTGGGGAAATATCGACGTAGTTCTAGCAGACATCAAAAGGAATTTCTGGCGCCGTTGTCGGGGAGACATCATCAACATCAACCAGGTTCCTAATCACAAATCTCATCTCCTCGCAATTTACATTATTTGCCATTTGCCTCTTGTTTTCCTCTCCCCCACTTCACAAAAATTTGCCGTTTTATTCGCCCTCTTTTTCGTTCGCCGTTTTCTCGTCAGATCTGTTTTGTGTGCAACTTTGTCGTTATGGATAGCTCTTCCTCTATTGCGTGCACTCCCGAGAATGAAGTTCTCAACTTTAAACAAAGGGGAGGGGAGAATTTAAAAGATGCTTGGTATAGGATTAGCAATGCTCATAATAGATCTATCCGTAAGCAATCTACCGTCGTTCTTCTTCGCTATTATTATGTGGGCATAACCACTTGGTATAGATTCGTCCTTGATACGATTACCGGTGGAAATTTCTTGATGTGTCCCTCTCTTGATGCTTTTAATGCTATGGGAAATTTAGTGGGTTCACCACCGCTTATGATTAATGAAACAACTTTGACTCTCAAACATGTTATGGAAAGACTAGATGCTATTGAAAAGAAAATGCTTACCGAAGAACATATTGAAAACTTGGATAAAAAGATGCATAATTTTGCTACTAAATTTGGGTCAAAAGCGGGGGAAGTTTTTAAGTTGTTAAAAGAAAAGGGGACCGTGATTCATGAAAGAATTGAAGAAAGCCCGTCTCGGATTGATAAACTGGAAGAAATCTTTAGTAATCTAAGTACGGCTTTTGCTTCCACCAAAACTCCCGTAAAATTTGGCAAGACTACCCAAGTTACTAAAAACAAGGGTGCAACTTCTAGCAATGATAAAGTAGATCTTAAGATGATTAGTATCCATCCCGATTTTATTGAAGTGATAAGAGACCCTTTTTGCAAGAATGAATTTTTCAATCTCGTGCCTAGAAGTATTGTCGTTGAGAATTTATATGCTAAATCCTTGAAGAATTCTAAGTGTTTGATTGAGGAGTTGGAGGACAAAGATGACAATACTTAGATCCTTGCTTTATGCCTAGCTAGGGGCATAAAACGATAGCGCTTGTTGGGAGGCAACCGAATGAATAAAATTTATTTTTTTGCCTTTTGCTTTCTGTTCTTGAGTGTTAGCATAATAATGCTACTGTTATGATTGAGTTTTTTGTGTTTTAATTAGTGTTTGTGCCAAGTAAATCCTTTAGGATTGATTTGGGTGATAGTTGATTTGATCTTGTTGGAAAACAGAAACTTTTGCGTCGAGTAAAACAATTTTGACAATTCACAGCAGAGACAAAAAATTCTGAATTTTTTACACAAGATTGATATACAAATTTCCTATGTTCTCCTAGGTTTTTCAGAATTTTTGGAATTACAGAAGTATTCGAAATATTCAGATTGCTACAGACTGTTCTGTTTTAGACAGATTCTGTTTTCTTTGCGTTGTGTGCTTGTTTTAATGATTCTATGGTTTTCTTTGAAGAGTTTTTGCCATAGAAAAGTTGGAATACAGTTGATATAATGCAAGAATAAAATATGAATTGGTTTTCTATAGTACTTATAGTAGTGATTTGTTTTCTTATACTAATGGATCTCACGAAGGTTTTGTTGAGTTTTGTGTGATTGAAGTTTTCAAGTTTTGGGTGATCTTACGACGGATGAAGGAATAAGGAGTAAGAAGAGCCTAAGCTTGGGGATGCCCATGGCATCCCAAGCTATTATCCAAAGAGAAGCAATCAACTAAGCTTGGGGATGCCCGAGTGGCATCCCCTCTTTCTTCTAACGACCATCGGTATTTTACTCGGGACTATATTTTTATTCGTCACATACTATGAGTTTTGCTTGGAGCGTCTTGTATGATATGAGTCTTTGCTTGTTTTGCTTTGTGTTCTAAGTTTTGAATCCTTGCTGGACACACCTATTTGAGAGAGCCAAAATTATGCCATGACTTGTTAGAATTGCTCTCTATGCTTCACTTAAATCTTTATGAGCTATGGAATTGCTCTAGTGCTTCACTTATATCTTTTTGAGCACGGTGTGCTTTATTATTTTTGAAGAAATGCTCTCATGCTTCACTTAGATTTATTTGGGAGTTAGTAATTTTTTTAAGAAATTCTCTCTTGCTTCACTTAAATTAATTTGAGAGAAAGAAATATTATGCTCATGATCTTCACTTATATTTGTTTGAGCTTATGAAAAGCAACACATGAAAATTAGTCCCAAAGTGATAGATATCCAAGAAGGATATAATAAAAACTTTCATGAAGATCATTGGACAAAATAAACTTGATTCCTTGTAATAGTTTTGAGATATGATGATGTGATATGTGAGTTATGTTGATGAGTAATTATGCTTTAGTAAGAATATTGGTGTTAAGGTTTGTGATTCCCTATGCATGCACGAAAGTCATTAGTTATGCAATGAAATTATATCCTACTTGTGGTGCATTATTCGGTGTTAATGATGCTTAATGCTCGCTTATGAGATTTTTCGTTTCTTGGTTGGTCGCTTCTCAATCTTTTGCTAGACTTCATTTTGCACTAAGTATGATCACTACTTGTGCATCCAAAACCCTTTAAACCAGTTTTGCCATATGAGTCCACTATATCTACCTATATGCGGTATTCTTTTGCCGTTCTAAGCAAATTTGCATGTGCCATCTCTAATTTTCAAAATAAATTTCTCTTTTGTGTGCTCGTACCGCTCGCGAGGCGGTGAGGGGTGGCCGATATTTTCCATGCTAGATGTGTTATTCTCACGATGAGTGTTTATTCACTTGTCATTGCACGAGAGTAAGGCAAAGGTATTAGGGATGCCCAGTCCCAAAATGAATAAATGAATTTACTTTATGTTGTCAAATAATAAATTCCTTGGAAAGTGTTGGTATGGAGGGCACCCATGGATACGGCTAGCCATGGAAAGTGAAAGAAATGGTGGAAAAAGGAATAAACTTTATTTTCTGTTTGGGAACCGCCTATGATATATCTAGCATGGAAAGTGTGGGGAACTCTAAGTCGTTTTCGTTGGTGGGAAAAGTATACCTCCCAAAATATTTTTATCTCTCAATTTTTGCTTTGAGCTCTGGCACCTCTAAAAATCCCTACTTCCCTCCGCGAAGGGCCTTTCTTTTACTTTATGCAATTTTTATTTTGAGTCTCCATCTTCTCTTAAAAAGCACCAACTAAGGGGCACTATGATCGTACTTGAGCATTGGGTGTAGCTAATATGCGAGTGTGTTTCATGAATTGATCAATGATTGAGCATAATGGGCTAGGGATAACTTATTTTAGCGTTGACATTTTGAAAGACATGGTTGCTTGTTGATATGCTTGAGTATTTAAGTTATCATGTCAAAACTAGACTATTGCTTTGAACCATATAAAAGTCCAAATGTCCATGCTATAAAGAAAAGAATATGTGATGAACATGTTAGGCAGCATTCCACATCAAAAATTCTGTTTTTATCATTTACCTACTCGAGGACGAGCAGAAATTAAGCTTGGGGATGCTGATACGTCTCCAACGTATTTATAATTTTTGATTGTTCCATGCTGTTATATTATCATTCTTGGATGTTTTACAATCATTTTATAGTAATTTTATATCATTTTTTGGTACTAACCTATTGACATAGTGCCCAGTGCCAGTTGTTGTTTTCTGCATGTTTTTTACATCGCAGGAAATCAATACCAAACGGAGTCCAAACGCAGCGAAACTTTTTGTGAATTTTTTTGGACCAGAAGACATCCAGTGGGCCGGAGAAGCACCTCTTTGCTCTATAAATACCCCAATATTCCATAAACCCTGGGGGTGTCGACGAAAATCAATTCCAGCCACCGTAAGTTCCAGAAACACCAGATCCAATCTAGACACCATCTCGGAGGGGTTCATCATGTCCATTGGTGCCTCTCCGATGATGCGTGAGTAGTTCTTTGTAGACATACGGGTCCGTAGTTAGTAGCTAGATGGCTTTCTCTCTCTTGTTTGATTCTCAATACAATGGTCTCTTGGAGATCCATATGATGTAACTCTTTTTGCGGTGTGTTTGTTGGGATCCGATGAACTTTGAGTTTATGATCAGATCTATGTTTTTATCCATGAAAGTTATTTGAGTCTTCTTTGATCTCTTATATGCATGATTTCTTATAGCCTCGTATTTCTTCTCCGATATTTGGGTTTTGTTTGGCCAACTTGATCTATTTATCTTGCAATGGGAAGAGGTGCTTTGTAATGGGTTCGATCTTACGGTGCTTGATCCCAGTGATAGAAAGGGAAAGGACACGTATGTATCGTTGCTATTAAGGATAACAAGATGGGGTCTATTTCTACATAAATAGATCTTGTCTACATCATGTCGTCGTTCTTATTGCATTACTCCATTTTTCCATGAACTTAATACACTAGATGCATGCTGGATAGCGGTCGATGTGTGGAGTAATAGTAGTAGATGCAGGCATGAGTCGGTCTACTAATCTTGGACGTGATGCCTATATAATGATCATTGCCTGGATATCGTCATGAGTATTTGAAGTTCTATCAATTGCCCAACAGTAATTGTTTTCCCACCGTTTGCTATTTTTCTCGAGAGAAGCCACTAGTGAAACCTACGGCCCCCGGGTCTCTTCTTTAATATATTTGCCTTTGCGATCTATTTTTATTTCTTTTGTTTTCAGATCTATATTTCCAAAAACCCAAAAATACCTTGCTGCACTTTATTTTATTTTGCATTTATTCGAGATCTATTTATCCAATCTATTACAATTTTTTCCCGTCCACTAGCCATCTCTGGCGCCGTTGCCCGAAAGGGATTGACAACCCCTTTAATACGTCGGGTTGCGAGTATTTGTTATTTGTGTGCTGGTGCCGTTCACGTAGTGTTGCGTGGTTCTCCTACTGGTTCGATAACCTTGGTCTCATCACCGAGGGAAATACCTACCGTCGCTGTGCTGCATCATCCCTTCCTCTTTGGGGAAATACCGACGTAGTTCTAGCAGACATCAACTGCCTGTAAGAAGCCCCCTTCCAATTCCTTGGTCAAAGTTGAGTCTAGACATCGAAAAACTAATTTACTAACTTGGATGTGCGGCTTACGGGCCCATGTCACCAACTGGGTGGTATTAGTATCTTTTATTCCTTGATCTTTACTCTGGGAATCTGTTCTCTCTTCTTTTAGGGTTAAAATGATTTTACTAACTCTGACTCTAGGTTCTCGTAACTACTTTCTCCCGGAGAGCCCCTTATTACCGATGGTCGCCTGCTGCAACAGAAGATTCCGAAGATACTCTCCGATGTTCTCTCAAGATTTTGTGCCATCGCTTTTGCAATTCCCTTCCATCGATAAACCCCTATGGATAACCACGTGCACTTTCCATTCATATAATCATTCCCCGTTGATCCTGTTATTACAAGATACGCCAAAATTCTCTCTATTGTTCCGAAAATACTTTGTGCCTACTGCCTTGCAGTTCTTTGCCACATGAATACCCCTACGGATAATTCCTCGCACTTACCGAGTATCCGCTCATCCCCAGTTATTCATGTATTTCACAAAAGTCTTCGAAATACCATTCGATCTTCCGAAAATCCTCAACATCCTATTGCTCTTGAAATTCTTGCTTGCTTGCATTATGATTAATCCCATAAGTCTGGTAATCTAATTGGCATCCTTTGTCATTATCATTTTGAGTCCGTTGATTCTATATGTTGTGAATGCTCGCAATCCTGAATCAGATCCTAGAATTCATCCTTCCGGCTTAGACGTCATTTTAATCATGGGCTAGATCTCGATCAATCAAATAGCCATCGATTGCACCCCAAAGCCTACTCAACTTATCCATCCTCAATCAGAGCGTTTGCTTCTGATCCGTCATTCTGGAAATCATAATCCATTTGTTATCTAAGCATCGAATTATTTAGATGCTCTATAATCCGATGCCTTGCAATCCTTCTTCCTCTGATTGAGTACCGATACTCACATCGGCTCCATTGTGGGCTGCAAGATCCATTCTTGAATTATTATCTGACAGTGTCCTTCATATTCAATAACCTTGTTAGCCTTTCCTCAGATACATAATGCCTTTGGTAAATTGTATCTTCTCCTTTTGTCAACCATGCTCTGCTTTCGAGCTTGTGTTAATTACTCCTAAAGCTTGTGGTATATGTTCCTAAGATGCCCCGATGGGATGAACCTATACCTTCCCTAAAACCGTATGAACCCGAAAGTTTTCACAAGTCATACCCTTCTAGTGTTTTACTAGATAATTTCCTACTCTACAACTTCGAAGACGAGAAGTGAATGAAAGGTTAGGCATTGAAGAAGTGGGAGTCAACCTTGAACCGTTGTGTTCATGCCCATGGACCCGATGTGGAACTTATCATGGGAGCTTCTTACAAAAATATTTAATCTTTTGAATAATTCTTCCGGTGTCATTATGTTGGATCCCTAGAAGCTATGGTTCCGACCATGCTAACTTTATTTAGTATATTTCTGGACGAAAGCCATTCCAATGCCTCGTCTATTTTTGACAAGGTTAAAGTATCTTCTATCACAAGACAATGATCCAGTTCAGTTTCTATCCTGATCTACCTTCGAGTTTTATCCTCTGGTATCTTGAGAATATCACGGGACTACATAACTTCTTATGAGTTCTTTATCAACTATTATTTCTCGCCGATTCCAATTTTCCATGGGTTCTGAGTTGTTATACACTCTAGGACACCGATATCTGAATCGAGTCTGCACCGCGATTAAACAACTCTGGGTAACCTTCATTACTTAGGAGTTTGGGCTCGATCATGTCATTCCTAGCCTGCTCGGCTATATCATTATTGTGCTGATTTTAACTGTGTTACCTGGTCCTTATTCTTGGAGCACAACTTTCGACGATGAGCTAAGCTTACGTCGATCTTCTTTGTCTTATCGTTTCACCTCGAACAGCAAGCTTGATTCCGAGTTGGTGTCGTATCCGTGGTTCCATTAATCTTTCACTGCATTAGTCCTTTTGCTTGATGTAGTCGCTATTCGATTGCTTCTTCGTGGAGCCTCTGGACAAAATTTGTCGTGATCATCATCAACATTTTGACTCCTTCCAGGATATCAATCGAATTCATGATGAGAAATACCATCCTTGCCCTCGATGATTTGTGATATCATCCGCCACTTTATTGCCTTCCCCCCAACACAAACTCGTTCGTGTTTTGTGTTATACCTTGAGTTCCTTGCTATCCAGCATTTGTTCTTCTTTACCTTGGAATATTACCACCTTTTATGTCAAGAATGTCATGGGAATTTCACCACCTCTTGAGAATTCTTGATACAAGTGTTACTTCTCACCATCACCATTCCTTCTTGGTCCCCATGTTGTTTATAACCGGAATGCCGACAAATGAACTATGATGTGTGAATTCGAAACTTCTAGCAACCCTATTGCTTGTAAGTTACGAATGATAGTTTCTTTCTTCATGTGTTGATTATTGACTCATCATCCTAACATTGATCGTGCTACTTAGTCCATATTTTGGATGCACTTTTCGATCAATGTTTAATTGCGTATGTTTCCCTAGGGCCTACATCATTATATCATTTGATCTGACAAGTGTTATCTCCTTGTTCACATAATTGTGGAAATCCATCTTTTTGGAAATCTCAATGAATTGTCGTTGAGTCCATCAGCCACCTCCTCACCCTCTCCTTGATTTAATGATGACCTCATGATTCGGAACTTGCTTCCATAGTTCATTTCCCGAGAATCTTACAATGTCGTCTCGTCAAATTGTGTTGCACCTTTTCTTCTCAGGCATCCTGAGTCTGAGGTATCCTGACACCAATCAGATCTGAATCTTGGTCAGATAGGATGGTTGGAACATATTCCCAATAGTTATAACATTGGTCTTTAACCCGATAAGGTGATGTCATGCCTAGCACACCTGGTCGGAGGACCTATTGTTATAGTTTCCATTTTAGCAAGGTTAGCCATTCTTCCATGAGGAAATTGTAAGACTTATTATATAAGTTGTTCCTGATGGATCCTTTGTGTATCCATAGTCTGACCTTTGCTTGAAGACCATGTCAATGCTATCTCGAAGCATGTTCGTGGTACTCCGATCTTCAACAAGAACATTGGAAGCGCAATGCTAAAATGTTTCTTGATCAGCTATCCGAACACCGTTGTATGGGTAATGTCATGAAACTTCTCTCCCCTTTCCTAAAGGCTTTACTACGTTATATCCTGCCATGGATATCATGCTCTGCTTGCGCCTGGGAAGGAGATACACCTAATACTCGTGTATACCCATTTTTCCTTTCCATTGTTCAGTTTAAATCTGATAATCAATTTTTTTCTTTCCATTGGTTTGTTTAACCCTTCTTGTGATCTATATGATATAAGCAGTAATAATTCTCTGCTTATGTAACACCCCGGTTGTACAACTCTTCTAGTAAAACCCTGTTACTATTGTTGATGACATTTCTGTAACCACCGATGGACGAGAACTTTGCCTATTGGTCCGCTTCATTTCAACGAGCAGGAAAATGGTTCTCTTCATCCCTCGCCCTTGGTACCGAAGTTGTTGCCGACATAACTGACAGTCTCTTCTCTGACGTGCCTTGCTATCATAATCATGCAAAATGACAGCGCCCTCCCTACTTTTGACCCACATGGTGGGCCTATAACCCACAGTTCCACAGGATCG
Source organism: Thinopyrum elongatum (assembly GCA_011799875.1). NCBI lineage: Eukaryota > Viridiplantae > Streptophyta > Magnoliopsida > Poales > Poaceae > Thinopyrum > Thinopyrum elongatum. Next base: position 534,658,320 of record CM022302.1, read on the forward strand.
AAACCTGACTCTCCTGTACATACCTGTTTCAAAGTTATCCCTTGCTCTTGGTTTCGTAGGTAATTCGCGAGCCAATTTCCTAGTGATCTATTCTGGTATCAGACGCAATACTTATTCTCGTTGCTCTGAATCCCTTTTCACACTCTGTTTCAGGCAACGAACAATTGCATGCCCGCTCGAAACTTCTCATGCTACCTTCATACTTTGCTCTCGATATTTTATTAAGTTTCAATTCGAGAGTTACTTTCCGCCACCTTCCCCGATGTTATCTACCAGATAGACAACCTTGCAGAGGTCCGTTCTCCTGGAATACCCCTCTTATTCTTTCGTAAGTATGATGGAGTTCCCGAAGAAAGGACGACAACTTCATCATGATGCATTGATGCATAGGAATGAAGACATCAACGCTATGGATCGACCTCTTCGAGAAGAGCAACCAAGACCGATAAGATTCGTTAGAATTTCGTAACCAGACCTTTCCCCCTTATCCCACCTCTTAAATCTCGGGACGAGATTTCTTGTAGTGGAGGAGAATTGTAACACCCTGGTAGTTAAGCTACAGTAACCACCCACTAATGGTGCCATGTCATCACATTTATCTTGTTAATGATCACTTTGTTCCAAATCAAACTCAAATTCGAATTCAAAATACAAGTCAAATTATTAATTCTTAAAAGGGTAAATTAAAAATGTTCGTTGGGTTACAAGTATTCACTAACTAATTGTCATGATTAAACCAATATTATTTGACTCACCAGTTAATACCTAGTAATTTATGAAGTGGTCCAATAGCATCTTAATGAACCATTTAAATTTTAAACATGCTTTTAAACTTTTCAAAATAACCCCAAACTTTTTGTGGCAGTGTCCAAAATTACAATACAAATTATGAGCCAAGTTTCATATTTTACAAAATCCATTTGGTGGATTAACTTAACACAAAACAATAGTTATTTAAAGAAAAACAGAAAAGACTAGCTAAAGAAAAAGAGAAAAGAGGGGGACCTAAAGCTACTGGGCACTTTGGCCCATCTAGCAACTTACCCAGGCCCAACCCATCTCTCTCTCCTTCAACCTCACCTACAGAAGCCTGTGCGTGGCACACATCCAAGGCACCATGGCCATGGATGCCCTCCACGTCGCCCCCTGGCCCTATAAGGATCCCCCCCGAAACCCTAGCTCGCACTCATCCATCCCCCCCTTTCCTCCCATCGGCCCCCTCCTCTTCTTCGTGAATTTGACCTCGCAATCTCGCGCGATCACCGCTGCCTCGCCCTCGTTGACGCGTCCACCGGCCTCTTCGACGGGCGGGAGAACATCCTGGAGGTTCGTCGTGCTCATCCGCGTCCGTTCCGGGCATCGGAGCAAGTAGGGGCGCCACATAGCCGTCGCCATCACCGGTCTTCTCTGCCACGGTCATCATCATCCGCCATCGACCCCCACCATTCTGGTCCACCCCGACCCTCTCCGACCTCATCCCTGGCTCCACAGTGAGCCCCTCCTCCGGATCCCCCCTTACCCTCCCCGTTCCATTGTCGTTTAGCCGCCGCCCCGCACTTCGGCTGCCGTGGCCGGACCGCCAGAGCTCCGCGTCCACGAGCCCTGCCTGCGCACTTTCCTCGCCTAGGCCGCGCCTTGGCCGTGCGTGCCCGCGTCCCGCGCGCCTTGGTCTCGTGCCACGCCGGCGCCCGCCTATGCGAGCCACCACACCGCCCGTCCTTGCTGCCCCGTCGCCTGTCGCCTTCCTGCGTGCGTGCTGCCGATGCTCTTGGCGCGAGCTGCTCTGCTGCGCTGCTTGTTCTGCTGCGTTGCTTGCAAGCTGCTGCTGCTAATCGATGTTGCTGCTAATCGCTAATGATGCCTGCTTGCTAGCTGTTGCTGCTAATCGCTGCTACCGCCCATGGCGTTTGCGGCTGCAACTGCTGTCTTGCTGCCTCTGTCCAGGAGGCCGGCCCTATTAAGATTAGTCTAGGATTAGATTAGTTAGGTTAGTTAAATTGTTTATGTAGTATAAGGTGTGAATGACATATGGGTCCACCTATTTAGATTAGACAGATCTTTTTGGAAATTAATACAATAGTGACATGTGGGCCACCACCTCCGCTTTTGACCAGTCAAATTGACTTGGTCAATTCAGATTAAAATTAAATACAAAATTCCAGAAAATTGTTAAAACTTTGAAAATTCATATAAAATAATCCGTAATTCGGATGAAAATACTTTGTACATGAAAGTTCCTCAGAACGACGAGACGATTCCGAATACGTGCTCCGTTCATCTGTCACACGTCCCTAGCATAGCGAACCTGCAACCATCCTCCTCCGGTCCGTTTGTCCAAAAACGCGGAACACCAGGAATACTTTCCCGGATGTTTTCCCCCTTCGCCAGTAGCACCTAATACCGCGTTAGGGCACACCTAGCATCGCTATTTGCTTTGTCATGCATCTATTTGCATTATATTCATTATTTCTTCCCCCTCTTCTCTCCGGTAGACTATGAGACTGACGCCGCTGCTGCTACCCCGAGCGACTACGGTGTTGACGACCCGTCCTTCTCTGCCAAGCTTCCAAGCAAGCCCCCCCCCTTTTGAACATTCCGATATCGCCCATTCCATTCTCTCATGCTTGCATTAGATTTTGCTACTGTAAATGATTGCTCCTATTCTGATGCATAGGCTGCTTTTGTAACCTGCTTATTGCTACCTTACCTGCCTATTTCAAACAGCTTAGTATAGGTTGGTTAGTGATCCATCAGTGACCCCCACTTTGTCCTTGTTGCCTCGGCTTCATCATCGACGACTCGATCAACGTGATCGACGACCAGAGACCGACACCTCACTTCACCACCCCTTTGTTGTACGACTCTGCATAGTTACTATCGAGTGTCGAGGGTGATACCTCGTAACGCACTCCTGATGATAACTCTGCAGTGTAGCTGTTCGGTCGTGGTCATCGAGGGTGATTCCTCCTCAACCACTCCTGATACGACTCTGTCGTGCAACCCCTCAAGTGTGAACCTCGAGGGTGATTCCTCCTACGTTCACCTTGATGATTTCATCAAGTGGAATCCACCGAGGGTGATTCCTCGGGGTTTCCCCCTTGATGTTATGACCACATGATTACTTTGACCTTTGTCGCAGGCGGGTCGACCCTGAGGGGTACCCGCGGGGAAATTATGCAGTCGGGCTTGCCAGGAGGGCACCCGAGAGAGATATTGTGGCGGAGCATCAGAAAATCTGATCGTCTCCGCGAGTTATTAAATACGCCTAACGGATTTGGGTAATTGATCTGAGTTGGCCAATGGCCTATACGCACTACCACCATGTGGGATAATGGTTTATGGGGCCCTCTACGTCGTACGTTTCTCCCGAAAGCTCATCAGACGTCACAGTTCACCATGCGGGCTGATTGTTGGGGTTGGGCTGGATACTTTACTGACGAGTTCAGTGTCGCGCCTGCTCCCCAGCCAGTCTCGCAACGCGCAGGAGCCCCCGAGGCGATGGCCCAAGACCCCTGGGTGCATAGGTTAGTCCGGCGTGTTGACCTCTCTGCTGAGCCTAGGTAGGGCGCTGCTTCATGTCGATCTCCCGAGGCCGGGCATTACCCAGCAAGTGTGTACGACCAGAGGTGATCGAGCGTGTTGGGTAACAGTAGTGCACCCCTGCAGGGAAGTGATCTATTCGAATAGCCGTGTCCACGGTAACAGGACGCTCAGATTGGTATCCTGATCTATTACTTGAACTGGATACTTGTTTAATTAATTGAAGCTCCGGGATCGCTTTCTCGCAGGGAGTCGAGGAAGGATCTCTAGGCTTTGCCTCAACATGCTTGCTTAATAAAATGCTTTTTTGTACTATTCTAATTGCTGCAAGATGGTGGCTTTGTGAAGATGCTAGTCTTCGATAGGACTAGGCCTCCTCTCTATTCTGGCATTTCTGCAGCCCAGTCCACATATACAGCCCTTTCTTTGATAATGTTGCATATGTAGTGTAGATCCTTGCTTGCTGAGTACTTCGGATGAGTACTCACGGTTGCTTTGCTATCTCTTTTTCCCCCATACCCCTTTTGATGTTACATCAGACGATGGAGCCCAGGAGCCAGATGACACCACATGAGCTTATTACCAGGAGGGTCCAGACGGCACGTACTACTGGATCGAGCCAGCCGACCAGGAGTAGGTTCGGAGGGTCCCAGGCAGGAGGCCTGTGCCTTTCGATCGTAGCTTTTGTTTTGTCCCGCCTTTCTAAAGGCTTCTCTGTTTCTGTTCCATATCTGTACTCAAATATCTGATGCTTCCACTGACGCTTTTATGCGAGCTTATGTATTCGAGCCCTCAAGGCCCCTGGCTTGTAATATAAAGCTTGTATGACTTTATTTATGTGTTAGAGCTGTGTTGTGATATCTTCCCGTGAGTCCCTGTGCTTGATCGTGCATGTTTGCGTGTATGATTAGTGCACGATTGAGTCGGGGGCGTCACAGTGATAGCTATATTGTTGAATTTTCTACATGTAATTATTATGAGAGACGAAAATATGGTTGTAGAAATTTTCATGTTACTAAATTACCTCTCTTCATGTTGAGATTGCTATCGTCTCTTTCTTCTTCCTTGCATATGCTAGTTTTTGCTTGCCTTGATAATTTGTTTGCTTATAAAATGCCTATGCATAGGAAGTATGTTAGACTTAGATGTGTTTGTCACGTGTTTTATGATGCTCTCTTTGTGCTTCAATTTTTCTCTTTTATGTGAGCATCATTGAAATTATCAAAGCCTAGCTAAAAGGCTTTGAAGAAAAGCGCTTGTTGGGAGACAACCCAATATTTTTCCTTACTGTTTTCCAATAAATAATTCATCTAGCCTCTGGTTAGATGTGATTTTGTGTTTTAATTAGTGTTTGTGCCAAGTAAGATCTTTGGGATGGCTTACGGTGATAGTTGATTTGATCTTGCTGAAAAACAGATTTTTTTTCCTGAATTTTCATAATTCACTGGAGCGTTGAAAAACCCTGAATTTTTTATACGCGATTTATATGCAAATTTCCTCTGTTTTCCTAATATTTCAGAATTTTTGGAGTTATAGAGTATTAGAACAATTCGGATCTTTGCAGACTGTTCTGTTTTTGACAGATTATGTTTTCTTTGTGTTGTTTGCTTATTTTGATGAATCTATGGGTAGTATAGGGGGGTAATGAACCATGGAAAAGTTGGAATATAGTATATATTACACCAATATAAATAAATAATGAGTTCACAACAGTACCAAAAGTGGTGATTTATTTTCTTATAATAACGGAGCTTATGAGATTTTCTGTTGAGTTTTGTGTTGTGAAGTTTTCAAGTTTTGGGTAAGGATTTGATGGACTATGGAATAAGGAGTGGCAAGAGCCTAAGCTTGGGGATGCCCAAGGCACCCCAAGGTAATATTCAAGGACAACCAAGAGCCTAAGCTTGGGGATGCCCCGGAAGGCATCCCCTCTTTCGTCTTCGTCTATCGGTAACTTTATTTGAGGCTATATTTTTATTCACCACATGATATGTGTTTTGCTTGGAGCGTCTTGTATGATTTGAGTCTTTGCTTTTTAGTTTGCCACAATCATCCTTGCTGTACACACCTTTTGAGAGGGACACGCATGAATCGTGATTTATTAGAATACTCTATGTGCTTCACTTTTATCTTTTGAGCTAGACAATTTTGCTCTAGTGCTTCACTTATATCTTTTTAGAGCACGGCGGTGGTTTTATTTTATAGAAATTGTTGAACTCTCATGCTTCACTTATATTATTTTGAGAGTCTTTAAACAGCATGGTAATTTGCTTTGGTTATAAATTTAGTCCTAATATGATAGGCATCCAAGAGGGATATAATAAAAACTTGCATATAAAGTGCATTGAATACTATGAGAAGTTTGATTCTTTATGATTGTTTTGAGATATAGAGATGGTAATATTAGAGTAATGCTAGTGAGTAATTGTGAATTTGAGAAATACTTGTGTTAAAGTTTGTGATTCCCGTAGCATGCACGTATGGTGAACCGTTATGTGATGAAGCCGGAGCATGATTTATTTATTGATTGTCTTCCTTCTGAGTGGCGGTCGGGGACGAGCGATGGTCTTTTCCTACCAATCTATCCCCCTAGGAGCATGCGCGTAGTACTTCGTTTCGATAACTAATAGATTTTTGCAATAAGTTTGTGAGTTCTTTATGACTAATGTTGAGTCCATGGATTATACGCACTCTCACCCTTCCACCATTGCTAGCCTCTCTAGTGCCGCGCAACTTTCGCCGGTACCATATACCCACCATATACCTTCCTCAAAACAGCAACCATACCTACCTATTATGGCATTTCCATAGCCATTCCGAGATATATTGCCATGCAACTTTCCACCGTTCCGTTTATTATGACACGCTTCATCATTGTCATATTGCTTTGCATGATCATGTAGTTGACATCGTATTTGTGGCAAAGCCACCATTCATAATTCTTTCATACATGTCACTCTTGATTCATTGCACATCCCGGTACACCACCGGAGGCAATCATATAGAGTCATATTTTTTCCTAAGTATCGAGTTGTAATTTTTGAGTTGTAAGTAAATAAAAGTGTGATGATCTTCATTATTAGAGCATTGTCCCATGTGAGGAAAGGATGATGGAGACTATGATTCCCCCACAAGTCGGGATGAGACTCCGGACGAAAAAAAAGAGGCAAACAAAAATGAGAAGGCCCAAATAAAAAAAATGAGAGAAAAGAGAGAAGGGACAATGTTACTATCCTTTTACCACACTTGTGCTTCAAAGTAGCACCATGATCTTCATGATAGAGAGTCTCCTATGTTGTCACTTTCATATACTAGTGGGAATTTTTCATTATAGAACTTGGCTTGTATATTCCAATGATGGGCTTCCTCAAATTGCCCTAGGTCTTCGTGAGCAAGCGAGTTGGATGCACACCCACTTAGTTTTCTTTTGAGCTTTCATAAACTTATAGCTCTAGTGCATCCGTTGCATGGCAATCCCTACTCACTCATATTGATATCTATTGATGGGCATCTCCATAGCCCGTTGATACGCCTAGTTGATGTGAGACTATCTTCTTCTTTTTGTCTTCTTCACAACCACCATATTCTATTCCACCTATAGTGCTATGTCCATGGCTCACGCTCATGTATTGCGTGAAAGTTGAAAAAGTTTGAGAACATCAAAAGTATGAAACAATTGCTTGGCTTGTCATCGGGGTTGTGCATGATTTGAATATTTTGTGTGATGAAGATGGAGCATAGCCAGACTATATGATTTTGTAGGCATAAGCTTTCTTTGGCCATGTTATTTTGAGAAGACATAATTGCCTTGTTAGTATGCTTGAAGTATTATTGTTTTTATGTCAATACTAAACTTTTGTTTTGAATCTTATGGATCTGAACATTCATGCCACAATAAAGAAAATTACATGGTAAATATGTTAGGTAGCATTCCACATCAAAAATTCTGTTTTTATCATTCACCTACTCGAGGACGAGCAGGAATTAAGCTTGGGGATGCTTGATACGTCTCCAACGTATCTATTATTTTTGATTGTTCCATGCTATTATATTATCTGTTTTGGATGTTTTATATGCATTAATATGCTATTTTATATTATTTTTGGGACTAACCTATTAACCTAGAGCCTAGTGCCAGTTTTGTTTTTTTCCTTGTTTTTTAGCTTCGTGGAAAAGGAATACCAAACGGAGTCCAAACGGAATAAAATCTTCGCATGATTTTTCTTGGACCAGAAGACACCCAGGAGACTTGGAGATGAAGTCGGAGGAGCCACGAGGCGGCCACAAGGGTGGAGGGCGCGCCCAGGGGGGTAGGGCATGCCCCCTGCCTTGTGGGCCCCCCGTGACCCTCCTGACCTAATTCTTTCGCCTATATATTCACATATGTTCCCAAACCACCAGAGGCATCCACGAAAACACTTTTCCACCGCCGCAACCTTCTGTACCGGTGAGATCCCATCTAGGGACCTTTTTCGGCACCCTGCCGGAGGGGGATTCGATCATGGAGGGCTTCTACATCAACCCTATTGCCCTTTCGATGAAGCGTGAGTAGTTTGCCTCAGACCTACGGGTCCATAGCTAGTAGCTAGATGGCTTCTTCTCTCTCTTTGATTCTCAATACCATGTTCTCCTCGATGTTCTTGGAGATCTATTCGATGTAATACTTTTTTGCGGTGTGTTTGCCGAGATCCGATGAATTGTGGATTTATGATCAGATTATCACTGAATATTATTTGAATCTTCTCTGAATTCTTTTATGCATGATTTGATATCTTTGTAATTCTCTTCGAACTATCGGTTTGGTTTGGCCAACTAGATTGGTTTTTCTTGCAATGTGAGAAGTGCTTAGCTTTGGGTTCAATCTTGCGGTGTCCTTTCCCAGTGACAGTAGGGGCAGCAAGGCACGTATTGTATTGTTGCCATCGAGGATAAAAAGATGGGGTTTACATCATATTGCTTGAGTTTATTCCTCTACATCATGTCATCTTACTTAATGCGTTACTCCGTTCTTCATGAACTTAATACTCTAGATGCAGGCAGGAGTCGGTCGATGTGTGGAGTAATAGTAGTAGATGTAGAATCGTTTCGGTCTACTTGACACGGACGTGATGCCTATATTCATGATCATTGCCTTAGATATCGTCATAACTTTGCGCTTTTCTATCAATTGCTCGACAGTAATTTGTTCACCCACCGTATTATTTGCTATCTTGAGAGAAGCCTCTAGTGAAACCTATGGCCCCCGGGTCTATTTTCCATCATATAACTTTCCGATCTACTATTTTGCAATCTTTTACTTTCCGATCTATAAACCAAAAATACCAAAAATATTTACTTTATCTTTTATTTAGTTTCATCTATATCTATCAGATCTCACTTTTGCATGTAACCATGAAGGGATTGAGAACCCCTTTATCGCGTTGGGTGCAAGGTGTTTGATTGTTTGTGCAGGTATTCGGTGATTTGTGCGCTGTCTCCTACTGGATTGATACCTTGGTTCTCAAACTGAGGGAAATACTTATCTCTACTTTGCTGCATCACCCTTTCCTCTTCAAGGGAAAAACCAACGCAAGCTCAAGAAGTAGCAATCACAAACAGTTTACTAGCAAGAATCGTGTGGGATGCGACACAAAATATCTTGGCGCACCGTCTTGTCTGGCTTACGCAGGAAGCTTTGCCGTCTACAGTCCACCGCCCGCGCTTGAACCACACTTGCGCGCCAGTTTCTCGCGGCACCGAGCGAAATTTTTCTGCCATCACGAAAGATCTAGCTTCCCCCCACCCCCCCCCCCACCAAAAGCCACATTTCCACTGTTCCTCCTTGCTTTCCAAGTTCAAACCTTCACTGTTGCTTACTGGCAGCGCTGCCTCCTCGCCGGCGACCCTTCTTCTTGCAGCGCCGCCTCCTCGCTGGCGACCCTTCTTCTTGCAGCGTCGCCTCCTCGCCGGCGACCCTTCTTCTTGCTGCGCGGCCTCGTCGATATGGTCAGGTAATCCACACCCCACCCACACCATCCTCCTCCTTCCCCGTCCCACATACCCCGACCGACGGCGCGACAGCTTCCGTCGAAATCCTGGCCCCGTCCTCCAATTAAGCGCCGCCCACAGCCATTTTGCACGTAGTATAACGTGGAGCTCAGTAGCATCTGGCAGCGGAGAAGCAAATCGCGGCTGCAGGCGTGGACGAGGTTGCTATGGCTGCCATGCGTGTCGACTGCCAGATCTTAGAGGAGCACCTCATCTTCAAGGCCACCATCGACACCGCCACGCGGTTGTCTACTTTAAAATACAGTTTGTGTTGTTTTCTCGAGGCCACCGCCAGTGCCTTCTAGTGATTTGTCCTCTGTAATGTTAATATGCAATCTGATATTCTGAAATGTAATGTTTAGTTAACAGTTTGGTCCAACAATTGCTACATTTCGTAGTACTGTTCTCAAGCAATCTTGGTTTCGTTAACTGTCTTATCTTCTAGTATATGTTCTATTCTGCAATGTCATGCTCAGTTAACTGTTTTGGTTCATTTGGTCTGCTGTCCAGTTAACTGTTTGGTTCAATTCTGGAATTTGATTTTCATTTGTTGTGGGTACAATTTTGTATTGTTATGCATCTGAGAAATAAATCGAATTTGGCTGTACTCAATACATATTCTACTGATAGTATGGCAACTCTCAGTTAACCTGATCAAGATCTTCCTTGTATGTGTTGCAGGGAAACAATGGGAGACACTGCGGTTTACCATCGAGGTTTGCTCATGCATTGTCCTTTTGCTAATAGCACATTATTGTGCAGTTGCAGGAACCATTCTAATATTTAGGTTTCTTACAATTTGGTCTTGCACATGTAGGTCCTACTGTCAGAGGCTTAGACCCACTGTTCGACCCATTTTGCATATGGGGAAATGCGATGTCCATGAATATCAGTCAAGTCAAGAAACTCAGAAAGATTGTTAGGATAAAGAAACTTGCGATGAATAACAGCAAGATCTTTGTTTGCACAATGAAGAAGACATCAGTCAACTATAGGATGGTACTAACTCTTTTACCTTGTTTTTACCCCTTGCGCCATTTAAAAATTTATAATAGCGATTTATGCATATCTTTGTTTTCAGTACTTTTCAAAGCAGTTCACCGATGATTACCTCTCAAACCACCTGCATGGTCAAGAGGCGAGGAAGGTATTCATTCAACACCAACGGTACAATATTGAAGTCTTCCTTAAGAGGACGAAGGTTGGGTGGGCAATTATCCATAGCCACTGGCCTAAAGTTGCAAGGACATTCAACATCACTGAAGGCTCAATATTCGCCTTCCGCTTCTGTAGTTTCCCAGATGAGATTCATCTGTCTATTTACCGTGTATGATGCTACTTTTCCAAAGGTTTTTGATGTTGCATGTGAAACTTGGTGCTGTTGTGTAATGGCATAGCTAGCTATATCCCTCTTTGGTGTAACCGAGTGCTGAAGCTATCTGATGTAATTCGATTATGAAATCCTGGTTGCCGTTATACGGATATGAAATATTTGGTGTGTTTTATAAGAAATGTCAATTTGATTAGTACATGGATTATCAATAATAGGCTAATTACCCTGCTTATTGGGTTTTCCTATTGCAAACGGTTACTCAGACAACACCGTGGGCGATGAACTCAAACAACCCACACGGTTTCTAGAAAGTAGGTGTGTGGGATCAACTAACAATCACACACGGTTTTTGGCAGAGAACTGTTTGCGTTAGACCACCTTGCACAAACGTTTCCACACAAAAAACTGTGTGTGATATACATACGAACGGAAACGTTTTTCTAGGATTCACTGTGTGGGATGTACATATGAACAGAAATGATTGGGCTTCGATGCCTCGCCTGATCGCACACGAGCTCTTTTTGCCGAGCGTGTGTGCCAGGAGGGCCTATCCCCGACGGTTTCTGGGTCGTGTGGGAAGGACCCCCTATCGCAGTCACTCACTTGGCGACGGTTCAGAATGCCGTCGCGGAAAGGGGTTAAAAACCGTTTGTATAGCACATCTCTATACCAGTGTGATCTTATTCATTTATTTTCCTTTCTTTTTTATTGAAACATTAAAGTAAAGAAACAAAACTTAAACTACTCTTTATTATATATCTCGAACACGATTACGTAGATAGATCACTAAGAAAGCACTCAAAAAGAAAGGATCGAACTAAACTTTTATTCAACTAAATCATAGGAAAACTAAAGATCGAACTAAAATAGATGAAAGCAAAGATAGTGGTGGTGATAAGATACCGGGACACCTCCCCCAAGCTTGGCACAAGCCAAGGGGAGTGGCCATACCATGAACTCAAGTCTTCTTTGGTGATGAAGAAGGTGCTGGTGGTGATGAGGTAGTAGCGACTCGCTTATTCTTCCTCAGCTTACGCTTGAGGATAGAATTTTCCTCCTTCAAGTCATCAATCTCCTACTCATGTTCTAGTACCTTTTTGCATAATTCCTGCTTGTTTTCCTGCAAGAGGCGAAAGGGGATAAACTGGATCTTAGGTTTCTTTGCTTTATTAGGGAGACTTGACTTTTTGAATTCCACGTGCATGTCCCCAGGTTGAGGTAATGGAACTTCATCTTCATCTGAGCTTGTCTCTTCTTTCCCCTTTGGATCATAGTGTTCTTCTTCCTCCGTAGTCCAACCATAATGTTCCACATCTCCGTAAACCTTGGGGTTTGCAATAAAATCAGCGACATAGCTCTCTCCCTCCGAATCTTGAGACGGCATATTTTCAGATCTGCCAGAAAACAGCAAGAAAGAAGAACAGAAGATTTCTCCGTGATACGGTGTTCAATACGTTCGGGAGGTATATAAAGATTTTTTTTTATCTTGGTAAACAAGCAAACGGGAGGAAAACGGAGTCGAGAAGGTTCCCGAGGTGGGCACAACCCACCTGGGCACGCCCTGGTGTCTTGTGCCCCCCTCGGGAGCCTTCCTGGTTGCTTCTTATTTTCCTAATTTTTAAAATATTCCCAAACTGACAGAAAATATTTTTGCGGATTTTTCGGAGTCCGTTTACTTACCGTACCACGTACCTCCTCCTTTTTAGTTATTCTGGAGTTTTCCGGAAGGTCTCTTTTATGTGTTCCTCAGGTGTCATGGTTTGAATAATAATAGGCGTACCTGAGATATAGTGTTTAATTCTTTGCCCATTGACCACCTTCGGGTTTGTACCTTCGGCAGTATTGATTTTGATAGCTCCAGAGCGATAAACCTTCTCGATAACATACGGTCCTTCCCATTTGGAGAGAAGTTTTCCTGTAAAGAATCTGAAACGAGAGTTGTACAAAAGGACATATACCCCAACTTTGAATTCCCGCTTTTGGATTCTTTTATCATGCCATCTTTTGACTTTTTCTTTAAATAGTTTGGCATTTTCATAGGCTTGGGTTCTCCATTCATCTAGTGAGCTAATATCAAATAACCTCTTTTCACCGACAAGTTTGAAATCATAGTTGAGTTCTTTAATTGCCCAATATGCTCTGTGTTCTAACTCTAGAGGCAAATGAAAAGCTTTTCCATAAACCATTTTATACGGAGACATACCCATAGGATTTTTATAAGCTGTTCTATAGGCCCAAAGTGCATCGTCCAATTTCTTAGACCAATTCTTTCGGGACCTATTGACAGTTTTTTGTAATATTAGTTTTATTTCTCTATTGCTAAGTTCAACTTGACCACTAGATTGAGGGTGATAGGGTGATGCAATTCTATGGTTAACATCATATTTAACAAGCATTTTACGGAAATCACCATGAATAAAGTGTGAACCACCATCAGTCATTAAATATCTAGGGACTCCAAACCTCGGGAAAATAACTTCTTTAAGCATTTTAATGGAAGTTTTATGATCAGCACTACTAGTTAGAATAGTTTCTACCCACTTAGTAACATAAAATCAACAACAACCAAAATATGTGTATACCCATTAGAGAAAGGAAAAGGTCCCATATAATCAAAACCCCAAACATCAAATGGTTCCACATCAAGTGAATAATTCATAGGCATTTCTTGACGCTTACCAATATTACCAATTCATTGACATTCATCACAAGATAAAACAAACTTATGGGCATCCTTGAAGAGAGTAGGCCAATAAAAACCATATTGCAATACCTTGTGAGCAGTTCTATCTCCCGCATGATGCCCTCCATAAGCTTCGGAGTGACATTTCCGTAGGATTTGTTCCTATTCATGCTCAGGTACACAACGTCTAATAATACCATATACTCCTTCTTTATAAAGATGTGGGTCATCCCAAAAGTAATGTATTAAATCATAGAAGAATTTTTTTCTTTTGTTGGTATGTGAAAGTAGGTGGTATGTATTTAGCAACAATATAATTAGCATAGTCAGCATACCAAGGAGTGTTATGAGAAACATTTATTGCAGCTAATTGCTCATCAGGAAAGCTATCATCAATAGGTAGTGGGTCATCAAGGATATTCTCTAACCTAGACAAGTTATCAGCTACGGGGTTCTCAGCTCCTTTTCTATCAGTGATATGTAAATCAAATTCTTGTAGCAAGAGAACCCACCTAATGAGTCTAGGTTTAGCATCTTTATTTTCCATAAGATATTTAATAGCAACATGATCGGTGTGAACGGTAACTTTAGAGTCAACAATATAAGATCTGAATTTATCACAAGCAAACACAACTACTAAAAATTCTTTTTCAGTGGTAGCATAATTTCTTTGGGCACTGTCTAGAGTTTTGCTAGCATAATGAATAACATTTGGTTTCTTATCAACTCTTTGTCCTAAAACAGCACCAACAGCATAATCACTAGCATCACACATAATTTCAAAAGGCAAGTTCCAATCAGGTGGTTGAACAATAGGTGAAGAAATTAAGGCTTTCTTAAGTGTTTCAAAGACTTCTACACAATCATCATCAAAAACAAATGGAACATCCTTTTGTAAAAGATTTGTAAGAGGCCTAGAAATTTTAGAGAAGTTTTTAATAAATCTCCTATAGAAACCAGCATGACCTAGGAAACTACGAATACCTTTAATATCTCTGGGACACGGCATTTTCTCAATTGCATCAACTTTAGCTTTATCCACTTCAATACCTCGTTCAGAAATTTTATGCCCCAAAACAATACCTTCATTAACCATAAAGTGACACTTCTCCTAATTCAAGACAAGACTAGTTTGCTCACATCTCTGCAAAATTCGATCAAGGTTGCTCAAGCAATCATCAAAAGAAGTTCCATATACAGAAAAATCATCCATGAAAACCTCAACAATCTTTTCACAGAAGTCAGAGAATATAGCAGTCATCCATCTTTGAAAGGTAGTAGGTGCATTGCATAAACCAAAAGGCATACGTCTATAAGCATAAGTTCCAAAAGGGCAAGTAAAAGTGGTTTTCTCTTGATCAGGTTGTGAAACAGGTATTTGAGAAAAACCAGAATATCCATCTAGGAAGCAAAAGTGTGTGTGCTTTGATAGTCTTTCTAGCATTTGATCAATAAAAGGCAAAGGGTAATGATCTTTTCTAGTAGCTTTATTTAATTTTCTGAAATCAATTTCCATTCTATAACCAGTAACAATCCTCTGTGGAATAAGTTCATTTTTATCATTAGGAACAACGGTAATACCTCCCTTCTTAGGGACACAATGAACGGGCTTACCCATCTACTATCAGCTATTGGGTAGATTATACCTGCTTCCAGAAGCTTTAATATTTCAGTTCTTACCACTTCTTTCATCTTAGGATTCAAACGTCGTTGATGATCAACAACGGGTTTAGCATCAGGCTCCATATTAATCTTGTGCTGACAGAGAGTGGGACTAATGCCCTTAAGGTCATCAAGAGTATATCCAATAGCAGGACAGTGCTTCTTCAGAATTTTCAATAATCTTTCTTCTTCATGTTCTGAAACATTAGCACTAATAATAACAGGATATATCTTTTTCTCAGCAAGATAAGCATATTTCAAAGTGTCAGGCAATTGTTTTAATTCAAACACAGGATCACCTTTGGGTGGAGGAGGTCCTCCTAAAGTTTCAATAGGCAAATTATGTTTGAGCAGAGGTCTTTGTTCAAAGAAATTTTTATCTATCTCATTTCTTTCATGCATATGCATATCATTTTCATGGTCTAGCAAATATTGTTCTAGTGGATCTGTAGGGGGCACGGCAATAGAAGCAAGACCAATTATTTCATCTTTACTAGGTAGTTCTTTCTTATGGGGTTGTCTATTAAACTTGAAAAAATTAAATTCATGAGACTCATCACCAAAGCTAACACTAACAGTTTGTTTATGACAATCTATAGTAGCATTGACAGTGTTCAAGAAAGGTTCACCAAAGATAATGGGACAAAAGTCATCTTGTGGGGAACCAAGAACTAGAAAATCAGTAGGGTATTTTATTTTCCCACACAAGATTTCAACATCTCTAACAATCCCAAGTGGTGTGATGGTGTCTGATACGTCTCCAACGTATCTATAATTTTTGATTGTTCCATGCTGTTATATTATCATTCTTGGATGTTTTACAATCATTTTATAGTCATTTTATATCATTTTTTGGTACTAACCTATTGACAAAGTGCCAAGTGCCAGTTGCTGTTTTTTGCATGTTTTTTACATCACAGGAAATCAATACCAAACGGAGTCCAAACGCAGCGAAACTTTTTGTGGATTTTTTTTTGGACCAGAAGACATCCAGTGGGCCGGAGAAGCGCCTGGGGGGTGCTCCGAGGGGAGCACAACCCACCAGGGCATGCCTGGAGGCCCAGGCGCGCCCTGGTGGGTTGTGCCCACCTCGGGTGACCCCCAAACCGCCTCTTTGCTCTATAAATACCCCAATATTCCAGAAACCCTAGGGGAGTCGACAAAAATCAGTTCCAGCCACCGCAGAGTCCAGAACCACCAGATCCAATCTAGACACCATCATGGAGGGGTTCACCACTTCCATTGGTGCCTCTCCGATGATGCGTGAGTAGTTCTTCGTAGACCTACGGGTCCGTAGATAGTAGCTAGATGGCTTTCTCTCTCTCGTTTGATTCTCAATACAATGGTCTCTTGGAGATCCATATGATGTAACTCTTTTTGCGGTGTGTTTGTTGGGATCCGATGAACTTTGAGTTTATGATCAGATCTATCTTTTTATCCATGAAAGTTATTTGAGTCTTCTTTGATCTCTTATATGCATGATTGCTTATAGCCTCGTATTTCTTCTCCGATATTTGGGTTTTCTTTGGCCAACTTGATCTATTTATCTTGCAATGGGAAGAGGTGCTTTGTAGTGGGTTCGATCTTACGGTGCTTGATCCCAGTGACAGAAGGGGAACCGACACGTATGTATCATTGCTACTAAGGATAAAACGATGGGGTCTATTTCTAGATAAATAGATCTTGTCTACATCATGTCATCGTTCTTATTGCATTACTCCGTTTCTCCATGAACTTAATACACTAGATGCATGCTGGATAGCGGTCGATGTGTGGAGTAATAGTAGTAGATGCAGGCAGGAGTCGGTCTACTAATCTTGGACGTGATGCCTATATAATGATCATTGCCTGGATATCGTCATGATTATTTGAAGTTTTATCAACTGCCCAACAGTAATTTGTTCACCCACCGTTTGCTATTTTTCTCGAGAGAAGCCACTAGTGAATCCTACGGCCCCCGGGTCTCTTTTCCAATATATTTGCTTTCAAGATCTATTTTGCTATTCGCTCTTTCTTTATTTGCAACTTTTATTTTCAGATCTATTAAACCAAAAATACAAAAATACCTTGCTGCACTTTATTTTATTTGGCGTTTGATCTATCAATATTTACTACTCTCTCATGTCCGTTTGCCAATTTTTGGCGCCGTTGCCCGAAAGGGATTGACAACCCCTTTTACACGTCGGGTTGCGAGTATTTGTTATTTGTGTGCAGGTGCTGTTTACATAGTGTTTCTTGGTTCTCCTACTGGTTCGATAACCTTGGTTTCATCACTGAGGGAAATACCTACCGCCGCTGTGCTGCATCATCCCTTCTTCTTTGGGGAAATACCGACGTAGCTTCAAGCCGCATCAAAAGGAATTTCTGGCGCCGTTGCCGGGGAGGATCAAGTCAAGATAGTTTCCCGGCCACATGCCAATTTCTGGCGCCGTTGCCGGGGAGGATCTTCAACATATACCAGGTTCCTAATCACAAATCTCATCTCCTCGAAATTTACACTATTTTCCATTTGCCTCTCATTTTCCTCTCCCCCACTTCACCAATTTGCCGTTTTATTCGCCCCTCTTTTTCGTTCGCCTTTTTCTCGTCAGATCTCATGTTTGCTTGTGTTGCCATGTGCCTTCTATTTGCTTGCATCTTCGCTTGCTAAAAAGCTATTGTTATGGATCCTCATCCACTTGCTAATCTTTTCAAAAGATCCAATTATGATGAACCAATTGCTAGTGAATTGAGTCCACTAGATTATCTTTATGAAGTTTTGCTTGAGATTTATGAATCTGAAAATTGTGATGAAGTGTTAAACGAAGGAATTTATAAAGTGGTTCATGATAGCTCCTTGAATGAAAAGCATGATTGCAATGATGTTATTATAAATTCTATTAATGTAAATTGTGCTAATAATATGCAAAACCCCTAGCTTGGGGTTGCTAATTTTGATATGTCCACTACTTACTACAATGATCATGATTGGGGTGATTCTTCTTATGATCTTGAAAATTTATTTAAGCCTCATGATGAATATGTTATTGATAATAATGTTTGCAATAATATTGAAAGTGGGTTTGGAAGAGTGTCAACTTTAGGAAAAACTAATCCCACATATTGGAGAGTGTTCAATCTTATGAATTTTTTGATAAAAGTGGGCTTGGAGAGGTCATGACTTTATTTGATGATAATCCCACTATTTTGGAAGAGTGTCAACTTTGCATGCATGCGGATCATGTAGAGAGTATGTTATGTGATAGCTATATTGTTGAGTTTGAATATGATTCCACATGTAATTATTATGAGAGAGGGAAATATGGATGTAGAAATTTTCATGTTACTAAATTACCTCTCTTCATGTTGAGATTGCTATTGTTTTCTTCCATGCATATGCTGAATCTTGCTTGTCTTGCTAATTTATTTTCCTATAAAATTCCTATGCATCGGAAATATGTTAGACTTAAATATGTTTGTCACATGTTTTATGATGCTCTCTTTGTGTTTTCATTATTATCTTTCATATGAGCATCATCAAAATTATCAATGCCTAGCTAGGGGAATAAACGATAGCGCTTGTTGGGAGGCAACCCAATGAATAAAATTTATTTTTGCTTTTTTGCTTTCTGTTTTTGAGTGTTTGCACAATTATGCTACTGTTATAATTGTGTTTTTTGTGTTTTAATTAGTGTTTGTGCCAAGTAAAGCCTTGAGGATTATGTTGGGTGATAGTTGATTTGATCTTGTTGGAAAACAGAAAATTTTGCGTCTAGTAAAACAATTTTGAAAATTCATAGAAGAGACGCAAAATTCTGAATTTTTTACACAATATTTATACACAAATTTCCTCTGTTTTCCTAATTTTTCAGAATATTTGGAGTTTCAAAAGTATTCGAAATATTCATATTGCTACAGACTGTTCTGTTTTTGAAAGATTCTGTTTTCTTTGCGTTGTGTGCTTGTTTTGATGATTCTATGGTTTTCTTTGATGAGTTTTTGCCATAGAAAAGTTGGAATACAGTAGATATAATTCAAAAATAAAATATGAATTGGTTTACTACAGTACTTATAATAGTGATTTGCTTTCTTATACTAACGGATCTCACGAAGGTTTTGTTGAGTTTTGTGTGATTGAAGTTTTCAAGTTTTAGGTTATCTTACGATGGATGAAGGAATAAGGAGTAAGAAGAGCCTAAGCTTGGGGATGCCCATGGCATCCTGAGCTATTATCCAAAGAGAAGCAAGCAACTAAGCTTGGGGATGCCCCGAGTGGCATCCCCTCTTTCTTCTAACGACCATCGGTATTTTACTCGAAGCTATATTTTTATTCGTCACATACTATGAGTTTTGCTTGGAGCGTCTTGTATGATATGAGTCTTTGCTTGTTTTGCTTTGTGTTCTAAGTTATGAATCCTTGCTGGACACACCTATTTGAGAGAGCCAAAATTATGCCATGACTTGTTAGAATTGCTCTCTATGCTTCACTTAAATTTTTATGAGCTATGGATTTGCTCTAGTGCTTCACTTATATCTTTTTGAGCACGGCATGCTTTAGTTTTTTTTTAAGAAATGCTCTCATACTTCACTTAGATTTATTTGGGAGTTAGTAAATTTTTTAAGAAATTCTCTCTTGCTTCACTTAAATTAATTTGAGAGAATGAAGTATTATGCTCATGATCTTCACTTATATTTGTTTGAGCTTATCAAAAGCAACACATGAAAATTAGTTCCAAACTGATAGATATCCAAGAAGGATATAATAAAAACTTTCATGAACGTCATTGGACAAAATAAACTTGATTCATTGTAATAGTTTTGAGATATGATGATGTGATATGTGAGTTATGTTGATGAGTAATTGTGCTTTAGTAAGAATATTGGTGTTAAGGTTTGTGATACCCTATGCAAGCACGAAAGTCAATAGTTATGCAATGAAATTATATCCTACTTGTGGTGCATTATTCGGTGTTAATTATGCTTAATGCTCGCTTATGAGATTATTCGTTTTTTGGTTGGTCGCTTCTCAATCTTTTGCTAGCCTTCATTTTGCACTAAGTATGATCACTACTTGTGCATCCAAAACCCTTTAAACCAGTTTTGCCACATGAGTCCACTATATCTACCTATATGCGGTATTCTTTTGCCATTCTAAGCAAATTTGTATGTGCCATCTCTAATTTTCAAAATAAACTTCTCTTTTGTGTGTTCGTACCGCTCGCGAGGCGGTAAGGGGTGGCTAATATTTTCCATGCTAGATGTGTTATTCTCACGATGAGTGTTTATTCACTTGTCATTGCACGAGAGTAAGGCAAAGGTATTAGGGATGACCAGTCCCGAAATGAAAAATGAATTTACTTTATGTTATCAAATAATAAATTCCTTGGAAAGTGTTGGTATGGAGGGCACCCGTGGATACGGCTAGCCATGGAAAGTGAAAGAAATGGTGGAAAAAGGAATAAACTTTATTTTCTGTTTGGGAACCGCCTATGATATATCTAGCATGGAAAGTGTTGGGAACTCTAAGTCGTTTTCGTTGGTGGGAAAATCACACCTCCCAAAATGTTTTTATCTCTAAGTTTTTCGCTTTGAGCTCTGGCACCTCTACAAATCCCTACTTCCCTCTGCGAAGGGCCTTTCTTTACTTTATGCAATTTTTATTTTTAATTTGAGTCTCCATCTTCTCTTATAAAGCACCAACTAGGAGGCACTATGATCGTACTTGAGCATTGGGTGTAGTTAATATTCGAGTGTGTTTCATGAATGGATCAATGGTTGAGCATGATGGGCCAGGGATAACTTATTTTAGCGTTGATATTTTGAAAGACATAGTTGCTTGTTGATATGCTTGAGTATTTAAGTCATCATGTCAAAACTAGACTATTGCTTTGAATCATATAAAAGTCCAAATGTCCATGCGATAAAGGAAAGAATATGAGATGACATGTTAGGCAGCATTCCACATCAAAAATTCTGTTTTTATCATTTACCTACTCGAGGACGAGCAGGAATTAAGCTTGGGGATGCTGATACGTCTCCAACGTATCTATAATTTTTTATTGTTCCATGCTGTTATATTATCATTCTTGGATGTTTTACAATCATTTTATAGTCATTTTATATCATTTGTTGGTACTAACCTATTGACATAGTGCCAAGTGCCAGTTGCTGTTTTTTGCATGTTTTTTACATCGCAGGAAATCAATACCAAACGGAGTCCAAACGCAGCGAAACTTTTTGTGAATTTTTTTTGGACCAGAAGACATCCAGTGGGCCGGAGAAGTGTCTGGGGGGTGCTCCGAGGGGAGCACAACCCACCAGGGCGCGCCTGGAGGCCCAGGCGCGCCCTGGTGGGTTGTGCCCACCTCGGGTGCCCCCTGAACAGCCTCTTTGCTCTATAAATACCCCAATATTCCAGATGTAGGAGATATGCCCTAGAGGCAATAATAAATGTTATTGATTATCTCCCTGTTCATAATTAGGTTTATGTTCCATGCTATAACTGCAATGATTCTCGAGTCTGCAAATAAAACGAGGCTCGGAGGAAGACTCATATGCACGTGTGGAATAATAAACGGTAAAATGTATTCCTAGTCAAGCCTCTATGACTGGCTCAAGTGTTGCATGATGGTTCTGTTTTCCTGATCATGGGCATGTCTATGCCAGCAACTTTGAGGGCACAATGTTAGAAGAACATTTGTGTTGAATCGACCCGAATTAATGTTATGCTATGAGATTCATTCGTCACAAGTTAAATGGTTAATAACACAGAGATGGTTAACGTTTGCATGATTCCTCAGACCATGAGAGTATCGAGTTTCTTCATGCTTGATTCATGAACTTTGGGGTTTGTTAAACGTCATCCGTAAATGGGTGGCTATTACGGCGGCTTACGGGTTCATGGAAAAGTGTGTCAAGTAACTTGATAGCTCGAGATTGGGATTTGCTCCTCCGACGATGGAGAGATATCTCTGGGCCCTCTCGGTGTTACGGTATCCATCATCGTCTGGCCAGACACTTTGTGATTTGATCACGGGGATGCCGGAACACGGGAACGAGAAAAGAGAACACATACCGGTAACGAGGTAACTGGCATAGTGGACAAGTTGTTGACCCACAGGGATGCCATCATGTCTCACCTCGGGTATTTTTTAACATATCACAAAGCAACAGGAATAGCACACGGCAACTGGAGGTTCACTCGAATATTCATTCGTGTGGGTATAGGGGTCAATATGGGTGTCCACGGCTCCGATGTTGATCATTGATCGGAAGGGGTTCTGGGTCATGTCTATACTTCACCGAACCTATAGGGTCACACGCTTAAGGGTCATCTATCTGCTGAATACTAGACAGGGAGTCTGAGAGAAAATCACCGAAAAAGTTTCGGACAGCGAAAAAGCTCCGCAGAGAGGTCACCGGATGAGTTCCGGTGAAACTGAAAAGTTGTTTCGGGGTATTCCATTAAGTCAAATTGGTTTTGGCACATGCCTGATAATTCCTGGAGGGTGCCAGAATCATTCTGGAAACTTTTGGGAATTTTCCGAGATGAAAACCGGAAATGTTCCGGAGCTGCCGGAACCGCTTCAGATGCTTTTCGCAGATGAAATCACTAAACTGGAATTGTTTCAGAACGCGTTGAAAATTATTATGGTGGGTATTGGAAATGTTCTAAGCCCACATAAATATTTTCAGTTCGAACGGACGCTGAAAAATGTCATCGTGAATAGTGAAAGTGCTTTTTGGGAATTTTTATGGAAAACACCTTTTGGGAAATTTCCCAAAAGGCTTCTAGAAGCCTTGGGCACTAAGGAAGCCCCCTTGGGGGGGGCCCAAGGGGTGGCCGGCCATGGAGGGTGGAGCTCCATGGAGCTCCACATGGCACTCCTTTTTGCTTTATTCTTTATGTAAATGACATAAAGTGGGGGTACTTTTGGTATTTGTGAATGCCAACTTTACCCCTTGGCTTTCCTATAAATAGAGGAGAGTGGGCTGCCCACAAACCTCATCCCTTCTCACATACAAGTGCCATGCAATAATCTGGCTTCTCTCTCCCTCCCACGAAAAGAGTTTCGTAGAGCCGAAAGGCTGTCTGGGTTCCGGTGGGAACTAGTTCTGGACGGCGAAGCCCTGCCGGATAGATGACACCATATGTGTGCAACTCTGTAGAGAGGTCGTAGTTTCGATCTTAGTGCCCGAGGGGCTGTTTGTGAGTGCCTCCCGAAGGGCTGTCCAAGTGACGGTCCAAGTTCTGTGAGTCCTCCCGGAGGGCTGTCCGAGTGACCGTTCGAGTTTCGAAGGTCCTCCCGAAGGGCTGTCCGCGATACCGTCCGGGGGACTGTTCGACCGCCTCCCGGAGGGCTGTCCGAAGGGAAGACGAGGGTATACATCCTCGCGGTTGGGAGGTTGTAAATCCTAGCTGCGGGGATCTGCACCGCCGATCGTCATCGACTCTACTTCCGTTGCGCTACGAGTCGGTAACGAAAAGATCAAACCTTGTATGCAGTCTCCATAGTGGTCCTGGGCTGGTGCGTAGGTCGGAAAATTTTTGTTTTCTGCTGCGTTACCCTACACCAGAAACCCTAGAGGAGTCGACGAAAATCAATTCCAGCCGCCGCAGAATCTAGAACCACCAGATCCAATCTAGACACCATCATGGAGGGGTTCACCACTTCCATTGGTGCCTCTCCGATGATGCGTGAGTAGTTCTTTGTAGACCTACGGGTCCGTAGTTAGTAGCTAGATGGCTTTCTCTCTCTTGTTTGATTCTCAATACAATGGTCTCTTGGAGATCCATATGATGTAACTCTTTTTGCGGTGTGTTTGTTGGGATCCGATGAACTTTGAGTTTATGATCAGATCTATCTTTTTATCCATGAAAGTTATTTGAGTCTTCTTTGATCTCTTATATGCATGATTGCTTATAGCCTTGTATTTCTTCTCCGATATTTGGGTTTTGTTTGGCCAACTTGATCTATTTATCTTGCAATGGGAAGAGGTGCTTTGTAGTGGGTTCGATCTTACGGTGCTTGATCCCAGTGACAGAAGGGGAACCGACACGTATGTATCGTTGCTACTAAGGATAAAACGATGGGGTCTATTTCTACATAAATAGATCTTGTCTACATCATGTCATCGTTCTGATTGCATTACTCCGTTTCTCCATGAACTTAATACACTAGATGCATGCTGGATAGCGGTCGATGTGTGGAGTAATAGTAGTAGATGCAGGCAGGAGTCGGTCTACTAATCTTGGACGTGATGCCTATATAATGATCATTGCCTGGATATCATCATGATTATTTGAAGTTTTATCAATTGCCCAACAGTAATTTGTTCACCCACCGTTTGCTATTTTTCTCGAGAGAAGCCACTAGTGAATCCTACGACCCCCGGGTCTCTTTTCCAATATATTTGCTTTCAAGATCTATTTTGCTATTCGCTCTTTTCTTTATTTGCAACTTTTATTTTTAGATCTATTAAACCAAAAATACAAAAATACCTTGTTGCACTTTATTTTATTTGGCGTTCGATCTATCAATATTTACTACTCTCTCACGTCCGTTTGCCAATTTTTTGCGCTGTTGCCTGAAAGGGATTGACAACCCCTTTTACACGTCGGGTTGCGAGTATTTGTTATTTGTGTGCAGGTGATGTTTACATAGTGTTGCTTGGTTCTCCTACTGGTTTGATAACCTTGGTTTCATCACTGAGGGAAATACCTACCGCCGCTGTGTTGCATCATCCCGTCCTCTTTGGGGAAATACCGACGTAGCTTCAAGCCGCATCAGTGTCTCTATTAGCAAGTTTAATAGTAACATCTATGTCTTCTATTTCAGCAGGTGCTATGTCATTCATAATTTCTTGGTATAAGGTAAAAGGAATAGCACTCACGCTAGCACCTAAATCACATAAACCATGGTAACAATGATCTTCAATTTTAACTGAGACAACAGGCATGCCAACAACAGGTCCATGTTTATCTTTTTCATCGGGTTTGGCAATTCTAGCAGCTTCATCACAGAAGTAAATAACATGCTGATGTCGCTTGAACTACGTCGGTATTTCCCCAAAGAGGAAGGGATGATGCAGCATAGCTACGATAGGTATTTCCCTCAGTGATGAAACCAAGGTTATCGAACCAGTAGGAGAACCAAGCAACACTATGTAAACGGTACCTGCACACAAAGAACAAATACTTGCAACCGGACGTGTTAAAGGGGTTGTCAATCGCTTTCGGGGAACGGTGCCAGAAATTGTCGCGTGGACGGGAGACTAATTGTGATAGATTGGATAAATAGATCTCGAATAAACGCGAAATAAAAGATGCAAATAAAAAGTGCAGCAAGGTATTTTTGGGTTTTTGGAAATATAGATCTGAAAATAAAAGTGGCAAATGATAGATTGGAAAGCAAATATGAAGAAGAATAGACCCGGGGGCCGTAGATTTCACTAGTGGCTTCTCTCAAGAAAGATATCATACGGTGGGTAAACAAATTACTGTTGGGCAATTGATAGAACTTCAAATAATTATGACGATATCCAGGCAATGATCATTATATAGGCATCACGTCCAAGATTAGTAGACCGACTCCTACCTGCATCTACTACTATTACTCCACACATCGACCGCTATCCAGCATGCATCTAGTGTATTAAGTTCATGGAGAAACGGAGTAATGCAATCAGAACGATGACATGATGTAGGCAAGATCTATTCATGTAGGAATAGACCCCATCTTGTTATCCTTAATGGCAATGATCAATACGTTTCTTGCTGCCCCTTCTGTCACTGGGAAAGAACACCGCACGACCGAACCCATCACAAAGCACCTTTTCCCAAGGCAAGAAAAATCGATCTAGCGGCGGCTGAAATTGTGTTTCGTCGACTCCCCTAGGGTTTTTGGATTTTTGGGGTATTTATAGAGCAAAGAGACGGTGCGGGAGGCGGCCGAGGTGGGCACAACCGACCAGGCCGCGCCTGGGCCCCCAGGCGCGCCCAGGTGGGTTGTGCTCCCCTCGGAGCCCCCTCTGGTACTTCTTTGGCCCAACAGGTGTCTTCTGGTCCAGAAAAAATCTTCGAAAAGTTACCTGCGTTCGGACTCCGTTTGGTATTGATTTTCTGTGAAGTAAAAAACAAGCAAAAAACAACAACTGGCACTGGGCACTATGTCAATAGTTAGTCCCAAAAAATGATATAAAGTTGCTATAAAATGATTGTAAAACATTCAAGAATGATAATATAACAGCATGAAACAATCAAAAATTATAGATACGTTGGAGATGTATCAGCATCCCCAAGCTTAATTCCTGCTCGTCCTCGAGTAGGTAAATGATAAAAACAGAATTTTTGATGTGGAATGCTGCCTAACATATTTCATCACATTGTTTTCTTTTGTAGCATGGACATTTGGACTTTTATATGGTTCAAAGCAATAGTCTAGTTTTGACATAAAGATTTCAATACTCAAGCATATCAACAAGCAACCATGTCTTTCAGAATACCAACACTAAAGCAAGTTATCCCTAGCCCATTATGCTCAATCATTGATCCATTCATGAAACACACTCGCATATTAGCTATATTCAATGCTCAAGTACGATCATAGAGCACCTTAGTTGGTGCTTATAAGAGAAGATGGAGACTCAAGTAAAAATAAAAATTGCATAAAGTAAATAGAATGGCCCTTCGCAGAGGGAAGTAGGGATTTGTAGAGGTGCCAGAGCTCAAAGCGAAAATTGAGAGATAAAACATTTTGAGAGGCATACTTTTCCCATCAACGAAAACAATCGAGTAGTTCCCAATACTTTCCATGCTAGATATATCATAGGCGGTTCCCAAACAGAAAATAAAGTTTATTCCTTTTTCCACCATACTTTCACATTCCACGGCTAGCCGTATCCACGGGTGTCGTCCATACAACCACTTTCCAAGGAGTTTATTATTTGACAACATAAAGTAAATTCATTTTTCATTTCGGGACTGGGCATCCCTAATACCTTTGCCGTACTCTCGTGCAATGACAAGTGAATAAACACTCATCTTGAGAATAACACATCTAGCATGGAAAAATATCAGCCACCCCTTACCATTTCATGAGCGGTACGAGCACACAAAAAGGAAATTTATTTTGAAAATTAGAGATGGCACATACAAATTTGCTTAGAACGGCACGGAAATACCGCATATAGGTAGGTATAGTGGACTCATATGGCAAAACTGGGTTTAAGGATTTTGGATGCACAAGTAGTATTCCTACTTAGTACAAGTGAAGGCTAGCAAAACGATTGAGAAGCATCCAACCAAGAAAAGAAAAATCTCATAAGCGAGCATTAAGCATAACTAACACCGAATAATGCACCACAAGTAGGCATAACTATTGACTTTCGTGCTTGCATAGGGAATCACAAACCTTAACACCAATATTCTTACTAAAGCACAATTACTCATCAACATGACTCACATATCACTATCATCATATCGCAAAACTATTACAAAGAATCAAGTTTCTTTGTCCAATGATCTTCATGAAAGTTTTTATTATATCCCTCTTGAATATCTATCACTTTGGGACTAGTTTAATATGTTGCTTTTGATAGCTCAAACAAATCTAAGTGAAGAACATGAGCATAAATTTTTTGTGTCTTTCAAAATAATACAAGTGAAGGGTGAGATAATTTCTTCAAAAAATACTACTCTCAAATAAATCTAAGTGAAGCATGAGAGCGTTTCTTCGAAAGTATTAAAGCACACCATGCTCAAAAAGATATAAGTGAAGCACTAGAGCAATTCCATAGCTCAAAAAATTTAAGTGAAGCACATAGAGCAATTCTAACAAATCATAGCATAATTTTGGCTCTCTCAAATAGTTGTGTCCAGCAAGGATACTTATGACAAACTAAAAAGCAAAATAAGCAAAGACTCATATAATACAAGACGCTCCAAGCAAAACTCATGATATGTGACGAATAAAAATATAGCTCCAAGTAAAATACCGATGGTTGTTAGAAGAAAGAGGGGATGCCACTCGGGGCATCCCTAAGCTTAGTTGCTTGTTCATCCTTGAATATTACCTTGGAATGCAGTAGCATCCCCAAGCTTAAGCTCTTCTTACTCCTTATTCCTTCATCCATCGTGATCTCACCCAAAACTTGAAAATTTCAATCACACAAAACTTAACAAAACCTTCGTGAGATCCGTTAGTATAAGAAAACCAATCTTTACTTTAGGTACTGTTGTAAACTCATTCAAATTTTACTATTGCATTATATCTACTGTATTCCAACTTTACTATGGCTTACACCCCCCGATAAAGTCCATAGATTCATCAAAATAAGCACACAATGCAACGAAAACAGAATCTGTCAAAAACAGAACAATCTGTAAAGACGTGAATTTTTCTCATACTTCTGTAACTCTAAAAATTCTGAAAAATTAGGAGAACGTAGGAAATTTGTATATCAATCTTGTGAAAACAATTCATAAGTTTTCGTCACTTCTGTGAATTTTTATAATTGTTTTACTGGATGCAAAAGTTTCTGTTTTCTAACAAGATCAAATCAACTATCACCCAACATGATCCCAAAGGCTTTGCTTGGCTCAAACACTAATTAAAACTTAAAAACACAATCATAACAGTAGCATAATTGTGCAAACACTCAAGAATAGAAGGAAAAAGACAAAAATAAATTTTATTCATTGGGTTGCCTCCCAACAAGCGCTCTCGTTTTACGCCCCTAGCTAGGCATAAAGCATAGATTCAAATATTGTCATCTTTAGTTTCCAACTCTTCAATCAAACACTTGGAATTCTTCAAAGATTTAGCATACAAATTTTCAATAACAATACTTCTAGGAACGAGATTGAAAAATTCATTCTTGCAAGTAGGGTCTCTTATCACTTCAACAAAGTCGGGGTGAATACTAATCATCTTAATATCTTCTTTGTTATTATTTGAAGTTGCACCCTTGTTCTTAGTGATTTGAGTAATCTTGCTAATTTTAATGGGAGTTTTTTCAATAGTTTTAGCAAAAGCAAAAGTCGAGCTTAAATTGCTAAAAATTTCTTCCAACTTATCGATCTGAGAAGGTATTTCTTCAATTCTTTCGTGAATTACAGTTCCCTTTTCTTTTAACAACTTAAAAACCTCTCCCGCTTTTGACCCAATTTTACTAGCAAGATTATGCATCTTTTTATCCAATTTTTCAATGTGTTCTTCGGTAAGCATTTTCTTTTCAATAGCATCTAGCCTTTCCATAACCTGTTCGAGAGTTAAAGTTGTTTCATTAATCATAAGAGGTGGTGAACCCACTAGATTTCTCATAGCATTAAAAGCATCTAGAGAAGGACACATCAAGAAATTCCCACCGGTAATCGTATCAAGGATGAAACTATACTAAGTAGTGCTACCCACATAAAAACTGCAAAGAAGAACAACGGTAGATTGCTTACGAATAGATCTATTATGAGCACTGCAAATCCTATACCAAGCATCTTTTAAATTCTCCCCTACCCTTTGTTTGAAGTTAAGAACTTCGTTCTCAGGGGTGCACGCAACAGAGGAAGAACTATCCATAGCAACAAGAAGTGGCAACCAAAATTGCACACAAAAAACAGATCTGACGAGAAAACAGCGAACGAAAAAGAGGGCGAATAAAACGACAAATTTTTGTGAAGTAGGGGAGATGAAAACGAGAGGCAAATGGCAAATAATGTAAATTGCAAGGAGATGAGATTTGTGATTAGGAACCTGACAGATGTTGATGATGTCTCCCCGGCAACGGCGCCAGAAATTGGTGCCTTGTCGGGAGACTATCTTGACTTGATCCTCCTCGGCAACGGCGCCAGAAATTCCTTTTGATGTCGCTTGAACTACGTCGGTATTTCCCCAAAGAGGAAGGGATGATGCAGCACAACTACGGTAGGTATTTCCCTCAGTGATAAAACCAAGGTTATCGAACCAGTAGGAGAATCAAGCAACACTATATAAACGGTACCTGCACACAAAGAACAAATACTTGCAACCCGATGTGTTAAAGGGGTTGTCAAAACCTTTCGGGGAACGGTGCCAGAAATTGTCGCGTGGACGGGAGACTAATTGTGATAGATTGGATAAATAGATCTTGAATAAACGCGAAATAAAAGATGCAAATAAAAAGTGCAGCAAGATATTTTGGGTTTTTGGAAATATAGATCTAAAAATAAAAGTGGCAAATAATAGATCGGAAAGCAAATATGAAGAAGAATAGACCCAGGGGCCGTAGATTTCACTAGTGACTTCTCTCAAGAAAGATAGCATACGGTGGGTAAACAAATTACTGTTGGGCAATTGATGGAACTTCAAATAATTATGACGATATCCAGGCAATGATCATTATATAGGCATCACGAGCATGATTAGTAGACCGACTCCTGCCTGCATCTACTACTATTACTCCACACATCGACCGCTATCCAGCATGCATCTAGTGTATTAAGTTCATGGAGAAACGGAGTAATGCAATAAGAACGATGACATAATGTAGACAAGATCTATTCATGTAGGAATAGACCCCATCTTGTTATCCTTAATGGCAACGATCAATACGTGTCTTGCTGCCCCTTCTGTCACTAGGAAAGAACACCGCACGACCAAACCCATCACAAAGCACCTCTTCCCATGGCAAGAAAAATCGATCTAGTCAGCCTAACTAAACCAAAGATTCAAAGAAGAAATACGAGGCTATAATTAATCATGCATATAAGAGATCAAAGAAACTCAAATAACTTTCATGGATAAAAAATAGATCTGATCATAAACTCAAAGTTCATCGGATCCCAACAAACACACCGCAAAAAGAGTTACATTAAATAGATATCCAAGAGACCATTGTATTGAGAATCAAAAGAGAGAGAGAGGAAGCCATCTAGCTACTAACTACGGACCCGAAGGTCTACAATGAACTACTCACGCATCATCGGAGAGGCACCAATGAGGATGATGAACCCCTCCGTGATGGTGTCTAGATTGGATATGGTGTTTCTGGAACTTGCGGAGGCTGGAATTGTGTTTCGTCGACTCCCCAAGGGTTTTTGGATTTTTGGGGTATTTATAGAGCAAAGAGGCGGTGTGGGAGGCGGCCGAGGTGGGCACAACCCACCAGGGCGCGCCCGGGCCCCCAAGCGCGCCCGGGTGGGTTGTGCTCCCCTCGGAGCCCCCCTCTGGTACTTCTTTGGCCCAACAGGTGTCTTCTGATCCAGAAAAAATCTCCAAAAAGTTTCGCTGCGTTTGGCCTCCGTTTGGTATTGATTTTCTGAGAAGTAAAAAATAGCAACTGGCACTGGGCACTATGTCAATAGGTTAGTCCCAAAAAATGATATAAAGTTGCTATAAAATGATTGTAAAATATCCAAGAATGATAATATAACAGCATGGAACAATCAAAAATTATAGATACATTGGAGACGTATCACATGCCCATCAATATTTTCTACCAGGAGATCTTTAACCATAGCAACACTAGGTTCCACTTTAATTTGCTTAGGAGGTTTATGTGCTCTAATATTACTTTTGCGAAGTACAGTTGAAACCTTAGCATGTTCCTTTATCCTAACAGGGAAAGGTGGTTTTTCAATATAAGCAGTAGGCACAACTGTATCAACATTGTAAATGATCGTTTCATCTTTAGCTATGTCGGGTTCTTTAATTTCCTCTTTGATAGGGGGATGATATTTAAACCACTTCTCTTTAGGGAGATCAACATGAGTAGCAAATGATTCACAGAAAGAGGCTACTATCTCAGAGTCAAGTCCATATTTAGTGCTAAACTTTTGAAAAGCATCGGTATTCATAAAAGATTTAACACAATCAAACTCAAGCTTAATACCTGACTCTTTACCTTCGTCGAGTTCCCAGTCTTCAGAGTTGCGTTTAATTCTTTCTAAAAGATCCCACCTGAATTCAATAGTCTTCTTCATAAAAGAACCAGTACAAGAAGTATCGAGCATGGATTGATCATCACGAGAAAGCCGAGCATAAAAAATCTGAATAATAATTTCTCTTGAAAGCTCATGATTGGGGCATGAATATAACATTAACTTAAGCCTCCCCCAAGCTAGAGCGATACTTTCTCCTTCACGAGGCCAAAAATTATATATATATATAATTCCGATCACGATGAACTAGATGCATAGGATAATTTTTTTGGTGAAATTCCAATTTCAATCGATTCCAGTTCCAAGATCCAATATCATCGCATAGCCTATACCATGCCAATGCTTTTCCCTTCAAAGATAAAGGGAAACCTTCTTCTTAGCTTCATCTCCGGGCAAACCTGCAAGCTTAAATAATCCACAAATTTCATCCACATATATCAAGTGCATATCAGGTTGTTTGGTTGCATCTCCTGCATAAGGATTAGCTAGCAGTTGTTCTATCATACCTGAAGGAATTTCATAACCAATATTTTCAGTAGGTGCAGTAGGTTGAGGGGCTACTAATTGTGGTTCCGGTCGAGGTGAAGATACCCCGAACAAACCCCTCAAAGGATGATTCTCCATAGTAACAAGTGACAATAAATTTCAGCACGTAGTAATAATTTTTCCTTACCGATTTCCACTTACCAAGAGCGCTTCACTCCCTGGCAATGGCGCCAGAAAAGAGCCTTGATGACCCACAAGTATAGGGCATCAATCATAGTCCTTTCGATAAGTAAGAGTGTCAAACCCAACGAGGAGCAGAAGGAAATGACAAGTGGTTTTCAGCAAGGTAATGTCTGCAAGCACTGAAATAGTCGGTAACAAGTAGTTTGATAGCAAGATAATTTGTAACGAGCAAGTAACGGTAACGGTAAATAAAGTGCAGCAAGGTAGCCCAATCCTTTTGAGGCAAAGGACAGGCCAAAACGGTCTCTTATGATAAGCAAAGCGTTCTTGAGGGTACACGGGAATTTCATCATATCATTTTCATCATGTTGGCTTAATTCGTGTTCGCTACTCTGATAATTTGATATGTGGGTGGATCAGTGCTTAGGTGCTGTTCTTACTTGAACAAACCTCCTACTTATGATTAACCCCCTCGCAAGCATCCGCAACTACGAGAAAAGTATTAAGATAAAATCTAACCATAGCATTAAACTTTTGGATCCAAATCGGTCCCTTACGAAGTAGCGCATAAACTAGGGTTTAAGCTTCTGTCACTCTAGCAACCCATCATCTAATAAATACTCCACAATGCATTCCCTTAGGCACAAATATGGTGAAGTGCCATGTAGTCGACGTTCACATGACACCACTAAGGGAATCACAACATACATATCATCAAAATATCGAACACATATCAAGTTCACATGATTACTTGCAACATGACTTCTCCCGTGACCTCAAGAACAAAAGTAACTACTCACAAATAATAATCATGCTCAAGATCAGAGGGGTATTGAATGGCATAATGGATCTGAACATATAATCTTCCACCAAATAAACCATATAGTAATCAACTACAAGTTGTAATCAACACTACTAGTCACCCACAAGCACCAATCTAAGGTTCCGGTACAAAGATTGAACATAAGAGATGAACTAGGGTTTGAGAGTAGATGGTGGTGAAGATGTTGATGGAGATGGCCCTCCCAAAGATGGGAGAGTTGTTGGTAATGACGATGACTTCCCCCTCCGGGAGGGAAGTTCCCCCGGCGGAATCGCTTCGCCGGAGGGCAAAAGTGCTCCTGCCCAAGTTCCGCCTCGAGACGGCGGCGCTTCGTCCCGAAAGTTCTCCACTTATTTTTTCTAGGTCAAAATGACTTATATACCAGAAGATGGGCACCGGAGGTGGGCCGAGGAGGGCACAACCCACCAGGGCGCACCTGGGCTCCCTGGCGCACCCAGGTGGGTTGTGCCCACCTAGTGGGCCCCCTCTGGTAGTTATTTGCTCCAATAATTCTTAAATATTCCATAAAAAATCTCTGTGAAGTCTCAGCTTATTTGGAGATGTGCATAATAGGTAGCTCTGACGTGCCCTTTTTAGGTCCAGAATTCCAGCTGTCGCTATTCTCCCTCTTTGTGTGAACCTTGCATATTATGTGTTTGATCTAAGTAAGACCTTTGGGATGGTCTACGGTGATAGTTGATTTGATCTTGCTGAAAAACAGAAACTTTTGCGTCCAGTTGCAGAATTTTGATAATTCACAGAAGAGAAGAAAAATTCTGAAGTTTTTACACCGAATTTATATACAAATTTCCCAGGAGGTCCTAATTTTTCAGAATTTTTAGAGCAACAGAATTATGAGTAATATTCGGATATTCACAGACTGTTCTGTTTTTTTACAGATTCTGTTTTTCATGTGTTGTTTGCTTATTTGGATGAATTTATGGGTAGTATCGGGGGGTATGAACCATGGAGAAGTTGGAATACATTATATATAACACCATTATAAATTATAATGAGTTCACAACAGTACCTAAGTGGTGATTTGCTTTTCTTACACTAACGGAGCTTATGAGTTTTTTGTTGAGTTTTTTGTTGTGAAGTTTTCAAGTTTTGGATAAAGATTTGATGGACAATGAAATAAGGAGTGGTAAGAGCCTAAGCTTGGGGATGCCCAAGGCACCCCTGGATGGCATCCCCTCTTTTGTCTTCAATCCATCGGTAAATTTACTTGAGGCTATATTTTTATTCACCACATGATATGTGTTTTGCTTGGAGCGTCTTGTATGATATGAGTCTTTTCTTTTTAGTTTGCCACAATCATCCTTGCTGCACACACCTTTTGAGAGGGACACACATTAGTCGGGAATTTATTAGAATACTCTATGTTCTTCACTTATATCTTTTGAGCACGGCGGTGGTTTAATTTTATAGAAATTGATGAACTCTCATGCTTCACTTATATTATTTTGAGAGTCTTAAACAGCATGATAATTTGCTTAGGTTATGAATTTAGTCCTAATATGATGGGCATCCAAGAGGGATATAATAAAAACTTTCATATAAAGAGCATTGAATACTATGAGAAGTTTGATTCCTTGCATTTGTTTTGAGATATAAAGATGGTGATATTAGAGACATGCTAGTGAGTAATTGTGGATTGGTAGAAATACTTGTGTTAAAGTTTGTGATTCTCGTAGCATGCACGTAAGCTGAACCGTTATGTGGTTTAGTCGGAGCATGATTTATTTTTTGATTGCCATACTTTATGTGGAGGACAGGATCGTGCGATGGTTAACTCCTACCAACCCTTCCCCTAGGAGTATGCGTGTAGTACTTTTGCAATAAGTATGCGAGTTCTTTATGACTAATGTTGAGTCCATGGATTATACGCACTCTCACCCTTTCACCATTGCTAGCCTCTCTAGTACCGCGCAACTTTCGCCGGTGCATTACACCCACCATATATCCTTCCTCAAAACAGCCACCATACCTACCTATTATGACATTTCCATAGCCATTCCGAGATATATTGCCATGCAACTTTCACCGTTTCTTTTATTATGACAAGCACCATCATTGTCATATTACTTTGTATGATCATGTAGTTGGCATAGTATTTGTGGCAAAGCAACCATTCATATTTTTTATACATGTCACTCTTGATCATAGCACATCCCGGTACACCGCCGGAGGCATTCATATAGAGTCATATCTTGTTCTAGTATCGAGTTGTAATTCTTGAGTTGTAAGTAAATAAAAGTGTGATGATCTTCATTATTAGAGCATTGTCCCAAGTGAGGAAAGGATGATGGAAGCTGTGATTCCATCACAAGTTGGGATGAGTCTCCGGACTTAAAATAAATAAATAAAAGAGGACAAAGAAGCCTACCAAAAAAAGAGAGAAAAGAGAGAAGGGACAATGTTACTATCCTTTTACCACACTTGTGCTTCAAAGTAGCACCATGATCTTCATGATAGAAAGTCTCCTATGTTGTCACTTTCATATACTAGTGGGAATTTTTCATTATAGAACTTGGCTTGTATATTTCAATGATGGGCTTCCTCAAAGTGCCCTAGGTCTTCGTGAGCAAACAAGTTGGATGCACACCCACTTAGTTTCTTTTTGAGCTTTCATACACTTATAGCTATAGTGCATCCGTTGCATGGCAATCCCTACTCACTTGCATCGATATCGATTGATGGGCATCTCCATAGCTCATTAATTTGCCTAGTTGATGTGAGACTATCTCCTTCTTTTTGTCTTCTCCATAAGCATCATATTCTATTCCACCTATAGTGCTATATCCATGGCTCACGCTCATGTATTGCGTGAAAGTTGAAAAAGTTTGAGAACACTATAGTATGAAACAATTACTTGGCCGATACCGGGGTTGTGCATGATAAAATATTTTGTGTGATGAAGATGGAGTATAGCCAGACCATATGATTTTGTAGGGATAACTTTCTTTGGCCATGTTATTTTGAGAAAACACGATTGCTTTATTAGTATGCTTGAACTATTATTGTTTTTATGTCAATATTAAACTTTTGTTTTGAATCTTATGGATCTGAACATTCATGCCATAATAAAGAAGATTCAATTAAAAAAATATGTTAGGTAGCATTTCACATTAAAAATTCTGTTTTTATTATTTACCTACTCGAGAACGAGCAGGAA
This sequence comes from Thinopyrum elongatum, assembly GCA_011799875.1. Lineage (NCBI taxonomy): Eukaryota > Viridiplantae > Streptophyta > Magnoliopsida > Poales > Poaceae > Thinopyrum > Thinopyrum elongatum. Next base: position 534,695,129 of record CM022302.1, read on the forward strand.
TTAAGCTTGAGGATGCTTGATACGTCTCCAACGTATCTATAATTTTTAATTGTTCCATGCTATTATATTATCTATCTTGGATGTTTTATATGTATTTATATGTTATTTTATATTATTTTTGGACTAACTTATTAACCTAGAGCCCAGTGCCAGTTTCTGTTTTTTTCCCCTTATTTTTGAGTTTTACAGAAAAGAAATATCAAACGGAATAAAACTTTCACGATGATTTTTTTGGACCAGAAGACATCCACGAAGTTTGGAGAGGGGGCCAGAAGAGTCCCAAAAAAGTTATCCCTACAAGCCCAGACTCACGTAGCACCAAGCCCAGACTCACATAGTGCAACATGGCTTTCTCTACCTTGGTCTAGCCCAAGCCCCCAGGCCCGCCAGGCCCGTACCCAAACCAAAACCAGCGTCGCGCTGGGCACACGTATGACGCAATGACGCATGTTCGATTCACGTTGACAAAACGGGACGGCACGTGGACACAATCGCGGGCATTGTTCGTCAAACGGCCCCCGTCCCTTTCGGGGCGCCCGTCCTCTCGAAGGCTGCCGCCGTCTCATTCCAGCAACAAGACAGGCCTTCTAGCAGCCCGGCCTACGCTACGTCGGGCATGGCCGGAGTTCCCAATGACCAACACTCTCCCCACGCTTCGATCCGTCCGCCCGCCCGCCATGGAAGCTCGTCCGGCCCCTGTATAAATAGGCGCGACGCGTCCTCTGCAAGACTCCCCTGGTTGGTCGCGGTGATGAGCAGCGAGCGCATCGACAAGTGATTGAGATCGCCATGGGGTCCTTGGAAGGCGACGTGGCCACCTCGCCGTCTCTGTCCAGCACCGGCAGCAGCGGCACCGGCGCCGGCAACGACAACCATGGCGGCGGCGGCGGCGGCGAGGTGAGGATATACGCCTGCTTCGCGCACGGCGTGTCCAACAGCCTCGAGTGCTACGAGCCGGGCGCCAACACGTGGCGCCGCGTCGGCGGCCTCCCGGGGGTGCCCCACGGCCACGTGCTCAAGGGCTTCGCCGTCGTCGCGGTCGCCGAGTCCGTCTACGTCATCGGCGGCCGCCTCTGCCGCAGGGAGGCCGCGCCCGGCGGCGACTACCGCGACACGGACGTGGGCGTGCGCGCCGACGTGCTCCGCTACGACGTGCGCCGCGGGGAGTGGCGCTGCTGCGCGCCGCTGCTGGTCCCGCGCGTCGACTTCGCGTGCGCGCCGTGCCGGGGCAGGATCTGCGTCGCCGGCGGGCTCTGCTCGCTCTCCGGCGCCCGGGGCACGGCGGCCGCCGAGGTGTACGACCCGGAGACCGGCCGCTGGTCGCCGCTCCCGGACATGAGCACGCTGCGGTACAAGTGCGTGGGCGTGACGTGGCAGGGCGGGTTCCACGTGGTGGGCGGCTTCGCCGAGAGCACCACGCCGGCGGCCGCGCCCGGGGAGGCGCAGTCGTCGGCGCTGGAGCGGAGCTCCGCCGAGGTGTTCAACTGCGCTCGCGGCGTGTGGGAGATTATCCCGGGGATGTGGCAGCTGGACGTGCCGCCGAACCAGATCGTGGCGGTGGCCGGCCGGCTCTTCAGCTCCGGCGACTGCCTCAACAGCTGGAAGGGCCACGTCGAGGTCTACGACGGCGAGCTCAACATCTGGAGCGTCATGGACCACTCGGCGCTGTCGGACCTGGCGCTGCTGGCCAGCAACCTGCCGCCATCAGCGCAGCAGCTCTATCTCACCATGGCCGTGGTCGGGACGCGGCTCTTCTTCCTCGCCGGGTACGAGATCGCCGGCGACGACGACGAGAGCTTCAGGACGGTCTCGCTGGTGCACAGCTACGACACCAGCGCCGCCCCGGGGCTGGCGCCGGCGTGGAGCAGCTTCCAGCCCAAGATGGACCATGACAACAACGTCGAGGACGGCAGCAAGGAGCTCTTCAGCCAGTGCTGCTCCGTGCAGCTCTCCAGCTGATCAGTTGCAACCCTCAGTCCAGTCCAGTCCAGTACACACAGTCAGTCTGTCTGTATCATGGTTCTAACCATGAAAAAAATTCTACTTGTGCTGTTGTGGTAAATTCGTGTGACTGTATTTTTCCTTTCTTTGTGGAGTGGACAATGGAGAATATATATACATGGAGTGATACTTTATACCCAAATGTTAAAAAGTTTCCTACTTTATATTATATACTCTATTTATGAATGCAAGGAAACGCAAGCATCTAGAAAATGAGAAGAACTGAAGGCATAATATAGAAGCGAAAACTTGCAGACAACAAAATGAGATCAGTTTTATCAAAGGTTCAGAGAGTTGAGTTATCAGGCTCAGCAAACTGCTCATGATTTAGTCGATGTGCCATCAACCCAAGGAGCGTATGAGTTATGCCCGAGGGAAAAAGGAATGATACAAACCATCAAAACAGCCACTAAACATCTTTACAGATGCTCTTGGCGAACAAATGACGGTGTTCGTCGATCTCGTGCCGCAGATTGTTTATGAGCAGACAAGCTATGGTTACTACATGCTCCACTATTTCAACGTTAATTGAACACCGGAGACTAGTTCTTCATACCAAAACGGGTCGAGTTACCTGTAAATAAACAGATATCGGAATGTAAGAGGCAGGCTAAATTTAGTTCAGAGGTTGATAAAAACAGAGCAAAAGTTCTTTGTAAACTCACTCTTGCATGCTATGACCAGCATCAGGCCATCTATATGACTATAAGGGTTTGGGTTTCTTGCATTACAACGTTGATGAGTTCCAACTTGCATCAACAGCTTCCAAAATTCTCCGATGAAGCAGAGCTCCGGAGCAAGCTATTATGCCTCTGTCCAAACCCTCCAAGTAAACACCCCTGGAAAAGTCCAACGGGCAACCTCCGGCGTCTGTGACCACTCCACCAGCCTCTTGAATGATGACCACCCCTGCGGCATGATCCCATATCTTCTCCTTGTATCCAGCTCTAGCGAATTTCATGAAGATTTCTGCATCACCTCGTGCTATTGCAGCATATTTCACCATGCTGTACACACGCAGAGGCTGGTTTCTGGAAAACAAGCAAATGAAATATCAATAAACAGAGTGCTCAAAATCCAAAACTTGCAACCCGCATGCAGATGACATGGAACAAGAGCAAAATGCCAGCACCACTGCATTCTAATGGCCATGTAAAGCATTACCCTATTCACTATTCAGCAATACCGTATGCCAACTAACACATGTAAATCTATAAAATAAATTTCGCACTCTAGTGAAATAATATTATCATGGTTAACAAAAGTACCGCATAGACAATGAAATTAAGAACTGACCTTAAGCCTACACTATGGGCAAGTCCTGCAGTGAAGGAATGGCTCGAGTTAGCTTTCTCAACAGGTTCACAGAATGTTGCTGAAACTGGATCACTGACGGATGATACTTGAACCTCCCTTGAGTTATGCCAACTAAGCATACCAAAGTCATGAACCAATGGCTGCATCCAAGCTTGGCCACATCCTTTGTGAGCATACATTACGCAACCCTTGTTCCAGGATCCTGATGTAGGGGGAGCAACCTTAGACATCAACCTGTAGTACCGTTGGTGGTAGTTGAGCCATTCCTTCTTCATTGGATAATTTGGGCACCCGAGAACACCAAGCACAACTTCCCCATCTTCAATTAAGGCAAGAGCAATAGCGTATTGGTCCCCACGCACAAAACCAAGTGTGCCGTCCACAGGATCAAGCACCCAGAATCTTCCTTTTGGACCTCCGGTAGAGCTGCACTTCCGTATAGTTTGAAGAACATCATGAGCCCCGAGGTCTTCCTCCGGGGATCTCAGCCCATACTTTGGAGCTTCAACCAGGCAACCATTGACTGCAGCGACAACAGACTCAAGCAAAGCCGTGCCGTCGCTACTAGATAGTGTCTTATCATCTTCCTCTGCTACGATCGACAAACTTTCATCACCAAAGCAATCTGAAAGTAGCCAGCTCACTGTTGCTTGCACGCCCCAATCTGGCATAAGGAATACAGATGGATTTATTAGGAACTAACCACCACAAAGACCCAATTTATTGCATAATATTTATACATCCAATTCCGGGCACTCAGTGACAAAATTTGTTGCATAATATTTATATATGGGCCATTCCTGGTATGTTGGAACTTGAAACACCCACTATATTTCGTTGTGAGGCTGCAAGCTGAATTGCATTTGCAGCCCACTATCAGTACTGTAACAATCGAACCGGTATATCAGTGAAAAATATGCAATCTTATTTATCAAATGGGGAAAAAAGATTACCACACTCACACAATTCGAAAGTCAACGCCAATAATTTAACTAAGCGCCACCTCCTTTAGGCATTGAGACTCGCTCTAACTAATACTACTACAGAGTATATTTTTCCCAATACAGCAGAGTTGTAGTTTGACTAACTTGGCTGCTAACTGTGTTAAAGGTGTGGAACGAATGGTTTTGAATACTGAATGCTACTAGTAGTAATAATACTCAGAGGGAGTGACAGTACGAACCGGCGACGGTGACCGGAGAGCGGTCGAGCTTGGAGTGGACGCCCCCGGAGCCGGACCCGGGGTCGGCGAGGAGGAGCGAGTCCTGCACCCGCTGGCATAGCGTGCAGGCCACCTGGACGACGCGCACCGCCGCCTCCATCTCCTTGGCGTAGTCCTTCTTCCCCCCACCTCCTCCGAGGCCGCCACCGCGGCAGTCCCACAGCCACTCGCGGTCCGCCCCGACCCGGAGCCGGCCGGCCGCGCCGAGAGACAGCGCCGGGGACGCCGAGGGCGGGGACGACGGGGCGCAGCGGCTGCGGCCGCGGCGCCCACGCAACCCACGCCAGTCGGACGGGGACCGCCGGGAGCCCCGCGCGGCGGCAGAGGAGGGGGAGGGCGCGGCGGCCCAGGAGGAGAGGCGGAGGCCGCCCATGGCCGGCGGCGCCGGAGCCCGAGAAAAAACAGATGCCGCGGGCGGCTCAATCCGAACCCTACCCCGCGCGCTCTCGCTCGTTGTTGTCCCACTGCTTCGATCCGATATGTACTACTAACCGGAGCCCGGGCGTTCCGAGATGCTTCTGCGCCCGCCTTCCGTTAGCCGCCGCCGCCTGCGACTGGTGAGCGGCGCAGCCCCCGCACCGATGCCGTGGGTGGTGACGAACTCCATGATGCCATCATCCTCTTCCCCATCCTGTTCCCACCACCACTGGCCGCACACACGAGCTGAGCACAGCAAAACAGCACGCGCATTTCTGGAATCACTTTTATGGTTTTATGCTGTTTCATGCAGTACAGCCCAATCAACTACTCCTTTCCTAACACAATGTAGTATTGCCCATATTTCTTTTCTAAAGTTAAATAAATATTATAAAATTTGATCAAACTTACTAAAAAAGCAATCGACAATAATATTACCAAATAAATAGAGTATACCATATCTATACATATGTTGTCAGAGTTTACAAAGTGTCTGTTTGTCTTCGCAGAAAATCTATACACACTACATTACATTATAGAACGAACAAAATACTCCCTCCGTATTGATCTAAACGGTCTTATATTTTTTTACAGAGGGAGTACTAGTAAGATGCATATATACAGATACAACGTAAAAAAGCATGCCAGAAATATTTTCGAATACCTCTATCTATGTCATTTTCTGAATTACGAACAGTGGCACGAATTTGTGCCAAAAGATGTATAAATAAAAGTTAGGTAGGACAACACAAAGGATTCGAAGTGCGATTCAAAAGAGCAGATTTTCTGCTCAGACATGGTCCCTTTATTTTACAAAACTCAAAGGTTGTCTTGTCTATTGCTATTAGAGTGAGTTATATGCTAATAATTATTTGTTGGGAAATATATTGATCTGTGGTCTTGGTGAAAAAGATAATTTTAACATGTTTTATAGTTACTCCCTCAATTTCTTTTTACATCGTGTAGTACCTTTTTCTTAAGTCAAATCTTGTAAAGCTTGACCAAAACTATATTGAAGACTATCAATATCTACAATATTAGATAAATTAAACATGGAAATATACTATGTGATGGATCTGATTATATTAATTTAGTATTGTAAATCCTTTTTTTGGCAAGCATGGTCAAACTTGTAAAAGTTTTGATTTAAGACAAACCTAATATGTGTTTAAAAAAGGAAGGAGTATAAAGAAGGATTTGTTTTTCTAGAACCCAAAAATGAAGAAATAATCAAGGGATAAGGGCATCTGCAACTCACGTCCTCTTTTCTCCCCTATATGTTTGAACCGAACAGTGCGGACACGTTATGGCATCCAACACAGACACCTATTTTATGCCAGGCCCGTATTGAGGCCTCTGAGCTTACAGGAGAAGGAGGGCGACCGCATGGCCCTGGCGGAGGTTGCGGAGGAGGAGGCACCTACATAGGAGGAGGAGGCGATGGTCGTTGAGGTTGTGACTCCGACCGGCGGGCCAAACGACCTCTTCTCCCATGACGGGGGCGGAGGAGCACCGTGCAACCATGGTGCAACTGGAGGCGGAGCACGCAGATGCCACTGGTGTTTTTGGCGCTTGATGATGGCTTGATGCGGAACCAGAGTTTGTTGACGTGAACTATGTTAGAATATATATTGAGTTTATAGACAGAGAACGAATAGTTTAAACATACTATGACTTGTCTTGTACTCCAAGTCTCTACCTCATCGTGTACTTTTATATATACCCTATATGAGGTTAGATCAATACAACACAAGCATTAGTCATTCTACAATTTCTACAAACTGAACGATCTACACATCCATGTAGAGCACCCCACATGATCGACCTCGAACATCGCCAGCTCCGCCTCAACAAGGTGTGGCGCATCTGGCTCGACGAGGAGCTCGAGGTTGAGGACGACGACGGTGATGCCAAAGAGGCACACGTTAGGGACCCCCGCGGGTTCGCACCCGCGACCAATGACAATGAGGCCAACAACTTTGGCGGGAGGTCATCAAACTCACCTCCGGCGGGAAGTAGTAGGATTTTTAGACTAGTTTGTTGTTGTTATTATTAAGCGATCATTTACACTATAAAAATCTATGAATTAGTATGATCGGCTCGAGGTACGCCTTGTTTGAAGGACATAGGTGGTTTTGTCCGTGACTAGCGCCGAAGAGCACGGCGCACGCCGCGCCCGTGATAATGTCCGGGTTTTTTTTGTTGTTGTTGGTTTGGTTGAAGACACGCCGTGTCCGTGGGAAGTCTCGTTTATATTTCGAATAAATACTTTAATTTTTTTTATTGCATGCAGGTCTATTTTCATGTTTAGTTGGTTGGATTTTCCAGAGTTTGTTTTGTTTGGCAAAATACATTGGCGCAATAAAGTTATTTATAACACATTTACATCCGACGTAGTTGCTCTTTTTGGCTTTGTGTGTAGAGATGCTTGACTTGTTTTTTGTATAGAGCGGTAAAGACCATTGCCGCTGACGTCCATTTCATGTTGTTTTGTATAGAATAGAAGTGTTTTAAGGATCATGTGATTGAAGTTTTGAATGAACCGTGATTTATTTATGGCAAAGAGCTAAATAGTACAGGTGCGGTACAGAAGAAATTATTCTAAATATGGGCAAAAAATTATCATTATTTTTAGTTTCCTGCCTTTGGGCAAATCATTAGTGTTTTGCCTTTTATGTCCTTGTGGAATTTTTTCAGCATGTGAGGCCTGACGGTATTAAAAAAGGAATGCAGAATCAGTGCTATAATTGTTTCTTAACTCTATTGTAGAATATACTCTAATTGTCTATAACTCATTTTCTTCTGATTAAGATATTTTATTTTTGTACACAATAGAATTTGTTGACGGTGAAGTTTCAAGTCGATTATTTCGTGGTGCATCAATTAGTAATAAAGAGGAGGAGGAAGACTGTTTGGTTCGGCATGGATGCATATCGTTGCTTAATGGCAGTGGAGCTAAAAGGTCCATGTTTGTCATATGCTTTGTGGCTTGCACTTGGAAATGGCAGTAATTGTTGTCCAGTGATTTGCTACCTGGTGGTATGCGGTTTACTATTTGGGTACAATTCGGGTACTGTTTTGGTTTATCACTTGGGTAGGTTAATGTTTTTGGTTTATTCAGGTATTATTTGTTTCATTTGTTTTACTGTTCCGGGTTATTCGAGTTTGCTATTTTGATTTATTTGGGGCTATTGTTTCGATTAATATTTCTGTGTTTATTCGGGTACGGTTTCAGTTTGTTTGGGTAACTGTCGGTGCGCTGTTCACTGCTATCGTGGTGTAAAAAAAGATAGTAATCGGCGGAGAACTTATTTTTCCCATGGAATACTGTTCATTCAAAATATACTATTCCGGTTTATTGTTTTGTGCCTTGGTGGTGACATCATTGGAAAGGAGCGGGAGACGATTGAGAAAGCTTACTATCTCAGGGTGTTGTTCCGGTTTAACAGTTTGGGTACTGTTTTCGGCTTATTTTGGCATAGGGCTGAAGTGCTTTATGTGGCCTTCTTGTTGTTGCTGGTCTCGGTCATGCCGTGGATTGTGATGTTGCTGATCTCGGTGATAGAGACTTCTTCTTCTATGATCTCTGCGTATTTTTTTTGTATCTGGTCTACCATTTCATCATCGTACTGATCTGAGCTTTTTAGTAGGCGAATAATGTTAGGATCAGTAGGATCAAAGGCGTTTTTTGGAGGTGTGAGTATTGCCGATAGAGTGAGATTTTCTTGTCTTGCATGGTGAGCGGAGCGACGATCATGATGGTTGTAGAGCTTTTATGGAGGGTAACTCAACAGTAGGTAATACGAAAAATTCAAAAAAAAAAGAAAACAATCCTTAATCACTTTTATTAAAAAAACTGAGGTTTTTCTTTTTGTATTTTCCCTGAATTATTGTTTACGCGGATGCACGGTGCTGGTACTGTTTCAGTTTGCATTCCAGGCACTGTTCATACGAAGTATTCTTTTTGGGTGGATATGGGTATATTTAAGTTTATTTGGTGGACATGAAAACACCGGTAACAGAAAGCACTATTGCATACAAGTTACTGTTTCGAAAACAGTGTTTATGATTGTTTAGGTTTGCTGTGCCGGTTTGTTCGGGTTACTGTTCTCTTAAAATTAGATTTCACTCAAGCCATTATGGAAAAAAATCGTGGGGTAACAGTCCATAAGAACGAATGTAAGGGGAAATAGAATGAGCAACATCTTTTTAAACAACAAAAAAAAAGTTGGCATCGAAGATGTTATCTTTTTCCTTGGATTTTGGATTTGTAGTAAAATTGGTGCGAAAGAAAGAACAATCACTTTTATTATCAATGCCAATAGGTAAAATTAATTATTAAGTAATATGAATTTAGATCAGTTCAATTCAATGGCGGGGACTGTTCATGGGAGTACTGTTCACATCTTGCTGTTTCATGGTAGTCCGGTTCACTTCTTGTTTTTGTTTGTTCGCTGTACTGTTCATGAACGGGTACTGTTAATGAAAAAAAAAAGTAAAAACAGATTACGTAAGAAGGAAAAAAGAAAGGTTGTTACTGTTCATTGATGTTGACGTTGCCATGAAAATAAACAGTAGACGGCAAAAAAAATTCATAAAAACCAGGAAAATCAAATTCCTCCCGCTTTAGTATTAGTGTATATATATACTTATATACTTATTAAATGGAACTGGAGGGGGAGATGAGCCGGTTACGCTATAAGTGAGGAGACCTGAGCTCTCTGCAAAATAGCTCGACGACAGAATATGAAAAGCTTAGCACCTCTTCTTTGATTTTTTTTCATTATTTTTTGAAGTACGAAAAAGATCTAAATCTAAAATGCAAATGCAAATGTCATCTTATTCGAAACCTCAATCGTCACATCCGTGTTCGTTTGACCTATGCCGTTGAAGATGCCCTGACCACATTTTGCCGTCCAACTTTCTTGGGCCGGGTCCAGCCGGAGAAGCCCGGCCCTTTATCCGAGTAGAGCCGCCGAGAGCAGAGCCGTGGAGCAGTGGCCTGCAGTCTGCAGACGCGGAGCTACCGAGAGCCGGAGGCCGGAAGCAAGTGAGCTGAGCGCAGGCGGAGGCGGACGCGACGATGAGGGCGGTGGCGATCGCGAGCCCCGGCGGGCCGGAGGCGCTGCAGGTGCGCGAGGTCGAGGACCTCCCGGCGCCGGGGGAGGGCGAGGTGCTCGTCGCGGTGGCCGCCGCCGGCGTCAACCGCGCCGACACGGTCCAGCGGCAGGGCCGGTACCCGCCGCCGCCCGGCGCCTCCCCCTACCCGGGGCTCGAGTGCTCCGGCACGATCCTCGCGCTCGGGGCCAACGTGCCCCCGCGCTGGGCCGTCGGCGACCAGGTGCCCTGCCCGCGTGCCCCCATGGCGAATTCGGTGATGGCCGCCGCTGCTCTGAAGCCTGAAACTCACTTCTTTTTTTGCGTATGCTGTTGCGCTGCAGGTGTGCGCGCTGCTTACCGGCGGCGGGTATGCGGAGAAGGTGGTGGTGCCGGCGGGGCAGCTGCTCCCTGTGCCGGAGGGGGTGTCGCTGACCGATGCCGCAGGCTTGCCGGAGGTGGCCTGCACCGTCTGGTCCACCGTCTTCATGACCAGCCACCTCTCTCCCGGTGAATCGTTCCTTGTAAGCAAATATCTCCTGCTAATTTGTTCTCCATGTGCGATGATTGCAATCAGCATAGCAATTCACTGCACTTGCTGCTTTGTGGGGATGAGACTGCTTGTGAATTTCTTACACTGAGAATTGAGTCTGATATCTTTTGTCACAACAAATTGGCATGCCTCAGTTAACTGGGAAATAGCGAAGTTAATGATGCTTAGTCGAATGGAGCAATAACTACTTTAGCAGTTACTCATATGCAAAATGGGGTGAAATATCCTGGACTCCTGGCTGTATTATTCCTGATTGTTGGGTACCTCCAATGTATGCAGATCCATGGTGGATCAAGTGGAATCGGTACATTCGCTATACAGATTGCGAAGCACCTAGGTGTTAAGGTTTTTGTTACTGCAGGTTTGTTAGTTATTCACTTAGTAAGAGATGAAATAAGATGTACTACTAAGTTTTTTCTGAAACTAACTCTGTTATGCTATTCTAGGAAGCGAAGAAAAACTGGCTGCCTGCAAAGATTTGGGAGCGGATGTATGTATAAACTACAAAACCGAAGATTTTGTAGCACGCATAAAAGAAGAAACCAATGGAAAGGGTATGCTGCTACTACCCCTTTGTCCCTTTGTAATGTTTCGTACACCGGTGCATTCTTCTGTTATGGTGGTTGCTAGCCCCTAGTGTGTTACCTAGTCATACCTGTCAAGTTTACTCCTACATTAACAATAACACAAAATACCTTTACCAGGCGTTGATGTCATTCTGGACAATATCGGCGGATCTTATCTCCAGCGCAATCTGAACAGCTTAGCTGTTGATGGTAGACTTTTCATCATCGGTTTCATGGGAGGCACTACAACTGAAGTGAACCTGCAGGCGATGCTTGCCCGAAGACTGACCTTACAAGGTTGGATGAATCTATCTATAGGCAACCACGTCTCTTTTCAGATTCATGTGATTTCAGTATTGCCATCTTATGTCAATGATTGTTGTCTGCTTCTTTGTTTTATGTGACTGCGCTATTCCTAAATGTTGTCACTAATCTACCACTTGGTTGAATTGCCATGATTTTGTGCAGCTGCTGGACTGCGGAACAGAAGCCTCGCTAGCAAAGCCCAGATCGTCAGCGAGGTGGAGAAGAATGTGTGGCCTGCCGTCGTGTCGGGCAAGGTGAAGCCGGTGATTTACAAGACATTCCCTCTGTCTGAAGCAGCTGAATCTCACAAGTTGATGGAGACGAGCTCCCACATTGGCAAGATACTGCTGATTCCATGATTGGATGATATTCATGTGTACACTAGCCGCTGTGGGCACTGTTTTTTGCAGTGAACTATGCATGGACATGTCCTTTTATATTGTAATAAGCTGGATCTGGTGAAATTGGATATGTATCTTGAGGATAAATAGTCACAATAAAATGTTGGAACTTGGAAGTCTTGTTCTTTCATCTTATGGGTGGATTATTGATGTTGAGATTTTTCCACAATAGTTTTGACTGAATTTCCAATTTGGATAAGTCGATTTTGTGGGAGCAAGAAGACTGAAGGAGAGAAAAAGACAGAAATGGTAAATACCGAGTATTCGGATTTTGCCTATGGCAAATCCAACGTTTTCTATGGCAACTTGGCAAATTTAATTACTCCCTCCGTCCCACAATGTAAGACTTTTTTGACATTGGTGCAGTGTCAAAAAAGTCTGGGACCGAGGGAGTAGTAATCATGTCAATTCCATACATACTTGCCAACTAAATTTACCATCCTCGCATCAGTGGCGTAGCTAGGGGCCGGGGGGGCCATGGCCTGGGGCGTGTGGCTGATAACCTTTGGTAACGTTGCAGTTTAAGTACTGTTGCACTGTAGCCCTAGCTGTTGGCCAGGGGCATGGCTCAGCGGGAAGTGGATCCTCTAACATGAAGGAGGGAAGTCACCTAAATTACAGTGCAAGCTAGTGTAAAACAGAGAAGGAAAGTCACGGGTACTATAGCGAACACTGTATTTATCTATTGTAGCAGGTACTGTATACATTTTACTGTTGATATAAATAAATTTAAAATTATTTTTATTGCACCATAATTTTGTTTGTATATAATTTTTGTAAATGTATAAAGTAGATTTGCAATTTGCAAATTAAATCAAGTCATTTTAGCCTTAATCATATGAAAGTGAAGGAGGGAAGTTAGGGAACTGTAGCTTATGTGACTTTCCTTCTTCATGTTAGAGGATCCACTTCCGGCTCAGCGTTGCCTACGCCACTGGCATCAACTGAAGTTTAAAAATTGTTTGATTTGCCATCGGGAAAATCCGAATGTTCAGCAGTCCAAAAATAAGCTGGAGGAAGAAAAAAGAAGGACAAACATTCGATGTTTAACTTAAAATGGCCTAGAAAATTGAATAACCCAAAATAAATTTTGAGGCGACTTACCTATAGCCACTTCCATATTTTCCCTATTAATTTGATCGATTTCTGATTTTTGAATTGAAAAAAAGTTTATACGTACTCGAAACACGTTGGCGTGTGGTTCATCAGATCGATTCAAGAATTCTATGGCGACGACTGGGCCCGAACGCCGGTCCTTAGAGGCACTTGCACGAAGACTTCTCGACTGTTATCGACAAGATCAAGCCGGCTCCGGTATGGCACCGTCGACAGAGGCGCGTCCATGGACTTTAATGTATCTTTTATTATATTTGAGGTGCTTTGTACCTCCGGTGAATCTTTATAATAGATTCTATTTTTTTTTTAAAGAAACGCTGACGTGTGGTTCATCGTCTCTACCTCTATGGCGGCCTCGAGAGAAGTGGGGGAGCCAGCGGGGACCACGCAGCTAGCCGCCGGCGGCGGGAACTTTCTCCCGTCTGTCGACCTCATGGGGGATATCAGACATGTGCAATCCACTCGCGGCCGAGCTGAGCAGGTAGTGAGAGCGGCGAGGGAGATCGACGCCGACGACGATGAGGGCGGTGGCGATCGCGAGCCCCGGCGGGCCGGAGGTGCTGGAGGAGCGCGAGGTGGAGGACCTCCCACCGCCGGGGGACGGCGAGGTGCTCCTCAGAGTGGCCGCCGCCGGCGTCAACCGCACCGACACGGTCCAGCGGCAGGGCGGGTACCCGCCGCCGCCCGGCGCCTCGCCCTACCCAGGGGTCGAGTGCTCCGGCACCATCCTCGCGCTCGGGGCCAACGTGCACCCGCGCTGGGCCGTCGGCGACCAGGTAATAGTTTACTTCAGTGAAGTTCACCACCTCCTCTGCCCTTGCTGCTGCTGCTCTGCTATGATGATGCATCTGCTGTTCGGCTTGCGCGCATGCAGGTGTGCGCGCTGCTCACCGGCGGCGGGTACGCGGAGAAGGTGGTGGTGCCGGCGGCGCTGCTGCTCCCGGTGCTGGAGGGGGTGTCGCTGACCGACGCCGCCGGCTTGCCCGAGGTGGCCTGCACCGTCTGGTCCACCGTCTTCATGACCAGCCACCTCTCCCCCGGCGAATCCTTCCTTGTAAGACATCTCTCTTGCTAATTTGTTGGGATTGCAGACCGATGAATCTGCCTCAGTCATCCCCACATATGATTCCTACTACTACTAGGAACTGAGCATGGTTCAGTCAGTCTTTGGTCACAACTCACAACAAATTGGCATGCTCTGACTAACTGAAAAACAGCGAAGTACTGATTGATGCTACTCCAATTGAATATGAAATGATTTACTCCAGTAATTACTTGTAATTGGACTGGAAGTGAATTTTCATGTCTGCATTTTTACTGCTGATGAGGTATCTCTAATCATATGCAGATCCACGGTGGATCGAGCGGAATCGGCACATTTGCTTTACAGATTGCAAAGCACCTCGGAATCAAGGTTTTTGTCACTGCAGGTTTGTTGGTTCAGATAGATGCAGCATATGTGGTACTAAAATGTATTCTGAAAGTGTGCAAGACTGCAAGTAACTCCGCTATGCTCCTCTAGGAAGCGAAGAGAAACTAGCCGCTTGCGCAGGTTTGGGTGCGGATCTATGCATAAACTACAAAACCGAAGACTTTGTAGCACGCATCAAAGAAGAAACCAATGGAAATGGTATTATCCTGCCATCCTCTTGTTATGCTTGATACCCTGATGCAAACATAAACAAAATATCTAACCGTAGTATGGAGAATATCTCTACCAGGTGTTGATGTCATTCTGGACAACGTCGGCGGATCTTATCTCCAGCGCAATCTGGACAGCTTAGCAGTTGATGGTAGGCTTTTCATCATTGGTTTCATGGGAGGCACCGTAACTGAAGTGAACCTGCAGGCGATGCTTGCCCGAAGATTGACCATACAAGGTTGCATTGATCCACACGATTTCTCCGTTTTTCGTTATGCCATGTTTTTTCTTTTCTTGAATATATCGATGCTTTTTGTTTGTTTTATCTTTTATGTGATGGGACAATTCCTAAATGTCATCGCTAATTTTAGCAATGGCTTAAATTGCTATGATTATGTGCAGTTGCTGGACTGCGGAGCAGAAGCCTGGCCAATAAAGCTCAGATCGTCAGCGAGGTGGAGAAAAATCTATGGCCAGCCATTGCATCGGGCAAGGTGAAGCCGGTGGTTTACAGGACACTCCCTCTATCGGAGGCAGCCGAAGCTCACAAGCTGATTGAGTCAAGCTCCCACATTGGCAAGATACTACTGATTCCATGACTGGGTATGGTATCCTTCAGCTTTGAGCAGTGTGTAACTATGCATTGATGTGCTATCCTATCTTGTAAGTTGGTTCTTGAAGTGCTGATGAAAGTGGATATATATATATTGAAAACCATTAGTTATAATAAGTGTTGGAACTTCAAAGTCACTAGATTCGGGTTTGAAAAAAAGTTGCTTGGTTGAGGCGCCTGGCATAGTGTTCTTGATGATGATGCTCCTAGTTGAGATCCTACTGAGCAGGATTAGCACTGAACGGTGACAACCATGATGCATTACTTTGCTCAGTAGGATTAATCCAGGCACCTGAATAGGCTGATGGAGGATTAGCACCTGTATATTTTGGATTGGGCAACTGTTGCATAAACAGAACTGAATAATGACAACTGCATGTTTTGGATTGGGCAAGTGTTGCATAAACAGAACCGAATAGGTTTATGACAACTGTATATTTTGGATTGGGCAACTTTTGCACTGTATATTTATAACCTGAATAGGTTTATGTAACCAGAATACTTAAACAGAATTTCACAGCAAGTGATAACTGGTCAGAGACAAGAAGAGCAAGACAGGCCTCTGTTTAATATGCCGCCTTTTAGGCGCACCCTGTGTAAGCCAATATTTTTTACTTTTGAAAACATACAACAAAGGAATTGGATATAACCATCACTACACTGCATATGTACAGCTGCCAAGCAATTTTCCCAAATCCAGCACAAAACTTAATACTGTGCATAATATTTAAATCGAGCCAAAAACACACCTATGCATTGCTACTCACAAGTGATTACTTAAAAAATTGTGCCCGGGTGTATAGGTCATTAACAATTGCAAACACAAGTTTCTTTGCTGCAGGCGCCATATCTACTATTACAAAGCTGCTCATTCCATCTGTCCTCACTCCAATAATAAGAAAAATGAAAAAGAAACTAGTGCTAATCTGCCAGTGAAATGTCCTTATTCCTGAGTAATTTTCAATGGGACGGTGCAATTGCACTCCAGTTTCATGGATTCAGTCTGCCTCTTCAACATATCATTATCCTGCAGCGATGGAGATCAGCTTAAGCAAGGCATGTACATAGGAGAGAGTGAAAATAAATGGAGAGGAAGCAGACGGTCAAATGAAAGGATACACAGAACTAAGATTCTGATACAGTGAGAAAATGCACTGAAATTTGCCCAAAATTTACCTTTTGCAACTCTTCAAATCTCTTGGTTGAATCAGACAGTGAGGTCTTGACCTACAAACAAAGATCGTCCGATAAGCATCGCAGACGTAAATCATGGGAGAATATAAGAGTATACAGGTACATATACTGGCAATGGAACCAACCTTTAAAAGTTCATCTTGCAGGTCCCTGTTTTTCGCCAATTCCGTGTCGTATTTCATTCTCCATTCAGCGGATTCATCCATTGCCTCTAGGTTAGCATGCTCGAACTGCCTCCTGCAAAGATGACCCAGCAAAATAATACCAATAAACCGCTTAGCCATGCCTCCGACGAAACATTAAGATAACATGAATATGGACACATGTAGATGAAATTGTACGGACCTAGCTTAAAATTTGACCAGAGACAAACAACCGCTATGCAAAAAATCAAAATCAACAATGTTCTGTATGGACCAGGCAATAGCTTAGCATATGGCAGCCAAAATCTTGCTGAAAAGCAGACGACAATGGCGAACACGTATGTTTAGTGGAAATAAACAAACAAGGAAATAATGCCCCAGTTCGAGCAAACTCCCCTTGAATCCTTGATCAGGCAGCTAATTCTCAGATCATCTGGACTGGCAGCAGGTAGTAAAAAAGGAACTAAAAAAAATTGAACATCTAATCCCATGTAAGCCTTGGATCCATGGTTTCTTACACCCAAATGGTGAAATGGAATGACAAGAACCGAATTTGTCTGTCACTAAGATTTACTCCTTGGAATCCATTCTACAGACTGAATCCGAGAGTTTTCCTCCTAGCCATGATCCACCCGTCGAACAGGCCTCAGGATCCGTCAGCAGGAGGAAGGAAGGTGGGAAGAGGGTGCGAACCGGAGCTCCTCGCGGTCGTCGGCGGTGAAGGAGGGGTCGTCGGACTGGCGCGCCCAGATGCGGAAGTAGACGGCGGTGCCCATCAGCAGCGCCACCGCGAACGCCAGCATCAGCGCCTGCCGCTCCTGCCGCCGCCCCCCACCTCCTCCGCTTCCTCCTCCCCCTCGTCCCCCCATCATCTTCCTCCTTCCGCTGATCTGCCTTTTTTTTTCTGCCCTTCCTCCCACTTCCGGCAGCCTCCTGTTTACTCGCGCCGGCCTCTTCGTTCGGCCCGAAAGGCCCACCCAGCGGTGCGCTTCAGCCCACTCGGACTTCAAGCCCACTGGGCCAAACCATTTCGGGCCCGGCGCCGGATGAAAAAAAAAATCCCTCACGCTCTCCGCGCCTCATTGAAATTCAGTTATGTCTGTTACGCACCTCATGCATGAGCTTCATAAGCCTCACTCGAAGCCATGGCTGGGACACTCCAAGAAGCTTCGCGGCTCACTGCGTGCAGCAATGGCGACCCTTTCTTTCCCTCTCCCTCTGGTGCACCCGCAGGTCTCCCTCCGGCGACAAGGGCGACTTGGCTCGTCCAGCCGCCAGCTCGGACACGTCGCCGGGAGGGTGCAGGCGAGCTACAGGGGGCTCGAGGCGCTGTACGATGATGGCTACGGGACGGTCAAGGACCTGGGCCACTATTATAAGGCGATTGGGGAGCTGGTGGAGCACGACCGTGGGCCGCCCCGCTGGCTATGCCCCGTCGACGCCGGTGAACCGGCGGTCGAGGATGCCCCAGTCATGCTGTATTTGCCAGGTAAAAGCGTCCTGTCATGTCTGTATGCATCTTTCCGGTGTGTTGATGCCTGAATAAATGGTTAGGCTGATTTCAAGTGTTGATTTGGGGTTACGTATTAATCTTTGCAGGGATAGATGGAATGGGGATGGGGCTCTGCATGCACCACAAGGCTCTTGGAACGTGAGATGCCAAGATCAGTTTACTTGGAAAAGTTTATGGCAAACCTGTAGTGTGATTGTGATACTTCGAATACATTATGCACTTGTTCTTTCATTTGCAGGATATTTGAACTTAGATGCATGCACATTCCTCTTCAAGACCGCACGCCATTCGAAGGTATGTGATACCTGTGTATTTAATTTGTTAGTTTCTCTTCCAAGCATTTTTCTTCTGGAGTGAAATTCTGAGCTTACTTTAAGATTCAGAGTGGATGACATCCTTTTTTTTTAAAGAAACATTTCATTTCTCCGGACGTCTGCATCTCTCAAGTGGATGCACACAACACTAAAATCCCTGTATAGGGACATGCCCTCATATTAACATGTGGCAAAGAGCAAAAGACGCCCAAAACGCGTTAAACTTGGCCAGCGCCACATAGCCGCCTGGCCAGTTATTAAGTTCTAAAGATTAATTCGTGTGGTGTTAGCTCCTTTTATTTTTCAGAACTTGTCACAATGGTAGAAGATGCTGTGAGAGCAGAGCATTCCACCTCTTCTAATAAGCCCATCTACCTATTGGGAAACTCGTTTGGAGGATGCATAGCTCTTGCAGTTGCCGCTCGTAATCCCATCATTGATTTGATACTGGTACTAGCTAATCCAGGTATGCAACAAAATCCGATGGCATGCGACCGAACCTTCCTACTTATGGAAAAAATCTGATATATATAAATTTGTTTTATCTCTCTTTTCTTCCGGGAAAGCTACATCATTTGAGCGATCACGCATAAAAACCCTTCTGTCGGTTTTCAGCCCGTTGCCGGACCGTGTGAGTATTGCAATTGCAGCTCTACTGAACTACAACATTGGTAAGTATACCTTGTATGGTCCAGCATAGGAAATTGAAAAAAGAAGGAACAAGTGTTGGAATAAGCTAGAAGCAATAACATTGATGCATTCGTTGGACCGAGAGTTAACTGATAATTTAGCAGGATACACCTAATACCGGTGTGTCATAAGTTTACATTTGTTCTTTAAGTTTGTTGTACTTGCTTCTTCTATTATTCCTCACCATGAGACCAGACAACGAGGTGAATATGGCACGGAGTAGAATGAGAAGTGGGAAGCATCCTTTAGAAGCACTCAGCAGATTCACAAGTAACATGGCATCTTCCCTGAAGCATTCCGTATGTACCGTTGACTTCTTCATTGTTTCTATGTATCTAATTTTATCAAGACAACACAAATTAAGGGAGAAATTAAGTTCATAAATAGTTACATGCAACTATCAATGCAGAGGTCAGAGGATATTCCCCCTTTTGAAAAAAAATACAAATTAAGGGAGAAAACAGTCTGAAAATAAATTCCTTTTGCTACTATTCTTTTTTCCTTATGTTTCTTTTGGCCTGCAAGATTAATGCGTGTACAGAATAGATGCTTCAAATTAATTTATTTTGAAGGAAAACATGTGTGCCTTTAATTGCAGAAAATGCTGGACAAACTACCAAAAGACACACTAAGATGGAAGATTAAACTGATCAAACAGGCTGCATCATACGCTAATTGCCATATGCAATCCGTTACAGCCGAGGTGCTACTGCTAGCCAGGTTTGTGGCCTTATTAGGCACTCAGTTCTCTACTTTCAGTTTCATCCTTAGCTGCAGATTTATGTGGCATGATAAATTCTACTACTGCATGATTTAGCACTGTTTCTGGTTTGAATGCGTATTTTTTGTCGGATTTCGAACGATTGGATTATCATGACTCAAGTTCTTTTATATGCTTGCACTCAGCTGCGCCGACAGGTTACTTCCAAGCAAATCTGAAGCTAACAGGCTACAGAAGAAGTTACCCAAATGCAGAGTCTTCTTCTTTGAGAAGCATGGCCACAGCTTGCTGCTGGTGTGTTTTTTTAAGCAGACTTTATCAGATTGAAGTATATCTTATGCACTGAAAGGAACATGTCAAAAGGACAATGCTGATGAAAATTTCAGGAGCATGGTGTCCATGTCTCATCCATCATCAAGTGCTCTTCCCTCTACCGCCACTCGAGGCGCTACCACCGGGTTCGCGACTACATACCACCGTCGGCAACCGACATGAAGGAGGCCGACAAGATCAGCAGGTAGTAACCAAGATCACCACACCCAGCAGCAAATTCTTACATCCTTCATTCATACGTGCCGAATAATCATGAATGTACTACTACGAGTACCACTTACACACTGTAAATAATAATAACAGGGGCACGATGCTCAAGACGTGCCCGGCGATGTACTCGACGATGGAGGATGGTGCGGTGGTCCGGGGCCTGGCGGGGCTGCCGGAGGAGGGGCCGGTCCTGCTGGTGGGCAACCACATGCTGATGGGCACGGAGATTATCCCGCTCGGCGCGGAGCTGATGCGGCGGAGGAAGGTGGTCGTCCGCGGCGTCGCCCACCCGCTGCTGTTCCCGAGGAAGGCACGGACGCGGTCGCAGGGGCACGACCTCTTCGACTTCCTCAACCTGTGGGGCGGCGTGCCCATGACCTACAGGTGCATGTACGAGCTGCTGGCTGCCGGGGAGTTCGTGCTGCTCTACCCCGGTGGCTATAGGGAGGCGCTCCACTGCAAGGTAGAGTACATAATTCCCCGCAAAAAAAAAAGTTAAGAGTAAATGTCCGTTGTGTCTGTTTCAGCTTTGAAGACCAGTTTCTGGATACAAAAAAAGCTAAAGCTGCCAAAGCTAAAACAAACAGCTAAAATGGACCAGCTGCCGATCCACAGCCCGAATCGACTTTGGCACATTTTACGTGTTACACGCCGAAGCGAGCTGGGACGTACTTCAGCGGCGAAGCTGCTTCGTTTCCCACCAAATCCCAGCGCTAACCCATACCTTTTCAGAAAATTACGAAGAAAATGCCCTTCCCGATCCCCAAGAATCCAGCCGAGCCCTCTGCTTCCCCTTGCCTGCTTGGCGTGTGTGCGTGCGTTGTGCTTGGTGTGTGTGCGTGCGTGCGTGCCTCTTGTGTGCTATGTGGTTTACGTACTCTCACACTGATAGCTCCCTTGGCGGAGGAGGATCCATTCAGACGAACGAGAGATCAAACCGTGCACAGTAGTGGATCGATTTCGCCATCCAATCTACACTGATTACCACAAGCTTACGTCTTGTTCAGTGAGAAAAATTACAATTACTCATGCCCATCCATTCATCTGAATCCCACCTACCTTCGAGACATCATCCCTCGGCCTATTTTATTCGTCGGCCGTGCGCACCATGATCCCTCCCATCGGTGGACGAGACGTGAAACGGATGTTGCCAACTCCGGCATCACCTCGCTGCATTCATTTGAAAGTCGTTCCTTGGTGAACTTTCCATGTCATATTGTTAGCCTCGTTCTTAAGAGTTCAGATTAGACAGCCTCAAGCCAATCCGATCTTTGAAGCTCCCTCGCCACCGCCATGAACCGACATTAGCACTCTAGGGGCATTTCAGTCTTTTCACCAGCCACAGTCGTTTCCAGATGTGACGACCCCGGCTTAATCGTGCACTAACCATACACGCAAATGCACACGATTAAGCCTAAGAACTCACTTGAAGATATCATAACACATCTCTAAAACATAAATAAAGTCATACAAGCTTAATATTACAAGCCAGGGCCTCGAGGGCTCGAATACATAGCTCGATGGCATACAAGTGTCAGCAGAAGCGTCAGATATCTGGGTACAGATATATTACAGAACAGAGAGATAAGCCTTCACAGAGGCGGGGCAAAGTAAAAACTACGATCGAAAAGGCGTGGGCCTCCTGCCCTGGACCCTCCGAATCCTACTCCTGGTCGTCGGTCGGCTCCTCGTAGTAGTAGTACTCTCCGGGCTGGTAGTAGTAGTGGTCGTCGAACGGGACAACTGGCTCCGGGGCTCCGTCGTCTGGATGCGACAAAGGGATAAAGGGGGGAAAAGGAAAATAAAGCAAACGTGAGTACTCATCCGAAGTACTCAACAAGCAAGGATCTACACTACATATGCAACATTTTCAAAGGGGGCTGTATATGTGGACTGGGCTACAGAATTGCCAGAATAGAGGGGGAAAAGCCTAGTCCTATCAAAGACTAGCATCTTCGTCATCTTCAACAGTCTTGCAGCATTAGAAGAGAGCAGAATAACATAATGTAAATTATAGCAGTAATGTCATCAACCTCGGCCAGAGATTCTTCCTCGACTCCCTGCGAGAAAGCAATCCCAGAGCCGTACTATCCAGTTCTCATCTCAAGTTCTAGTTGTACCGATCGGGATACAACTCCGAGTGTCCGTTACCGTAGGACAGGCTATCGATAGAAGTTTCTTCCCTGCAGGGGTGCACCAACTTACCCACCTCGCTCGCTTAACTCCGGCCGGACACACTTTTCTGGGTCATGCCCGGCCTCGGCTAAGCAACACGCCGCAACCCGACCAAATACTTAATGAGAGGTCAGCACGCCGGACTAACCTATGCCCCCAGGGGTCTTGGACCATCACCCCGGACGCTCCTATGCGTTGCGAACGCGGCTGAAAGCAGACCTAGCAACCCCTTATACAAGCGCGATTGCGTTCCCAGTCCAATTCAGCGCGCGCCGATCCTTGCTGACGTCAATTAAGCTCCGGCTGAAGTATACGACGCAGAATGCCCATACTATGCCCACGTGATGGTTAGTGCAATCGGGCCAGAGGCCCCTCGGATCAAATATCCAAACCGTTAGTGAATTAGGAGCGAGCGGTAACGAGCAGAGACTCACGATCGATGTGACCCCGTCGCCCCGTCTCGAGGACTTGCGGCAAGGGCTAAGAATGCCCGGCCATGCCTAGTAGTTATCTCGCGGGCACCTCTCAGGTCAACCCGACTCCATATCACTTCGCATTCATGCTCGCGCGGGTACCCCTCAGGGCCGACCCGTCTTTAGTATCATGTTATCATGGTTCAGTGTTCAGTCATAGTAACCAAGTCTCCGTGTGTTTGACACCAAGGGGGAACCCTGAGGAATCACCCTTGATGGAATTCCTGCTCGATGCTATCGTCAAGGTGAACGAATGAGGAATCACCCTCGAGGTCCACACTTGAGAAGTTGCACGACGACGTCGTTATCGGGGGTGGTGTAGGAGGAATCACCCTCGCTTACCACGACCGAATAACTAACCTAGAAGGTTATCATCAGAAGTGCTGACGAGGCATCACACTCGGCACTCGATAGTAATCCAGTAGAGTCGAGCATCTTAGGGGAAGTGACGTGCGGTGCCAGGTTCTAATCTTCGATCCCGTTGCTCGGGTCTTCTGAGAGTCCAGCGGGGCAGTCGGGACAAGTGGGTCTCTGATAAGGCTCTACCCATCGTATGCTATACAGTTTAGGATAACAGGCAGGTATCAACAGTAGTTTACAAGTAAACAGGCTATGCAACAGATATTGGATAGTAACAACAGCAGTAGCATCTAATGCAAGCATAAGAGAGAAGAGAGTGGGCGATATCGGAATGCTCAAAAGGGGGGTGCTTGCCTGTCTGCTCGACGGCAAGGGCAGGGTCGTCGGGGACGTAGTCGTACTCCGGAGCTGCGTCTGCCTCAGGAGCTACGGCAACGTCGGGGTCTACCGAAAGAGAAGAGGGGGAGGAAACAAGTAAATATAACGCAATCAGATGCAACACAGTGCATGCGATGCTATGATGCAGTGCAGGGTTGCCTAAATATGCCTCTACGTCATTTTAGTTATTTTTTGGATTTAATCTGGGATTTATTAACCGGTGTGTGTGCACTATTTATCTACCGGAATCGAGCTCGGAGTTACGAGTTCTCCTACGTAGGGGGTTCCGACAAGGAAACAGACGTCACGATCAAACTCGCCTCGTCGTTCTGAGCAACTTTCATGTTCTAACTTTTTCGATCTGAGCTACGGTTTAAAAGTTATTAATTTTTAAAGTTTAAATGATTTTCTGGAATTTCTGGGTTTAATTAATTATTAAATTCGAATGATAACAGTGAAATACTTTTATTACACAGACTCAGCCAGCCACAGTCAATGACATGTGGGGCCAGTCAACTGCTGACTCAGCAGTCAACATTGACCATGTCAAAGAGTGAACAGTGATGGTGGGGCCCAGGTGTCATTGACACAGAGGTTAATTAACCTATTTAATTGGGTTTAATTAGTGGTGGGGCCCCACTATCACTGTCACAGAGGGACTTAATTAGAGTTAAATAAGTGCTACAGTACAAGGGTCCCACATGTCAGCGTCACATGTATTAACTGAAGGGTTATTTGTGATGGGACCCGTTGTCAGTGGCTATTAGCAGACTAAATTAGTGCCTAATCAATAGTTAACGACCCGGGCCCACTGTCAGAGAGACAGGGCCGGGTCAAACTGGTCGTGCGCGCGCGGGCGAACGCCGGCGACCACAGGCGTGGCGGAGGCCCGCCGGAATCGCGGCTCCGGCGTCCTCTTGTCACGCGGACGGGCCCGAGGGGTTCCTAGGGTCGCAGCGCATCCAGTGGAGCACGCGGGTGGAACTGAGGTGGATTGGGCTCGCCGGAATCGAGCTCGCGGCGGCGGCGGATCTCGGCCGTTGCTCAGGCGCGCGGCTGCGGGGCGTTAGCGGGCGATTCGAGGAGCGCGATGGTCTCCTGGGGTCTCCAGGAGCACAACTGCAGCCTCGGGCGCGGTTGTTGCTAAGCAGATCGACGGTGGCGACATAGCAGGCGGCGGCGCGGTCGGACGTCCATGGCGGCAGCAGCAGCAGGCTACAAATCGAGCTAGGCGGAGAGGGAATCGACGACGGAGCTCACCAGAGGAGCTCAAGGTGGCTCGGCGACAGATTTGGAGCAGCAGAGGCGGCGTATTCGTTGGTCGATCTCGCCGGAGCCGAGGAGGAAGATGCAGTCGTGGTGCTCAACACACTAGCTCCCGGCTTGTCCCAGCGGTTGCAGGCGTCGCAGGAAACGACGGCGGAGCGGATGAGCTCAGCGGAAAGGCAGGGGGAGCTCTGTGGCCACGCCGGCGAGCTCGGCCATGGCGACGGCTTCTGGCGGTTGCGGTGGAGATCGATGGGGAGCCGATGGGGAAGAACTGAGAGGGCTAGGGTTCGAGGGGAGGCGAGAGCGGCTCGGGAGAGACCTTATCCACGCGCGCGCGACGGCGGATGGACGACACGTGCGGCGCCGACGATCGGGGCGGCTCCGGCGTCGACACGCAGGAAGAGAGAAGGGAGGAGAGGAATGATGGGCTGGGCCTGCCACTGTTGTCGCGGCCCAGAGGCCAGGTAAGTTTTTCTGTTCCATTTTCATTTTCTGTTTTTCTTTTGTTTATTAAACAGAGAGAGAAAAGAGGTTATTTGGGCATCCTATTCACCTAGGAAAAATATGGGAAGTGTCCCATTATTTCCCTGGTGTATTTAGACAGTGCCACAAAAAGTTTGAGGATTTTTAGTACTGATTTGAATTTCTCAAAAATGATTATGGCATTTAAGAGGGTTGTTTGTTACTGTTTGAGGTTGTTAAAGTTACTCAACTAATTTTATTAATGTGGATTACAATTTTAAATTGCATCTGAAATATTTGCAACATTAGGTACATTTTAATTTTGTTGTTTGAGGAAATATTTATTTGACTTGCTTTTTAAATTTGAATTGAGTTGGATTATTCCCTAGTTGCATTTTTTTTTAGATTGTTCATGATGACATGGCAAGTTAAGTAGCTTAACTAGGGTGAGGTAACCCGGGGATGTTACAAATCTCCTCCACTACAAGAAATCTCGTCCCGAGATTTAAGTGGGGAAGTAAGGGTAACTTGCGGAAGAACTGACCTTTATAGGGTCGAACATATGGCGAACAATTTAGGGAATGTGGCAAAAGTATCTCTCGAGTTGAAACTTAGGAAATGTCGAGAACAAAGTATGAAGGTACAATAAGAAATATCAATCGAATGGACATTCGATCGATACCTGAACGAAGTGTGAACAGGGGTTCAGGGTATCGGGAGTAGATCTTCTCTCGAGGGGTGGCTCGGGATAACACACAAAGTCAAGGGTAAAGGATGCTTCAGAATCAAGGATGTTACAGAAGAGTCAGGTTCCGATCCTGTGGAACTGTGGAGGGGTGTCGATCAAAGTAGGGAGAATGGTGACATCTTACCGGTCACGACAACAAGGTATGTCAGAGGAAAGTCTGTCACTTTGTCGGCAACAACGTCGGTACCAAGGGCGAGGGATGAAGAGAACCATTTTCCTGCTCGTTGAACGAGGCAGACCAATAGGCAAAGTTCTCGTCTATCGGTGGTTACCGGAGTGTCATCAACAATAGTGACAGGGTCTCATCGACAGAGTTGTAGACCGAGGTGTTTTATAAGCAGGGAACTATTTCTGCTTATATCATATAGATCACAGGAAAGGTTAAACAAAACAATGGAAAGGAAAATGTGTTTACACACAAGAATTGGGAGTATATCCTTCTCAAGGAAAAGCGAAGCATGATATACACGATAGGACAGCAAGTTCAAAAGCTTTTAGGTAAAGGGGCGAGGGATGAATCATGATATTACCCATGCAACGATGTTTGGATAACTGATCAAGGGACTTGTAGCATTGCATTTTCACGGTTCTCAATGATATTCGGAATACCATAGTCATGCTCGGAGATAGCGATAGCATGGTGTTTCAAGTAGGGGTTGGATCGAAAGATCACAAGAGATACAAAGGAACACTTCCAGGATTATCTCGGAACGTAAGGATTAACCAAACACAACCAGGTCTGTGTTGGCAGAAAGTCAAGGATGACACCAAGCAAAAGGAATGCCGAAGTGAAAGGTTATTGGAACCACAGATACGACACAAGTTCGAAATCAAGCTTGTTATTCGAGGTGAAAAGATAAGATGAGAAAGATCGACGTAAGCTTGGCTCATCGTCGGAAGTTGCTCCGGGCATAAGGACCAGGTAGCATAGTTTAAAATTACCACGACAAAAATATAGCCGATCAGGCTAGGGATGATGTGATAGGGTATTAAACTTCCCAGTAACAAGTACTAGGGGTAATACCGGAAGGTAAATCGGAGTAGAGGTAGGACGAGGGAAATGATTTGCAGAGGATAAGTATTTTATCTTATCCAGAAAATGGAATCAAGGAGGAAATATGGTCGGAACCACGATTGCAAAGGATCAATTCATAGATACAAGATGAACTAGTACCAAGGGAATAATTATTTTTGCGAGCAGCTTCCATGATAAGTTCTACACCGGATCCATGGGCATGAACACAAAGTTCAAGGTCGACTCCCACTTCTTCAATGCATAACCCTTCATTCACTTCTCGTCTTTGAAGAAGTTGTAGAGTTGAAAATTTATCTGGTGAAACACTAGAAGAGTACGACTCGTAGAAGTTTCTGGGTTCTCGCAGATGTCAGAAGCATAGATACAACCCATCGGGACATTTTACGAATCCATACAACCATCAACCAGAGCAAGGGATGTGAGTTTGAAGGCAGAGTATCGAAGTTAAAGCAGATGATACAATTTACCGGAGGTATTAAGTACCAGGGGGAGAGCTCACAAGATGTTTGGGATATGAAGGATACTGTCGGATATTAATCTAACAAAAGATCAGGTAGAGGCCAAAAGATCTGACGTGAGTAGCGGTACTCAGCCAAAAAGAAGAAAGAATGTAACGGCATCAGGTTATAGAAACTTTGGAATAATCCAACGTTTAAGTACAAAGGAGTTATAGTTCAGAAATGAAGGATCAGAAGCAAAAGCTTTGTCCAAATATGAGTAGGTTGAATAGAACTAGATGAACAACTTTAGCGTTCCGTCTTGTAGAGATCTCCAACCATGTTTACGGGACATGTCCTGGTCAGTAGTCAGTCCCAAGTCATTATGGAGAAGGAATGCACTGTCTCTCCGTGCCATGCAAGCAGGGCGGATATACAGATGGCAAGAAGTAAAGAATGCTTCAGTGCCAAAGGCAATGTCAACGGGGAAGGAACCGATAAAGTTCTTAGAATAGAAAATAATCGGTCGGATAATTGTCCACAAAAGGAATCAAGTGATCCGTGAGAACTAACGGGGTAAGATTTAAACAACTGGTTCCACCTGAAAGTCCTCCGAGAAAAGACGGGAGGTAAGCACATCGAATTAAGGAAGCACTTGAACAACCCAAGTATAAAATTCAGAGGGTTCACGATTTCCAAAGCCAGGAGTGACAATTAGTTCACCTGGGCAGAGGGACGAGTGATTTATACATGCTTAGTTGGACAATCAACCAATACTTGATTGGCTGAGAACCAGCTCATGTCCGGAATGGTGACTGAGCCGGAAGGACGAATTCTAGGAATCAACTGATAATGGCGAATATTCGCAGCATATTGGTTCAGGGGATTCAAAATGGTAATTGGTAAAGGATGTTGACGGGGATTACTAGACATATGGCATTAACCATAAGGCAAGCAGGCAAGAATTTCGAGAGCAATAGGCTGCAAAGGATTTTCGGGTGATCGGATAGCAATACGAAGTATTTCGTGAAACACAATAACAACTGGGGATGAATGGATCCCCGGAAATATGAGGAATTATTCATAAGTATGTTCAGACGAAAAGGAACTGCAAGGCAGTAGGTTCAGAGAATTCTCGAAATGTCGAATAGTATTTCGATATGTCGGATGGAACCAAAGAGTAACTGGAATGAATATATGTGCGATAAGTGTAAGTAGTTATTCGTCGGAGTTTATCGGTGGCCGGGAACTGCAAGGCAGTGGGCACAGGGTCTCGGGAACTTCGAGGAGTATCGTCGGAGTCTTCGGATGAACCAAGAGATCATCTGGCATGAGGGGCTCTCCGGGAGAAAGCGGTTATGAGAACCTAATGTTGAAGTTAGTAAAATTTTAACCCGAATGGAAGAGAGATCAAAGTCCTAGAATAAAGACGAGGAATAAAAGATCCTAATACCACCCAGTTGGCAACGTGGGCCCGTAAGCCACACAGCCAAGTTAGTAAAACAGTTTTCGGTTTTCTAGACTCAACTTCGGCCAAGGAATTGGATAGAGGGATTCCTAGAGGTAGTCGGCTCTGATACCAACCTGTGACGACCCCAGCTTAATCGTGCACTAACCATACACGCAAATGCACACGATTAAGCCTAAGGACTCACTTGAAGATATCACAACATATCTCTAAAACATAAATAAAGTCATACAAGCTTAATATTACAAGCCAGGGCCTCGAGGGCTCGAATACATAGCTCGATGGCATACAAGTGTCAGCGGAAGCGTCAGATATCTGGGTACAGATATATTACAGAACAGAGAGATAAGCCTTCACAGAGGCGGGGCAAAATAAAAACTACGATCGAAAAGGCGTGGGCCTCCTGCCCTGGACCCTCCGAATCCTACTCCTGGTCGTCGGTCGGCTCCTCGTAGTAGTAGTACTCTCCAGGCTGGTAGTAGTAGTGGTCGTCGAACGGGACAACTGGCTCCGGGGCTCCGTCGTCTGGATGCGACAAAGGGATAAAGGGGGGAAAAGGAAAATAAAGCAAACGTGAGTACTCATCCGAAGTACTCAGCAAGCAAGGATCTACACTACATATGCACCATTTTCAAAGGGGGCTGTATATGTGGACTGGGCTGCAGAATTGCCAGAATAGAGGGGGAAAAGCCTAGTCCTATCGAAGACTAGCATCTTCATCATCTTCAACAGTCTTGCAGCATTAGAAGAGAGCAGAATAACATAATGTAAATTATAGCAGTAATGTCATCAACCTCGGCCAGAGATTCTTCCTCGACTACCTGCGAGAAAGCAATCCCAGAGCCGTACTATCCAGTTCTCATCTCAAGTTCTAGTTGTACCGATCGGGATACAACTCCGAGTGTCCGTTACCGTAGGACAGGCTATCGATAGAAGTTTCTTCCCTGCAGGGGTGCACCAGCTTACCCACCTCGCTCGCTTAACTCCGGCCGGACACACTTTTCTGGGTCATGCCCGGCCTCGGCTAAGCAACACGCCGCAACCCGACCAAATATTTAATGAGAGGTCAGCACGCCGGATTAACCTATGCCCCCAGGGGTCTTGGACCATCACCCCGGACGCTCCTATGCGTTGCGAACGTGGCTGAAAGCAGACCTAGCAACCCCTTATACAAGCGCGATTGCGTTCCCAGTCCAATTCAGAGCGCGCCGCTCCTTGCTGATGTCAATTAATCTCCGGCTGAAGTATACGACGCAGAACGCCCATACTATGCCCACGTGATGGTTAGTGCTATCGAGCCAGAGGCCCCTCGGATCAAATATCCGAACCGTTAGTGAATTACGAGCGCGCGGTAACGAGCAGAGACTCACGATCGATGTGACCCCGTCGCCCCGTCTCGAGGACTTGCGGCAAGGGCTAACAATACCCGGCCACGCCTCGTAGTTATCTCGCGGGCACCTCTCAGGTCAACCCGACTCCACATCACTTCGCATTCATGCTCGCACGGGTACCGACCCGTCTTTAGTATCATGTTATCATGGTTCAGTGTTCAGTCATAGTAACCAAGTCTCCGTGTGTCTGACACCAAGGGGGAACCCTGAGGAATCACCCTTGATGGAATTCCCGCTCGATGCTATCGTCAAGGTGAACGAATGAGGAATCACCCTCGAGGTCCACACTTAAGAAGTTGCACGATGACGTCGTTATCGGGGGTGGTGTAGGAGGAATCACCCTCGCTTACCACGACCGAATAACTAACCTATAAGGTTATCATCAGAAGTGCTGACGAGGTATCACTCTCGGCACTCGATAGTAACCCAGTAGAGTCGAGCATCTTAGGGGAAGTGACGTGCGGTGCCAGGTTCTAATCTTCGATCCCGTTGCTCGGGTCTTCTGAGAGTCCAGCGGGGCAGTCGGGACAAGTGGGTCTCTGATAAGGCTCTACCCATCCTATACTATACAGTTTAGGATAACAGGCAGGTATCAACAGTAGTTTACAAGTAAACAGGCTATGCAACAGATATTGGATAGTAACAACAGCAGTAGCATCTAATGCAAGCATAAGAGAGAAGAGAGTGGGCGATATCGGAATGCTCAAAAGGGGGGTGCTTGCCTGTCTGCTCGACGGCAAGGGCAGGGTCGTCGGGGACGTAGTCGTACTCCGGAGCTGCGTCTGCCTCAGGAGCTACGGCAACGTCAGGGTCTACCGAAAGAGAAGAGGGGGAGGAAACAAGTAAATATAACGCAATCAGATGCAACACAGTGCGTGCGATGCTATGATGCAGTGCAGGGTTGCCTAAATATGCCTCTACGTCATTTTAGTTATTTTTTGGATTTAATCTGGGATTTATTAACCGGTGTGTGTGCACTATTCATCTACCGGAATCGAGCTCGGAGTTATGAGTTCTCCTACGTAGGGGGTTCCGACAAGGAAACAGACGGCACGATTAGACTCGCCTCATCGTTCTGAGCAACTTTCATGTTCTAACTTTTTCGATCTGAGCTACGGTTTAAAAGTTATTAATTTTTAAAGTTTAAATGATTTTCTGAAATTTCTGGGGTTTAATTAATTATTAAATTCGAATGATAACAGTGAAATACTTTTATTACACAGACTCAGCCAGCCACAGTCAATGACATGTGGGGCCAGTCAACTGCTGACTCAGCAGTCAACATTGACCAGGTCAAAGAGTGAACAGTGATGGTGGGGCCCAGGTGTCATTGACACAGAGGTTAATTAACCTATTTAATTGGGTTTAATTAGTGGTGGGGCCCCACTATCAGTGTCACAGAGGGACTTAATTAGAGTTAAATAAGTGCTACAGTACAAGGGTCCCACATGTCAGCGTCACATGTATTAACTGAAGGGTTATTTGCGATGGGACCCGTTGTCAGTGGCTATTAGCAGACTAAATTAGTGCCTAATCAATAGTTAACGACCCGGGCCCACTGTCAGAGAGACAGGGCCGGGTCAAACTGGTCGTGCGCGCGCGGGCGAACGCAGGCGACCACAGGCGCGGCGGAGGCCCGCCGGAATCGCGGCTCCGGCGTCCTCTTGTCACGCGGACGGGCCCGAGGGGTTCCTAGGGTCGCAGCGCATCCAGTGGAGCACGCGGGTGGAACTGAGGTGGATTGGGCTCGCCGGAATCGAGCTCGCGGCGGCGGCGGATCTCGGCCGTTGCTCAGGCGCGCGGCTGTGGGGCGTTAGCGGGCGATTCGAGGAGCGCGACGGTCTCCTGGGGTCTCCAGGAGCACAACTGCAGCCTCGGGCGCGGTTGTTGCTAAGCAGATCGACGGTGGCGACATAGCAGGCGGCGGCGCGGTCGGACGTCCATGGCGGCAGCAGCAACAGGCTACAAATCGAGCTAGGCGGAGAGGGAATCGACGACGGAGCTCACCAGAGGAGCTCAAGGTGGCTCGGCGACAGATTTGGAGCAGCAGAGGCGGCGTATTCGTCGGTCGATCTCGCCGGAGCCGAGGAGGAAGATGCAGTCGTGGCGCTCGACACACTAGCTCCCGGCTTGTCCCAGCGGTTGCAGGCGTCGCAGGAAACGACGGCGGAGCGGATGAGCTCAGCGGAAAGGCAGGGGGAGCTCTGTGGCCACACCGGCGAGCTCGGCCATGGCGACGGCTTCTGGCGGTTGCGGTGGAGATCGATGGGGAGCCGATGGGGAAGAACTGAGAGGGCTAGGGTTCGAGGGGAGGCGAGAGCGGCTCGGGAGAGACCTTATCCACGCGCGCGCGACGGTGGATGGACGACACGTGCGGCGCCGGCGATCGGGGCGGCTCCGGCGTCGACACGCAGGAAGAGAGAAGGGAGGAGAGGAATGATGGGCTGGGCCTGCCACTGTTGTCGCGGCCCAGAGGCCAGGTAAGTTTTTCTGTTCAGTTTTCATTTTCTGTTTTTCTTTTGTTTATTAAACAGAGAGAGAAAAGAGGTTATTTGGGCATCCTATTCACCTAGGAAAAATATGGGAAGTGTCTCATTATTTCCCTGGTGTATTTAGACAGTGCCACAAAAAGTTTGAGGATTTTTAGTACTGATTTGAATTTCTCAAAAATGATTATGGCATTTAAGAGGGCTGTTTGTTACTGTTTGAGGTTGTTAAAGTTACTCAACTAATTTTATTAATGTGGATTACAATTTTATAATTGCATCTGAAATATTTGCAACATTAGGTACATTTTAATTTTGTTGTTTGAGGAAATATTTATTTGACTTGCTTTTTAAATTTGAATTGAGTTGGATTATTCCCTAGTTACAATTTTTTTTAGATTGTTCATGATGACATGGCAAGTTAAGTAGCTTAACTAGGGTGAGGTAACCTGGGGATGTTACACCAGAGCTGCATTGCCAAACAACTAACATTCATTTCAGCAGCTTCCTCATCACAGCAACTTTGCCATCACAACAAGTCCAAAGCTGAATCTGTCGAAACTGAAGCCCAAACAAACACAGCCGTCGTCCCTCCGGTTGCAGCATCCATCATTGCCGGTTGCAACATGGGTCTCACAATGTCCGCCCCATCGCTCACAGCACGTCGTCCCACCAATCGCAGCATCCGCCATTACCACTTGCAGCGTCTGTTGTTGTTGCTAGCACGTCTCGCAACATCTGCCATCGCTGTTCGCAGCATTTCGACCCACCGGTTGTAGCATCCAGCTGTGCCCCTCGTAGCACCACAGCTACGCTGATCTCACACGACTGAGACTTGGTTAAGTCTCAGTCAGACTAAGTTCTAGCCACACCCAATTTGTTAGTGGCTTGATTGGATCCAGGCCGCCCATAAGAGCATCTCCAAGAGGTTCCCGAAAAATCTCCCCCAATAAATGGTCATTGAGGCCCTCCCAATAATTTTATCGGGGTTTGCAAGTGTGGTGCTTTCTCAGATCCCCAATAATCTATTTCCTAATACTCAATCTGACATATAGGCCCCACTGTCAATGTGATTCTCTCTCTCTTCCGGCGGTGGTCCAGTGGTCGTCGGTGACGGCACGATGGATTCCGGCGGTGGTGCGCTGATGTGACACTTATTGGGAGATGCCAAATTTCCCTAGATACTGGGGTAGTTGGGGTCGATTATTGGGACATCCCAATATTATATATATTTTGGGGGGTGGGGGTGGGGGGGGGGGGGGGGATGGGGGGAGTCTATTGGAGCCCCTTTTTTGGGCCAATCTCCCCAAATACCAGAATTTTATTAAGGAAAAGGGAGTCTCTTGGAGATGTTCGTAAGGCGCTCAAAGAAATGTTTAGAAAAATAATGTTTTACTTGCATTGCTGCTTATTGGTAGGATGCAAGTGCTTAATTAGGCACTTGTATTGTATGTAGAAATAAGCGTGGCACTGTAAATGGTTTTATACTCCAAATTTCTGGCAAGTGATTGTATACATGTTATTATTGTGAACTTGCATGCATTTGAGCTTGTGGATGGATTGTAGGGCGAAGAGCACAGGCTTTTTTGGCCGGACCAGGCTGAGTTCGTCAGGATGGCGGCGCAGTTCGACGCTACAATTGTGCCGTTTGGAGTCGTTGGAGAGGATGATCTCGTGAACGTAAGACATTGCCAGTTTCTTTCGAGTCCCTCTCTTGCTTAATTTGCAAGTTAACATTACTCCTCTGTAAAGAAATATAAGACCGTTTAAATCACTATTTTAGTGATCTAAAAGGTTTTACATTTCTTTGTAGAGGCAGTATTTATCAAGCTGATCAACATTTCGAGAAACTGTTAAAGAGATCCAGAATGCAACAACATGCATTGCATCTCATGGCTAAACCAACGTGTCCCTTAGTTGGCATAGGCATTTACATATGGTTATGCATTCTGAAACTGCAGCTGCTGTGGACATTCGACGATATCAGGAGCGTGCCCTTCGGCAGGAAGCTGCTGCGGGGCTACAGCAACCATCTGAAGCTAAGGTTTATAACCAGCCAGGAACATTCGTTCTCTTCTCTCCATGAACTGAGGCTAAGGTTGGTTGGTTTCTGCTGTAGGGACACTCAGGAGGTGATCTTCCCCGGCGCAGTCCCGAAGATCCCCGGCCGGTTCTACTACCGGTTCGGGAAGCCGATCCCGACGAGGGGGCGGCAGGACGTGCTCACCGACCGGCGGGCCGCGACCGAGCTCTACTTCGATGTTAAATCGGAGGTGGAGGAAATCATCGCCTACCTGCTGGAGAAGAGGGAGGAGGACAGGTACAGGAGCATCCTGCCCAGGCTCCTCTACAGAGCTGTGAGGGGGTCCAAAACTGAAGTCCCAGCCTTTGACCCTTAACATACATGGTGTCTCAAAAACTCACGACCCATACCATAATACTAATACAGCAATACTCTACATGATTATACTACACAAAAGCGGCGTGCTCATTTACAAACTCTTAGCTAGCTACGAGCTAACTGCGGCGACGGAGGGGCAGGCGTCCACAGCGTCGGCAGATACTCCTCCGAGAGGAGGACGGCGAAGCGGTGTGCGCCGATGGCGGCGGACACGGCCGACACGACGAGCGCGCTCCAGCCCACCCTGACCATCAGCATTGGCTCCTCCCTTACATCTTTGACGAACTTTGAGAATATGACCTTCAGCCTTCTGTCCCTCACGACCTCCTGTAGCGATGACACCACGGGTGAAATCGGTGCTTCTTTGGACAGGGACATGCCCAGGTCGTCACCCATGCTATCCCTGCTGGATCGTTTCAGTCCAGCCACCTTGACCATCCACTGGCAGACGACGTCGGCGAGAGCCCAGCTCAGGAGGGCCCGGAAAATCGCCGCGTCTTTGGAGATCAGGTCCCGGGCGAGAGACTTGTGGTTCTGCACAACCAAACACAAAGTGAGCTCAAGACTCAGTTCAGTTTAGTTCAGGAAAGAACAGTCAGGAGAGCCAGCTGATTAAGGTTAAGAAGTGCCCGAAAATAGCAAGGGTCGTTACATTACGTACTGCTGTCATTATAAGTCTCCTTATCACAATGCTATCCCTTGATAATAAGAGCCTCAGGCAAAGGTTTGCAGTATGCATCGCCCTTTCTGGTGTGGCGCGGTCGAGGGAAGATGCATCACTGATCTCTGCAAGGTTTGAGACATCCAGGCCCTTTCTCTCGGGCAGAGCGCCAGTGTTTTGCCTGAAGTTACCCCTACACATATGTGGAGAATGTTAGCAGGCACATCGCATCTTGAGGAAAGCTTACTATCTGTATGATTTTAAAGTGCCGAAAACTAAGCATCCTAATAGGAGGCTTCAAACCATTCAGAAAAGCAATTATGTTTGCTTGGTTTTTTTGAGAAATATAAAATCCAGAACTGGAAATCTACCTTGCTGATGCTAGCTTTAGAAACACTGCAATCTTTTGCCACTGGAACTCTTTCCTTCTGTTGAAAATCACCTGTGTCGCATATGACTGGTGTCAGTAATATGGCAGATTTTTTTGTTATGAAGAAGTGTGCGCCGCAGAACATTGAAACTGCGACTAGTCTTATATATTGCTAGCAGATTTAAGAGGGAATTAGGGAGCCCAGGGCTGGAGATAATAAGCCTCGGCCCTAGCAAATGCCGCTGCTTAAATGTGGGTCACGTTGCTAGTCGAAAGTAGTTGAGGTAAAGATTTTCTGTGAATCTTTTTCGAATAGAAAAAAAGGTAAAAGATCACAAATATGAAAGTATATTGCTGGGTGGTGCCTGTTAGCTGGCAACTAGTCATGTTATAAAAGAGGAACCGGATGATGATATGTGTTTCAAAGACTAACTTTAGCTAAGACATCAGAACAGTGAAGTTATCAATTAGATAAACTTAATCACGCTTGCCATTCTGGAAATTAACTGAGATAATTAAAAAGAAGTACCTGATGCAGGACCTTCCTAGTATCAAGTGAATTATCAGACAGAAGCTTCCTAACAACATACGGATATGCTGCCTGAAATGTTTTAAAAGTTCCGTCTTGTGCTATGGCAAGTCCTATCAATTACAGAAGAAGGGTATAAACAAACCTCTGAAGAAACAAATTGCAATCAAAACAAACTAATCTGGAGTAAACAACTCATTTATACATGTATTTGTCGAACCAGTTCATTATCTTAACAACCGATGAACAAGCTAACCTTCCAAAGAGGCAATTGACCGCAGGACCAGCGTAAAATATGGTGGCATACGAAAGTGATATTTAAGTGCTATGGACCAAATTTTTCCAAGTACCTAAAAGATGTTTGCAGCGGTCAAGAACCACAGCAACAATGTGAAATGAATGTCATTAAGCAAAGTACTTGGTTTAAGATATAATACAGAAATGGAGATATCAGACCAACTGTATAAGGAACTGAATCTACAGAGAGAAAAGGCTACTCACCCTGCTAAACTTGATGTCTGGAATTCCACCTTCAAAGGTTACCTCGCCCAATGTATCCTCTAAGTCCTAAAACAGCAAAGACAATATTGTAAGAAATAATTATAAATATAACAAATAATCTAATGGGGCAGTAAATCACATCATGTAAATGTATTATGAGTTCATAACCCCTTCTCTTTATCCAAGTGGTAATGGCAGAGGCAGCAAAGATTTTGTGTGGACAAGTATAAAAGTACACAATGATCCAAGGGTAGTAGCTTAAAATTAGTTGAGCTCACTGGTACACAAAAAACATATTCTTCTCAAACATATTACCATGGTCACTCGCCGTAGATTAGTTCTTGGTGGAACAACATCCATTTCAATCAGATCGTAAACAAGGGAAGCCCAATCTCCATTTACTATGTGCACAATGCTCGAAAGCATAGCTCGGCTATGTTTCTTCTCCATCTCACAAAGCAAACCAAAATCAAGAAACCTAACATGTTTAAGAAGATGTTACCACAGCTCAACAAATATTTCACCGGGAAAACATTTGAAATATAATTCCACAGAGCGAACTAAACTGTGAGCCTTTGTAGTTTGTACCATATGTGATAAACTACACACTAAAATGGCTGTGTGCATCAATCGATGCAGAGGCAGAGGGTACAACCTCCTTTTCGCAAAAAATGTTTGTGCCATATGAATATATTGGTCTACTCATAACTGTAGCGGGTCATTTACTTTGTACCATGCATCAGAAATAAACTGGACTTACCCAACACGACCATCAGGTGTATAACGCAAATTCCCAGGATGAGGATCAGCATGCAGCAAGCCGGTTTCAAGGAGCTGCACTAATGATGCCTCGACACCTTTATTGACCTTGTTATCAAAGTAAATAACAAAATGTTAAAATCATGACCAGTAAGCTCAAACCGAATCATGAAATGTGCAAATTGTTGGTAAACCATATACTAGTATATACTACAGAATATCCTTCAGGTTTCAAGATATCTATTTTTAATTTGCGTTATTCTCAGACAAGCACAAGTTGGTAAAAAACTACCTGAGTCCTGAATTGCTACCTTTAACTTATAAAGAAGCACTCACTAAGTTATGAATGAACATAACATCATTTCCAAATATTTGCTACCAAGAACTACTGCTTGGTTGGTAATGAACTTATTTATGGCGCTCGTCTTATGTCAAATCGGACAAATAACTAAGGAATTTTTATGAACAAACTACTACTAGTACTAAATACCAGGTCAAGAAGGCGGGCTTTTGCATCCAACTTCTGCTTCTCTGACAACTCAGCAATGCTACCAGAAATTCCTTTAGCCAGAGAAAGCAATTCCCTGGGATTTTCACCAGCCACCCACTCCATAGTCAAAACCCTCTTCCTAGTAAGTTGTTTGAGAACCTTCGGAACCATGACAAATGAATATTTGGAGTGAGTGTCCTGCAAGAGGAGTAGAAATCATTAGCTAAAACTAAACCTAGAGAAGACATGCATTAGCAAAGCATGGGTGAGGGACAAGACCAAAGAAGCACCAGGAATTTAGTAGCATTATCAGCTTCAATATTGTAGTCCAACTCATCAACAAATCCTCTACCCAACTCATCAGCATAGAGGGAAATGTTACTTCTTCGCTTTGCAACTTTCCTCACAAAAGAAAGCTGCAACAAATAGTAGATAGTAAACAACTGAATAAACAAGGCATCACACAAATGAGACTACAATAATAGAAAATGCTGCAATTGTACAGTCAAAACAAAGAGCTAAAGGATGTGGAAAGAACAGGAAAGCTAAACATGATATAGGAAGAAATAATTTATGTGGTGCTTCT
This sequence comes from Thinopyrum elongatum, assembly GCA_011799875.1. Lineage (NCBI taxonomy): Eukaryota > Viridiplantae > Streptophyta > Magnoliopsida > Poales > Poaceae > Thinopyrum > Thinopyrum elongatum. The sequence goes on from CM022302.1 coordinate 534,734,478, forward strand.
CGTGTCCAGCCAGGTTCCAAAGTTACACTATCACTGTAGAGCAAAATATTTGGATAGAAAGGTAAAACTTGTCCTGAAAAAGAGACTACTATTGACAGGCCAATACAAATAATAAATTGCACATAGCAAGTTGAGAGAAGTGTAGGAAAAATTACAGACCCCAAGGCGTAGTATATAGATGTCCCTCAATACAGAAGGAAGAAGGTTCGGCCGCTGAACCTTTATGGCCACAAGAGCACCATCAAATGTACGCCCCTGATAAACCTGAAGGAGGTGGTACAATAACATGAATAAGAATATATCAGCAACTCCAAACAATCTTTTTCTAACACATTAGAAGCAGAGGGCAAAGATCTTGGATAAAAAATTACCTGTCCAAAGGAAGCTGATGCAACAGGCTCATCAGAAATGTAACTGAAAACCTGCGAAACAGGGCGCTCAAATTCTCCCTCAATGATCTTCATTGCATCCTCTCTTGGGAAAGGAGGAACTCTCTCATGCAACTCGGCAAGAGCCTGAAATTGAGGTCCTAAGGCCAGTTTAATTTCTAGTGAAAGAATATGAGCACTACTTAACTGTGAAGCAAATGCTTGTTAAGAAGATGAAGCAATGTAAATGTAAAATTTGGTAGTATCCTGGAGTGATTTTACCTAACCTCAGAAATCTCCGAGCCTAAGATATCAGGTCTTGTTGAGAGGGACTGTCCGACTGCATATATAGGATATGATAGGCGTATTAGGAGTAATTCGAAGTGGATGAGCACTACCATGTCTTTACACTATCAAACATGAATACCAGACCTTTTATGAAAGTAGGCCCAAGGTCAAGAAATGTATCCTTGAGAAGCTGTCCAACCATGAATTGTGAAGCATCGAAACCTTCGTTGCTGACACTACTGCTGTGGGTAGCATCTGTGGTCAGACTGGCTCTTTTAAACATTTGCACCTTTACCGCACCCACGAGGAATGCGAATAGTATCTACAGGGTAGATATGCAAACATCAAACCATTATACAGATCAGCCGAAGCAAGTAAAAATCTAGGTAAAGGCAAAGATGGTGGCCACTTGTAGCTTACTTGAACCGTGCGAAATACAAGGATATGCGGCCGTGAGACGAAGTACTGCGCGAGCAGATCGGGATCGTAATACTGGGGCAGAGGAGTGCTGAGAATGGCCAAGAAGTAGTTGACATACAAGTTGAGGGCATCGAGGTCGGCCATCATCAGCTCCATACAAGACAGACCTACCAAATCCATGGAGAAAAAAGGTTAACAGTGTGACCAGTGAAGCTTAATTGATGTCTAATCCTGCATTGTACACTGAGGAACCTGGTGGGTGGGGATGAGGAGGGAAGGCCGGGGGCTGAAGAGCCTGCTGCTGTTTCTGCTCTTCCGGCTGTCCATTGGGTTTGGGTTTAGGTTGTTTCTTGGAAACTGGTTTGAGCTCAGTAGATTGCTGCTGGGATTGAGGTTGCTGCTTGCTTCCGAGGAACCGAAGCACGAACTCCTGCTTCGAGGAATCGGCGTACACCTTGAGGGCTTGCAGATCGGCCATCACCAGCTCCACGCAAGACAACCCTGCCGAAAATTTGGGGGAAATGCCGTCAGAAAAAAGGCAATGTGATGTGAGCTTAACTTGGCATGTGCTCTCGCCGCCGGTGGGGAACCTGGAGGGTAGGCTGGGAACGCCGGGGCTTGGGGGTGTGGTGGCGCCGCCTCCGCCGCCGCCTCCTCCTGCTGCTGCTGCTCCGCCGGCTTAGGTCTCGGCCGCTTCCGCTGCTGCTGCTTCTTCTCGAGGAAGCGGAGCCAGAGGGCGTCGCGGAGCGGGGCGCCGGCCGCGGCCTGGAGGAACTCGCCGTCGCGGCGGAGCACGCCGAGCACCTGGTCCAGGGCGCCGCCGCCGCCGCCCCCGCCTCCTCGCCCCCCGCTCCCGCCCGGCTGGTGCGGCAGGCTCTGCTTGCTCCTCCTTCCCCACCACGACCTCTGCTGCCGCGGCGCCCACTTGTCGCTGTTGCCCCCTCCGCCGCCGCTCGTCACGGCGCACACGGGCAGCACGGCGGGGCGCACCAGCGGCGACATCGCATCCGGTCAGGATTCCGGGAGCTTTCCGGGAGGAGCAGGGAGGGGGGAGTAATGGTGGTGGGCACGGCGGCAAAAGTGTGCGAGAGGAGACTCAGTGGCCACGCGCCGCACACGTCATTGGCTCATCGTCCACGTGGCCGGCGAACTGGCCGATCCACTTGGATACCCTTCTTACACTTTCAAAAAACTTTTTCAAAGGACCTTGATAAGTGGGCACGAAGCAATTTCACTCTGACATTTTTTGATGGCAACTTTAGTTATTCGGGATGACAACATTAGTTGTGAAGCATGGCAACTTCCTGTTTGGATGGCAAGTTTAATTTTTTTGGGTTTCGCTTTTTTTTCCGAATGGCAATTTTAGTTGTAAAAACATCAGGACGGTGTTACTACGTGCCACACGTGTGGCACGTATCATTTGGGTTTTTTAAACCCCTCCCCGTTATGTTAGCTGGCGAATCGTCTCTCTGCTGCCGGATCTCGTTGCACGAATCTTGGCACGGGAGGGAAGACATGCCAGACTTTCTAAAGCATTCGTTGTGGCACAAAAGCTAGCGAACCATGGCCTTTTCAAAACCCCACCACCAAACCAATTGTTTATGTTCCCGAGCCTACATTGGGGGACCTGGGATCGAATCCCAGCTACCCCTTTTTCAAATTAACATGGCGGTTTTTATTTTGTTAAGAGGGCGTTTTTTCAGTTAGATATATGACAATTCTACTAAAAGAGTTTAGCATGGCAAATTTTATTGTTAAGATGATGTTTTTCACTTAGGCATGTGGCAATTTTACTAAAAAAATTGACATGACAGTTTTTAATTTTTTTAATAGGATGTATAAGGTGTACTCCCTCCGTAAAGAAATATAAGAGCATTTAGATCACTAAAGTAGTGATCTAAACGCTCTTATATTTCTTTACAGAGGAGTATTTGTTTTCCCAAAAAAATCACAATGTAATTTTTTTTGCATGGCAGTTTTTATTGTCAAGAGGATGTTTTTTCACTTAGGTATATGGCAATTTTACTAAAAATTAACATGGCACTTTTACTTTTTTAAGAGGATGTATAAGGTGTATTTGTTTTTCCCAAAAATTTCAATATAAGGTGTATTTTTCTTTTTTCTCTCAGTTTTTCATGCGTGCCCTTCCACCATCCAGTACATGCCTTAGATAAAAAGTAGCACGTAGTCCCTAATAGGAAGGTAGCAAAAAACGAATCTCTCTCCTTGATTGTATGCACTCGCATCTCTCTCTCCATCCCACAGATTGATTTTAGGGAAACACTTTGTGTCTATTTAGGTGCAGCGAGAATCCGTTTCCTTTTATTAGATTTTTGATTATTTAGTTGCCGCCAATTAAGCAACTAACTACCTAATTAGTTAATGGCATTTTCATCCAAAATTCTCCTCAATTTTGTGCCTTGGTCACCGTGCCCCAAAAATACACCTTACATAAAGGAAAAAAGGGAGTACATGGCAATTTTGCTAAAAAAGACTAGAACATGAAAGCGTGCGTTGTCGCGTCCGTTCATCTTGATGAATGGATGATAGAAATTTTTGTCAAAATCTAAACGCTGGAAATAACTGAGAAATTTTGGATTACATGTGGCCGAGAGTTGTTCAAACTCTAGGTAAAGATTCACATAAGCCACATAAATATATGCAGGGGAGAATTGACAAAGATTTTTAACTAGATTATTTAGCGTCGCATACAAATATCCAATGAAACCAGCGTTGTGGGATCACATGGTACAACATCATAACTAAAACTTCTATTAACATGTGATGTAGTCATTGGACACATTCCGGTCAAGCTTTCGGAATGTAAACTCTTTGCAGTCTTGAAACCATTGTTGTAATAATTGTACCTAGCATGGCTTTTACTGTATTGATTAGAGCAATATTATCAAATCAAATGCCAGAAAATTAGAAGCAATCTTTTGAAATCACATCTGAAGAACTTCGAATAAAGTATGACATGGGAAGTGATTATTGAAAGATTACCCAAATCAGACCTAATAATTCAAGAATTAAGAAAACAAAATTAACATGAACGTCATATTCAACTTCACGTAGCATTTCCCAATTAGCTCTTGATAATGGAAAGGTTGTCTCAAGATACGTGTAGTATATCCCTTTCTAGTAAATACTACGTACATTATATTACCTGGATGTAAGCATAAATTACAATGAAAACTGTGCAGATTGCTCAAGTGTCATGGTTCAATTCTAAGCTGTAGTTTTGACCAAGCACAATAACGCGGCCTCATTTAGGCCATAAAGCCTCTAAGTATACATGATCTCCTCAAGCAATATTTCTTCCAGTTCCCTACTCGTGATGAAAACAAACACTCACAAGTGTATAACTATGCTTTTAAAATAGGAATCATGGCTGACTCGGTGAGATCCTGTATGGGAAAACACAAGACGAGCCTTTTACTTTTTCCAGCATATGCTCGTGTTTTACAGTTTGGTTGAGAGGGAAGCCTGTGTACCGGCTCAATGCGCAATTCCGGCCCGATCAACCACAAGAGGCCCAAATAGTTCTATGGAGCAGCACTCCAAGAGACAATCGAGGACACTAACACAACGTTAGATCAATGCAGTCAGCGTCCAGCAACGGCAAAGCACTGTGGAGGCTTGTAGGTCACCCCGTTTTACTGTTTCTCACTTAACATGGCAGTTTTATAATTTTTATGTACATGGCAGTTTTTATTGTTAAGAGGATGTTTTTTCACTTGAGTACATGAAAATTTTACTAAAAAATAACATGCCAGTTTATATTTTTTTTTTGTACATGGCAGTTTTTATAGTAAGAGGATTACATTTTTAGTAATAATACATGACACTTTCATTATAAGAGAATGACATTTTTATTACCGGAGGATGACAGTTTTGTTTATAAGAGGATGCCATTTTATTATTATAGGATGGCATTCTATTTGTAAGAGCATGACATTCTTCATTTTTTATAATAGGATGGTATTTTTATTATAGTGATGACGACATTTTTATTTTGAGAGGTGGCATTTTTAATTTGAGAGGTGGAATTTTTATTATTTTTAAGAAGGTGCCATTTTTAATTTGAGAGGATGGCATTTTTTTTTATTACTGCCACTTTTTAAGATTATTTTGTTCATGGCATTTTCTCATAAAAACAATTTTAATGGGCTTTGGGCCAATTGGGGGTCGCCATGGCCCTCCTCGCTGGTGAATGGGAGTAACGTTCGCTGGAGGAACTCTCCCCTGGCGAATGAAAACGTTCGCTGGAGGTTCCCCTTAGCTGACGTCTCACAGATAAAACATAATATGGCAGTTATATATATTTTTGTACATGGCTGTTTTGATTGTTAAGAGGGTGTTTTTTCACTTAGGTACATGGCAATTTTACTAACAAAAACAACATGCCAATTTTTTTTTTGCACATGGTAGTTTTTATAGTAAGAGGGTGGAATTCTTATTATTAGTAAGAAGACATTTCTATTATAAAGAGGATGGCATTTTATTACTGGAGGATGGCATTTTTGTTTATAAGAGGATGACATTTTTATTATTAGAGAATGGCAGATTTTTTTTATAAGAGCATGCCTTTTTCATTTTTATAATAGGATGGCATTTTGTTATAGTGATGATGGCATTTTTTAGAGAGGATGACATTTTTATTTTGAGAGGTGGCATTTTAAATTTGAGAGATGGTATTTTAATTATTTTTAAGAGGGTGGCATTTTTAATTTGAGAGAATGGCATTTTTTATTACTGCCACTTTTTTGATTTTTTTGTTCATGGCATTTTCTCATAAAAAATATTAGTGTGCTTTGGTCTAATTGAGGCTCGGCATGGCCCTCCTAGATGGCGAATGGGAGAAACATTTGCTGGAGGACCTCTCCCCTGGCGAACGAAAACATTTGCTGGAGGTTCCCTCTCATGCATGTGACGTCTCCATGGTAAAAATTAAAATGACAGTCTTATAATTTTTGTACATGCTAGTTTTTATTGTTAAGAGGATGTATTTTCACTTAGGTACATGACAATTTTACTAAAAAAATCAACATGGCAGTTTTTATTGTAAGAGGAAGATATTTTTATTGTTAATAACATGACATTTTTATGATACGAGGATGGCATTTTTAATATTGGAGGATGTCAGTTTTGTTTATAAGAGGAATATTAGAGGATGGCAGTTTTATTTATAAGAGCATGACACTTTTCATTTTCATAATAGGATGGCATTTTTACTATACTTATGATGGCATTTTTAAAAGAGGATGGCATTTTTTATTTTGACGGGTGGCATTTTATTATTTTTAAAAAGGTGACATTTTTAATTTGAGAGGATGGCATTTTTTATTACCGTCACTTTTTCTGATGTTTTTCTTCATGGCATTTTCTCATAAAAAAAATTTCAGTGGGCTTCGGGCCAATTGGGGGTCGCCATGTCCCTCCCCGCTGGCGAACGAGAGAAATGTTCGCTGGAGGACCTCTCCCCTGGCGAACGAAAACGTTCGCTGGAGGTTCCCTCTCATACTCTCCCATATATTGGGGGTCCTTTTTCAAATTAAGATGTCATTTTTATTTTGTTAAGAGGATGTTTTATCTTCAGTTAGGTACATGACAATTTTACTAAAAAGATTAACATGACAGTTTTTATAATTTTTGTACATGGCAGGTTATTTTGGTAAGAAGATATTATTTCAGTTAGGTAAATGGGAATTTTACTAAGGACATGTTTGGTTGCCTTCTCCAACAGTGCCTACATTTCATATCCATCTCAACCCAGCTTGGTTGAGCAAAAACAGGCAACAAATCAACATCTCCATGTTGTTTGGTTGCCTGCATTGCATCAATGAGCACTTTGGGGCCGGCTGTTTGGTTGCCCGCATTTGTGCTTAAGGGGTGAGCAAATGCAAACCACAGCTGTTTGGCTACATACATGTTTCTGTTCCGCTCATCCCATTCAAATGTGGTGGCCTTACCACCACATTAGCAGCACAACAGCAGGCACAACTGACAGCAGAGTAACTGATGACCCACAAGTATAGGGGATCAATCGTAGTCCTTTCGATAAGTAAGAGTGTCGAACCCAACGAGGAGCAGAAGGAAATGACAAGCGGTTTTCAGCAAGGTATTTTCTGCAAGCATTGGAATTATCGGTAACAGTTAGTTTGATAGCAAGATAATTTGTAACGAGCAACAAGTAGCAATAGTAACAATAGGTGCAAGAAGGTAGACCAATCCTTTTTATAGCAAAGGACAGGCCGGAACTTTCTCTTACAATAAGCAAAGCGTTCTTGAGGACACACGGGAATTTTGTCTACTCACTTTCATCATGTTTGTTTGATTCACGTTCGTTACTTTGATAATTTGATATGTGGGTGGACCGGTGCTTGGGTGCTATTCTTACTTGAACAATCCTCCCACTTATGATTAACCCCTCCCGCAAGCATCCGCAACTAAGAAAGAAGAATTAAGATAAATCTAACCATATCATGAAACATATGAATCCAAATCAGCCCCTTACAGGATAGCGCATAAACTAGAGTTTAAGCTTCTGTCACTCTAGCAACCCATCATCTAATTACTACTCCACAATGCCTTCCCTTAGGCCCAAAGATGGTGAAGTGTCATGTAGTCGACGTTCACATGACAGCACTACAGGAAAGAACAACATACATATCATGAAAATATCGAACGAATACCAAATTCACATGATTACTTTTGACAAGACTTCTCCCATGTCCTCAAGAACAAAAGTAACTACTCACAAATCATATTCATGTTCAAGATCAGAGGGGTATTGAATAGCATCATAGATCTGAACATATAATCTTCCACCAAATAAACCAACTAGCATCAACTACAAGATATAATTAACACTACTAGCAACCCACAGATACCAATATGAGGTTTTGAGACAAAGATTGAATATAAGAGATGAACTAGGGTTTGAGATGAGATGGTGCTGGTGAAGATGTTGATGAATATTGGTCCTCCCACAATGAGAGGGTTGTTGATGATGTCGATGGCTTCGATTTCCCCCTCTCGGAGGGAAGTATCCCCGGCAGAATTGCTCCGCCGGAGAGCAAAAGTGCTCCTGCCCAGGTTCTGCCTCGAGATGGCAGCGCTTCATCCCAAAAGTCCTCTCCTTATTTTTTTCTAGGGAAAATGGCCACATATAGGAGAAGATGGGCCACAGAGGATGGTCAGGGACCCCACAAGCCACCAGGGTGCGCCCAGGGGGGTGGGCACGCCCTGGTACCCCATGGGAACCTGGGTGGCCTCCTTTGGCATTTCTTTTCTCCAATATTTTTTATATATTCCAAAATAATTCTCCGTGAAATTTCAGCTCATTTGGAGTTGTGCAGAATAGGTATCTCTGACATAGCTTGTTCAGGTCCAGAATTCCAGCTGCCGGTAATCTCCCTCTTCATGTAAATCTTGCAAATTAAGAGAGAAAAGGCATTAGAATTGCACCATAAAATATTTTATTGAGCAAAACCATTATAAATAATAGTAGGAAAACATGATGCAAAATGGACGTATCAACTCCCCCAAGCTTAGACTTCGCTTGTCCTCAAGCAAAAGCCGATATCGATAATCATGTCCACATGTTTAGAGAGAGAGGTGTCGATAAAACAAATATATTGACATAGTAGCATCATGACCATTATCATAATAGCAATGTATAATATCATAGAACTTCTCATGAGCATGTAACAATTCATCACAACAACAAAGTATAAGGCATAAAATTTCTTGAAAACTAACGAACTATGTTCTCAGTCAACAAAGCAATTACAATTCATCATATTTTCGGGAAGGGTCTCATGTAAGAGCTTTTATTTAGCAAGTCCACATACTCAACTATCATTTAGTCTTCTATGATTGCTGACACTCACGACATACATATGGAGCAAAAGTTTCAACCAGACACATAGAAAGATAGGGGCTTACAATTTTGCCTCCCAACTCATTTACCTCAAGGGTAATGTCAACAATAAAAACTCATGATCACTCATATCCGACTGGATATATATGCCTAGATCTTTCCCCACCACATGATGCTTGCAAAAGAGAAAAAAAATGAAAAAGGAATAGAGGAGAACACTATTGACTCTTGCATAAAAAGTAAATACATAAAGGTAAAAGATAGGCCCTTCGCAGAGGGAAGCAGAGATTGTCATGTGCTTTTGTTTGGATGTGCAAGCTCTTAATGTAAAGGAACATCACTTTATATTGCCCCTTGTGATAGCAACCTTTATTATGCAGTCTGTCACTTTTATTTCTTCACCATCACAAGTTCGTACAAAGCTTATTTTCCCTTACAATAAAAGATCATACATATTTAGGAGCAATTTTATTGCTTTATGCACCAATGACAACTTACTTGAATGATCTTATTCAATCCATAGGTAGGTATAGTGGACTCTCATGACATGAAACTGGGTTTAAGGGTTTTGGATGCACAAGTAGTATCTCTACCTGGTATGGATTTTTGGCTAGCAAAGATATTGAGAAAGCACCACATGTTGGAGGATCCATAACAATATAACTTCTATGTGAATATAAGAAAACATAATTCATTACGTTGTCTTCCTTGTCCAACGTCAATAAATTGACATAAAATATTTAATGGGGGCTCACAATCATAAAAGATGTCCAAGATAGTATATTTATATGTGAATCTTCTCTTCCCTTATTAATCTTTCATAAATTGCATCATTGACCAATACTATGTTTGTTAACTTCCAATAAAATTTTCCACTTATACTCTTATTTATGTAAAGTCATTACTTTCCATGGGATTGGCATATGATCTTTTCATTGTTTTTCATTGCTTGGCTTGAAACATAAAAGTAAAGAAGCAAAACTCAAACTACTCTTTATTATATAACTCTCAACTCGATTACATAGCTAGATAGATCACGAAACTAGCACTCGAAAATAGATCATACTAAAATTTTATTCTACTAAATCACGAAATAGCTAAGGATCGAACTAAAATAGATAAAGATGATGGTGATACGATACCAAGGCACCTCCCCAAGCTTGTCACAAGCCAATGGGAGTGCCCATACCCGTGTACTCAAGTCTCTTTCTTCGGTGATGATGGTGATGATGAGGTAGTAGACTTGTCCTTCAGCTTACGCTTGAGAATACAATTTTCCTCCCTCAGCATATTGACCTCTTGCTCAAGCTCCAATACTTTTTTCACATAATGCGTTCTTGCTTTCCTGTAGAAGACGGAACGGGATAAATTGAAACTTAGATTCATTTACTGTGTTTGGGAGGCTCGACTTCTTGAATTCCACGTGCATATATCCCAGTTGAGGTAGGGGTGCTTCATCTTCTTCTGTGCTCATGCCCCCAGTCTTCTTTAAATCATCATCTCGCTCCTCCTCCGTGGACCAACCATATGGATCAATGTCCCCATTGATCCTTGGGTTTGCAACATAATGAGAAACATAGCTCTCTCCATCTAAGTCTTGTGATGACATAGTGTTGTCATATCTGTCAAGAAAAATGACTTGAAACAAGAACAGAGGATAATCTTGTGATATGGTGGTCAAAACGTTCGAAAGTATATATAAAGAATTTTTATCTTGCGAAACAAGTATTCCAGAAGAAAACGAAGTCGGGAAGGCACACGAGGGGCCCACAAGCCACCAGGGCGCGCCCTGGTGCCCAATGGGCACCTCGTGGGTCCGCTCGGCTGTTTCTTATTTTTGTATTTTTTCTAATATTCCAAGACAGACAAAAAGTATTTTTATGGAATTTTTGGAGTCGGTTTACTTACCGTATCACATACCTATTCCTTTTTAGGGTTCTAGAGTGTTCTGGAAGGTCTCTTGTTGTAGGGTCGAGACCCTAAGTGGAGATCTTTCATGAATTGGAGGGGGATTCCCCGAAGAACACGAAGAACAAGAGGGAAATCACAAGAGGAACACTCAAGAACAAGTCCAATCACACATCCACTAGACCAACAAACACACAAGATCCACAAGGTACATGAACAATCAAAGGGAAACAAGATACATGGTAAAGTTCATCCCAAATCCCAAAGGGAGATGTGGGCTTGAATCCCTAAGGATCTTCTCCAATGGAGGTCTTGAACTCCAATGGAGTCTTCTCCCTCAAGAGGCAACCCACACGGGGAGATACATGAGCTAAGCTCTAATGTCTAGATCTATTCTTAGCTAAGTCTAAATGGAGGAGGAAGAGGAGTATATATAGGTCCAAGGGATGAAGGGGTAAGGAGGGGCGAAATGGGAATACATGGGCAAAGCCCAATGATACGTCCATTTTGCATCATGCTTTGTTATTTATAATGTTTTTATGCATAATAATGCTTTTGGGAGTAGTTCTAATGCCTTTTCTCTCATAATATGCAAGGTCTACACAAAAAGGGAGAATACCGGCAGCTGGAATTCTGGACCTGAAAAAGCACGTCAGAGCTACCTATTCTGCACAACTCCAAATAAGCTGAAACTTCACGGAGATTTTTTATGGATTATTTAAGAATTATTGGAGCAAATAACTACCAGAGGGGGCCCACCAGGTGGGCACAACCCACCTGGGCGCGCCAGGGAGCCCAGGCGCGCCCTGGTGGGTTGTGCCCTCCTCGGCCCACCTCCGGTGCCCCTCTTCTGGTATATAAGTCATTTTGACCTAGAAAAAAAATAAGGAGAGGACTTTCGGGACGAAGCGCCGCCGTCTCGAGGCAGAACTTGGGCAGGAGCACTTTTGCCCTCCGGCGGAGCGATTCCGCCGGGGGAACTTCTCTCCCGAAGGGGGAAATCATCGTCATCATCATCACCAACAACTCTCCCATCTTGGGGAGGGCAATCTCCATCAACATCTTCAACAGCACCATCTCCTCTCAAACCCTAGTTCATCTCTTGTGTTCAATCTTTGCACCGGAACCTTAGATTGGTGCTTGTGGGTGACTAGTAGTGTTGATTACATCTTGTAGTTGATTACTATATGATTTATTTGGTGGAAGATTATATGTTCAGATCCATTATGCTATTTAATACCCCTCTGATCTTGAGCATGATTATCATTTTTGAGTAGTTACTTTTGTTCTTGAGGTCACAGGAGAAATCTTGTTGCAAGTAACCATGTGAACTTGATATGTGTTCGATATATTCCCTTAGTGGTGTCATGTGAACGTCGACTACATGGAACTTCCCCTTACTAGGGCCTAAGGGAATGCATTGTGGAGTAGTTATTAGATGATGGGTTGTGAGAGTGACAGAAGCTTAACCCCTAGTTTATGCGCTGCTTCGTAAGGGACTGATTTGGATCCAAAAGTTTAATGCTATGGTTAGATTTTATCTTAATACTTTTCTCGTAGTTGCGGATGCTTGCGAGGGGGTTAATCATAAGTAGGAGGTTTGATCAAGTAAGAACAGCACCTAAGCACCGGTCCACCCACATATCAAATTATCAAAGTAGCGAACACGAATCAAACCAACATGATGAAAGTGTCATGATGAAATTCCCGTGTGCCCTCAAGAACACTTTGCTTATCATAAGAGACCGTTTTGGCCTGTCCTTTGCCACAAAAGGATTGGGCTACCTTGCTGCATACTATTTACCGTTACTTTCTCGTTACAAATTATCTTGCTATCAAACTACTCGTTACTTATAATTTCAGTGCTTGCAGAGAAAACCTTGCTGAAAATCACTTGTCATTTCCTTCTGCTCCTCGTTGGGTTCAACACTCTTACTTATTGAAAGGACTACGATTGATCCCCTATACTTATGGGTCATCAAGGCTCTTTTCTGGCACCGTTGCCAGGGAGTGAAGCGCTCTTGGTAAGTGGAAATCGGTAAGGAAAAATTATTACTACGTGTTGAAATTTATTGTCACTTGTTACTATGGAGAATCATCCTTTGAGGGGTTTGTTAGGGGTATCTTCACCTCGACCGGAACCACAATTAGTTGCCCCTCAACCTACTACACCTACTGAAAATATTGGTTATGAAATTCCTTCAGGTATGATAGAACAACTGCTAGCTAATCCTTATGCAGGAGATGGAACCGAACATCCTAATATGCACTTGATATATGTGGATGAAATTTATGGATTATTTAAGCTTGCAGGTTTACCCGGAGATGAAGCTAAGAAGAAGGTTTTCCCTTTATCTTTGAAGGTAAAGGCATTGGCATGGTATAGGCTATGCGATGATATCAGATCTTGGAGTTGGAATCGATTGAAATTGGAATTTCACCAAAAATTTTATCCTATGCATCTAGTTCATCATGATCGGAATTATATATACAATTTTTGGCCTCGTGAAGGAGAAAGTATCACTCTAGCTTGGGGGAGGCTTAAGTCAATGTTATATTCATGCCCCAATCATGAGCTCTCAAGAGAAATTATTATTCAGAATTTTTATGCTCGGCTTTCTCATGATGATCGATCCATGCTCGATACTTCTTGTACTGGTTCTTTTATGAAGAAGACTATTGAATTCAGGTGGGATCTTTTATAAAGAATTAAACACAACTCTGAAGATTGGGAACTCGACGAAGGTAAAGAGTCAGGTATTAAGCTTGAATTTGATTGTGTTAAAACATTTATGAATACCGATGCTTTTCAAAAGTTTAGCACTAAATATGGACTTGACTCTGAGATAGTAGCTTCTTTCTGTGAATCATTTGCTACTCATGTTGATCTCCCTAAGGAGAAGTGGTTTAAATATCACCCACCTATTCAAGAAGAAATTAAAGAACCCGACATAGCTAAAGATGAAACTATCATTTACAATGTTGACCCAGTTGTTCCTACTGCTTATATTGAAAAACCACCTTTCCCTGTTAGGATAAAGGAACATGCTAAGGTTTCAACCGTGGTCAATAAAAGCTATATTAGAGCACCTAAACCTGCTGAACAAATCAAGGTAGAACCTAGTGTTGCTATGGTTAAAGATCTCTTGGTAGAAAATATAGATGGGCATGTTATTTACTTCTGTGATGAAGCTGCTAGAATTGCCAAACCCGATGAAAAAGATAAACCTAGACCTGTTGTTGGCATGCCTGTTGTTGTTGGGAAACGTTGCATGGAAAACAAAAAAAATTCTATGCACACGCAATGATCTATCCATGGAGATGCATAGCAACGAGGGGGAGAGTGTGTCTACGTACCCTCGTAGACCGTAAGCGGAAGCATTTAGTAACACGGTTGATGTAGTCGAACTTCTTCGCGCTCCAACTGATCAAGTACCGAACGTACAGCACCTCCGAGTTCTGCACACATTCAGCTCGGTGACGTCCTTGCCTTCTTGATCCAGCAAGATGGGCGAAGTAGTGGATGAGTTCTGGCAGCACGACGGCGTGGTGACGGTGATGGTGAAGTGATTTCCGTAGGGCTTCACCTAAGCACTACAAAAATATGACCGGGGGTGTAAACGGTGGAGGGGGCGCCGCACACGGCTAAGAAAATTGTCTGTTATGTGCTAGGCACCCCCCTCCCACATATATATAGGTGGAGGGGAGAGGCCAAGGGGCGCCCCAAGTAGGCCGAATCCTACTTGGGGTCTTTCCCCAAGTGGCGCCCCCCTTTCCATATTTGGAGTGCGGGAAAAGGCAGGGGAGGGTGGCGACCCCCGCTTTCCTTTCTCCCATGAGAGGGAAAGGCAGGAGGGGCTAGCCCTCCCCTTTTCCTTCCCTAGGGCTGGCCAGGGGGGGGGGGGGGGTGCCCGGAACCCCTTCCGGTGACCCGATTCCTTCCCGGTACGTCCCGAAACACTTCCGGTGTCCAAATACCATCGTCCTATATATCAATCTTTACCTCTCGACTATTTCGAGACTCCTCGTCATGTCCGTGATCTCATCCGGGACTCCGAACAACATTCGGTTACCAAAACATATAACTCATATAACACTATATCGTCAATGAACGTTAAGCGTGCGGACCCTACGGGTTCGAGAACTATGTAGACATGACCGAGACACCTCTCCGGTCAATAACCAATAGCGGAACCTGGATGCCCATATTGGCTCCTACATATTCTACGAAGATATTTATCGGTCGAACCATTATGACAACATACGCAATTCCCTTTGTCCATCGGTATGTTACTTGCCCGAGATTTGATCGTCGGTATCTTCATACCTAGTTCAATCTCGTTACCGGAAAGTCTCTTTACTCGTTCTGTAATACATCACCTCGTGACTAACTCCTTAGTCTTTTGCTTGCAAGCTTATGATGTGTATTACCGAGAGGGCCCAGAGATACCTCTCCGATACTCGGAGTGACAAATCCTAATCTCGATCTATGCCAACTCAACAAACACGTTCGGAGATACCTGTAGAGCATCTTTATGATCACCCAGTTATGTTGTGACATTTGATAGAACACAAAGTATTCCTCCGGTATCCGGGAGTTGCATAATCTCATAGTCGAAGGAATATGTATTTGACATGAAGAAAGCAATAGCAATAAAACTGAACGATCATAATGCTAAGCTAACGGATGGGTCTTGTCCATCACATCATTCTCCTAATGATGTGATCCCGTTATCAAATGACAACTCATGTCTATGGTTAGGAAACCTTAACCATTTTTGATCAACGAGCTAGTCTAGTAGAGGCTCACTAGGGACACGGTATTTGTTTATGTATTCACACATGTATTTAAGTTTCCGATCAATACAATTCTAGCATGAATAATAAACCTTTATCATGAATAAGGAAATATAAAATAACAACTTTATTATTGCCTCTAGGGCATATTTACTTCAGTTGTCTCAGTTAAAATAGGAGATCACTGTTATCATGGCTTATGTGACTTAGGTGATAGCGTGAGTGCTATTCCCTTTACCTTATATCAAGAAATTATGAATGACATAGCACCCGCTGAAATAGAAGACATAGATGTTACTATTAAGCTTGCTAATAGAGACACCATCACACCACTTGGGATTGTTAGAGATGTTGAAGTCTTGTGTGGGAAAATAAAATATCCTACTAATTTTCTAGTTCTTGGTTCCCCACAAGATGACTTTTGTCCCATTATCTTTGGTAGACCTTTCTTGAACACCGTTAATGCTAAAATAGATTGCAAGAAACAAATCGTCGATGTTAGTTTTGGTGATGAATCTCATGAGTTTAATTTTTCTAAGTTTAGTAGAAAACATCATAAGAAGGAATTGCCTAGTAAGGATGAAATAATTGGTCTTGCTTCTATTGCCGTGCCTCCTACTGATCCACTAGAACAATATTTGCTAGACCATGAAAATGATATGCATATGCATGAAAGAAATGAAATAGATAAAATTTTCTTTGAACAACGACCTCTGCTTAAACATAATTTGCCCATTGAAACTCTAGGTGGTCCTCCTCCACCTAAAGGTGATCCTGTGTTTGAATTAAAACAATTGCCAGACACTTTGAAATATGCTTATCTTGATGAGAAAAAGATATATCCTATAATTATCAGTGCTAACCTTTTAGAGCATGAAGAAGAAAGATTATTGAAAATTCTGAAGAAGCACCGGGTTGCTATTGGATATACTCTTGATGATCTTAAGGGCATTAGTCCCACTCTCTGTCAGCACAAAATTAATATTGAGCCTGATGCTAAACCCGTTGTTGATCATCAACGACGATTGAATCCTAAAATGAAAGAAGTGGTAAGAACTGAGATATTAAAGCTTCTGGAAGCAGGTATAATCTATCCCATAGCTGATAGTAGATGGGTAAGTCCTGTTCATTATGTCCCTAAGAAAGGAGGTATTACCATTGTTCCAAATGATAAAAATGAACTTATTCCACAAAGAATTGTTACTGGCTATAGAATGGTAATTGATTTTAGAAAATTAAATAAAGCAACTAGGAAAGATCATTACCCCTTGCCTTTTATTGATCAAATGCTAGAAAGACTATCTAAGCACACACACTTTTGTTTTCTTGATGGATATTCTGGGTTTTCTCAAATACCCGTTTCACAACCTGATCAAGAGAAAACCACCTTTACTTGTCCTTCTGGAACTTATGCTTATAGACGTATGCCTTTTGGTTTATGTAATGCACCTGCTACTTTCAAAGATGTATGACTGCCATATTCTCTGATTTTTGTGAAAAGATTGTTGAGGTTTTCATTGATGATTTTTCCGTTTACGGAACTTCTTTTGATGATTGCTTAAGCAACCTTGATCGAGTTTTGTAGAGATGTGAGCAAACTAATCATGTCTTGAATTGGGAGAAGTGCCACTTTATGGTTAATGAAGGTATTGTCTTGGGGCATAAAATTTCTGAACGAGGTATTGAAGTGGATAAAGCTAAAGTTGATGCAATTGAGAAAATGCCATGTCCTAGAGATATCAAAGGTATTCGTAGTTTCCTCGGTCATGCTGGTTTCTATAGGAGATTTATTAAAGACTTCTCTAAAATTTCAAGGCCTCTTACAAATCTTTTACAAAAGGATGTTCCATTTGTTTTTGATGATGATTGTGTAGAAGCCTTTGAAACACTTAAGAAAGCCTTAATTTCTGCACCTATTGTTCAACCACCTGATTGGAACTTGCCTTTTGAAATTATGTGTGATGCTAGTGATTATGCTGTTGGTGCTGATCTAGGACAAAGAGTTGATAAGAAACTAAATGTTATTCATTATGCTAGCAAAACTCTAGACAATGCCCAAAGAAATTATGCTACTACTGAAAAAGAATTTTTAGCAGCTGTGTTTGCTTGTGACAAATTCAGATCTTACACTGTTGATTCTAAGGTTATTGTTCACACCGATTATGCTGCTATTAAATATCTTATGGAAAAGAAAGATGCTAAACCTAGACTCATTAGATGGGTTCTCTTGCTACAAGAATTTGATTTACATATCACTGATAGGAAAGGAGCTGAGAACCCCGTAGCTGATAACTTGTCTAGGTTAGAGAATATCCTTGATGACCCAGAACCTATTAATGATAGCTTTCCTGGTGAACAACTAGCCTCAATAAATGTTTCCCATAGCACTCCTTGGTATGCTGATTATGCTAATTACATTGTTGCTAAATATATACCACCTAGCTTTACATATCAACAAAAGAAAAAATTCTTCTATGATTTAAGACATTACTTTTGGGATGACCCACATCTTTATAAAGAAGGAGTAGATGGTATTATTAGACGTTGTGTACCTGAGCATGAACAGGAACAAATCCTACGGAAATGTCACTCCGAAGCTTATGGAGGGCATCATGCGGGAGATAGAACTGCTCATAAGGTATTGCAGTCTAGTTTTTATTGGCCTACTCTCTTCAAGGATGCCCGTAAGTTTGTTTTATCTTGTGATGAATGTCAATGACTTGGTAATATCGGTAAGCGTCAAGAAATTCCTATGAATTATTCACTTGCTGTTGAGCCATTTGATGTTTGGGGTTTTGATTATATAGGACCTTTTCCTTCCTCTAATGGGTATACTCTTATTTTGGTTGCTGTTGATTATGTCACTAAGTGGGTAGAAGCTATTCCAACTAGTAGTGCTGATCAGAACACCTCCATTAAAATGCTTAAAGAAGTTATTTTCCCGAGGTTTGGAGTCCCTAGATATTTAATGACTGATGGTGGTTCACACTTTATTCATGGTGCTTTTCGTAAAATGCTTGCTAAGTATGATGTTAACCATAGAATTGCATCACCCTATCATCCTCAATCTAGTGGTCAAGTTGAACTTAGCAATAGAGAAATAAAGCTAATTTTACAAAAAACTGTCAATAGGACCCGAAAGAATTGGTCTAAGAAATTGGATGATGCACTTTGGGCCTACCGAACAACATATAAAAATCCTATGGGCATGTCTCCATATAAAATGGTTTATGGAAAAGCTTGTAATTTGCCTCTAGAGTTAGAACATAAAGAATTTTGGGCAATAAAGGAACTCAACTATGATTTCAAACTTGCCGGTGAAAAGAGGTTATTTGATATTAGCTCACTAGATGAATGGAGAACCCAAGCCTATGAAAATGCCAAGTTATTTAAAGAAAAAGTTAAAAGATGGCATGACAAAAGAATCCAAAAGTGGGAATTCAAAGTTGGAGAATATGTTCTTTTGCACAACTCTCGTTTCAGATTTTTTGCAGGAAAACTTCTTTCTAAATGGGAGGGACCATATGTCATCGAGGAGGTTTATCGCTCCAGTGCCATCAAAATAAATAATGCTGAAGGTACTAACCCGAAGGTGGTCAATGGTCAAAGAATTAAACATTATATCTCAGGTACGCCTATTATTGTTGAAAGCAATATTATTCAAACCTTGACACCTGAGGAACACATAAAGGAAACCTTCCGGAACACTCCAAAATAACTGAAAAAAGGAGGTACGTGATACGGTAAGTAAACGGACTCCGAAAAATCCGCAAAAATATTTTCTGTCAATTTTGGAATTTATTAAAAATTAGGAAAATAAGAAACAACCAGGAAGGCAACCCCGGTGGGCACAAGACACCAGGGCGCGCCAGGCCCCCCTGGCGCGCCCAGGTGGGTTGTGCCCACCTCGGTTACCTTCTGGACTCCGTTTTTCTTCCGTTTGCTTGTTCCCCAAGATAAAAAATCTTTATATACCCCCCGAACCTATTAACCACCGTATCGCAGAGAAATCTCCTGTTCTTCTTTCTTGCTGTTTTCTGACAGAGCTAGATCACCATGACCTCTTCGAGCTCCTCCAAGGACAAGTTCTTCGAGAATGTCATCAACCCGTATTTGCGGGAGGTGATGCAGCACCCTCAAGCCATTGAGATGCGTGAGGGGGTGCTCCATATCTGGGACGTCCAGGGTCCTAAAGGGAAGGGAACCGTGGAGGCCAGCCTCGAAGCTATGGAGCAGGAGGTCTTCAAGTGCAAGGGGATGGTGGAACATGGACTCAATGCCAATCACCTCATGATCGCGGATTACAACCGTGATCTCAAGGTGGATGGCAAATCCATGAAGGACATCGTCTTCACCTTCAACGAGCAAATCAACTTTCTGCAAAGCCAAATCTATGATCTCCAAAACCAAGTCTTTGAATATGAGGCAAGGTTTAAAGGTATGAGTTTGGCTGCTAGTTGCAGGACTCGCGAGACTCGTTCTTCCTCTTATGATGGTGAGCCATTGCCATGGAAACCGGAGGATAAGATCGCTACCACATCATCACCACCACATTCTTCATCACCAAAGGAAACTTGAGTTCATGGTATGGGCACTCCCCTTGGCCTGTGCCAAGCTTGGGGGAGGTGCCCCGGTATCGTATCACCACCACTATCTTTGCTTTTATCTATTTTTAGTTCGATCCTTAGTTATCTTTTGATTTAGTTGAATAAAAGTTTAGTCCGATCCTTCCTTTTCGAGTGTTTTTGCTTAGTGATCTTTCTATCCTTGTAATCGTGTGCAAGATATATAATATAGTTTAGTTCGAGTTTTGCTTTCTTTATTTTCATGTACAATAAAAAGAAAGGAAATAAATGAAAAGATCATATGCTAATCTTATGGTAAGTAATGACATCACATAAGGAAAAGTATAAGTGGTAAAATTTGTTGGGGATTGACAAACATAGCATTGGTCAATGATGCAACTCATGAAAGAATTAATAAGGGAAGAGAAGATTCACATGCAAATACACTATCTTGGACATCTTTTATGATTGTGAGCCCCCATTAAATTTTTTGTGTCAAAATAGTTGACGCTGGACAAGGAAGACAACGTAATGATTTATATTTGTTCATATTCACATAGAAGTTATATCATCATAGATCCTTTAACATGTGGTGCTTGCCCAATATATTTTCTAGCCAAAAATTCCGCACCAAGTAGAGATACTACTTGTGCATCCAAAAACCCTTAACCCAAATCCTATTTCAAGAGTCCACCATACCTACCTATGGATTGAGTAAGATCCTTCAAGTAAGTTGTCATCGGTGCAATAAGGCAATAAAAATTGCTTCTAAATGTGTTGGATCATTTAGTGTAAGAGAAAATTGAGCGTTGTACAAACTTGTGATGGCAAAGAATAAAAGCGACAGACTGCATATGTAACACCCCATGTCATTAGCCACAGTAATCACTTTTGATAATGACAAGTCAGCATGTTTAACAGTGCATAATCATCATTAGCATCATATTGCATTTCAACTCCTAACTCAAATTCAAATTTAAATGAAAGTGGAAAATAAAAGTTATCCAACATAGAAACTAAAATGTTCAATCAATAACAAATAATACAGAGACTATTCTAAAATTGTAACCAACAGTTAATAAATTAATTAGGTGGCTCAAACTTTACCAAAACAGCAAGGTTTAATACATTCTATTTATTATAAAATTTGTGTGAGGTCCAGTTGACTCCAAACTAATTTTTGGTAGTGGTAGAGGATGCCTAGTAATTATTGAAACAATTCCAATGTTTTACAAAAATCATTTTGAGGCCTAACTATTTACTAAACAGAGACATGAGAATAAATAAAAAGAAAAAGACAAAATAAAACAAAACAGAAAAATAAAAAACAGGAAAAAACCCCTGCCCAACTGGGCCAAGGCCCAGCCGGCCAGCCCACCCCGCGCCTATATGGCCTCCCCAGGGGACCCCGAACCCTAACCCCACCGATACTCCCCCCCTCGCTTCCCCCCCCGATCCATTTCTGGATCGGGCCAGCGCCCGACGTGCTCGACCCCATCGCCCCGCCGTCGCCGGACCACACCGCCTCGCCGGACCTCGCCACACCGTCGCCCCCGTCCCCGACTTCCCCCTCGACTCGGCTCCTGCGAGCCTCGCCGCCCGATCCCCTGCAACGGAGGGTGAGGAACCCCCCCGGCCTCCTCTTCTCCTCTGGCCACGCTCCGGCATGCCCATCGCGCACGCGCCCGACTGACCGCCGCCTCCCGCTGCTCGCTCACCTCGCCGCAGCTCCGCGCGCGCCCGCACCTCGCACGTACCCGCTCGCCGCGCGCCGCCTGCTGCTGCTGCCGACCGCCCGCGCGCCGCCCCTGCTTGCCTAGCGCCGCTGCTCGCCTGGCGCTGCTCCGCTGCCGCTACGGCCCGCTCCCGCCAGCCCCTCGCCGCGCCGTCGCCGCGCCTCGCCATGCCCCTGCCGCGCGCCCGCGCCCGCGCACGCGGATGCGCTGCGCCCGCGCCCGCGGCCCCCGTGCCACTGCCGAGTGGGGCCCCCGCGCCCTGTGCCACTAACAGCACGGGCCCACGCCCATAAAATGATATAAAAAAATAAAATAAAATAAAAATTATTAAAATTAATAATTAATAAATTAAATAGTAATTAATTAGTTTAATTAGTCCTAATTAGATTAACCTAATCACTAGTTAAGTTAATTAAACCCTGATTAACCTAACAGTCTATGAAAGGTGGACCCCACCTGTCAGATTGTGCTGACGTCAGCATGATGTCATGCTGACATCATCAACTACTGTTTCGGATAATGTTTAATTTAAATAAATAATTAAATTCTAGAAATTAATAAAAACTTTAGAAAATCATATTAAATAATCCGTAACTCCGATGAAAATACTTTATACATGAAACTTGCTCAGAATTCCGATACGAATCCGAATACGCCCTCTGTATTCCTGTCAGATGCCTCTAGCTATAAGAACATTGAACTTTTAGACCGATTTCGATAAATGAATATTGCCCAATTTCAATTAAATAAATCCGAATAAATTCCTAAATTAACTAAATCATTTAGTTAGACAGTAGAACACCCCGGCATATCATTTAGGCATGTCATACATATTGTTTGCATTATTGCCGTGAATTTATTGTTTCTCCCCCCTCCTTCTCTCTCGATAGACGCCGAGACCGACGACGCTGCACCTGGGTACGACTACACTACCGACGAGCAGCCCGTTGGCGATCTCTCTCTCTTGCCAGAGCAACCAGGCAAGCCCCCCCCCTTGAGCATCCAGATATCGCCCATTCTATTCTCCTGCTTGCATTAGATTTTGCTACTGTTAATGTATGCTCCTATTCTGATGCATAGCCTGCTGTTGTAACCTGTTCATTGCTACCTTACCTGCCTATGATAAACTGTTTAGTATAGGTTGGTAGTGAACCATCAGTGACCCCACCACCTTATCCTTGTTGCCCCTGCTTGATCATCGACGACTCGATCAACGTGATCGTCGACCAGAGACCGACACCTCACTTCACACCCCCTTAGTTGTACGACTCTGCATAGTAATTATCGAGTGGCGAGGGTGATACCTCGTAACGCACTTCTGATGAATACTCTGTAGTGTAGCTGTTCGATCGTGGTCATCGAGGGTGATTCCTCCTTCTCCATTTCCGATACGACTCTGTCGTGCAACCCCTTAGTGTGAACCTCGAGGGTGATGCCTCATACGTTCACCCTGATGATTTCGTCGAGTGGAATCCGCTGAGGGTGATTCCTCGGGTTTCCCCCTTGATGTTATGACCACACGATTACTTGACCTTTGTTACAGGCGGGTCCACCCTGGTGGGTACCCGCTGGGGATCTATGATGTCGGGTGTGCCGGAAGGGCACTCGAGTGTGATATTGTGGCGGAGCATCAGAGACTCTGATTGTCTCCACGTGATACTAATTGAGCCTATTGGATTTGGGTGTGTGATCTGAGTGGGTCGACGTGCCCTATACGCACTACCACCACGCGGGATAATGGTTATGGGACCCTCTGCGATGTACGTTTCTCCCAAAAGCTCGTCTGACGTCATGATTCACCGTGCGGGCTGATTGTCGGGATTGGGCTGGATACTTCACTGACGAGCTCAGTGTCGCGCCTGCACCCTGGCCAGTCTCGCAACGCGCAGGGTGCCCAGGGCGATGGCCCAAGACCTCTGGGTGCATAGGTTAGTCCGGCGTGCTGACCTCTCTGCCGAGCCTAGGTAGAGCGCTGCTTCGTGTTGATCTTCCGAGGACGGGCATTACCCAGCAAGTGTGTCCGGCCAGAGTTGATCGAGCGTGTTGGGTAACAGTAGTGCACCCCTGCAGGGATGAATCATCTATCGATAGCCGGTCCTACGGTAAAGGACGCTCAGTTTGTGTATCCCGATCTACTACTTGAACTGGATACTTGTTACTTAATTGAAGCTTCGGGATCGCTTTCTCGCTTGGGAGTCGAGGAAGGATCTTTAAGCTGTACTTCAACATGTTTGCTAAATAAAATGCTATTCTACTCTCTTCTACTGCTGCAAGATGATGGCCTTGTGAAGATGTTTGAAGATGCTAGTCTTCGATAGGACTAGGCCTTCTCTCTATTCTGTCATTTCTGCAGCCCAGCCCACTTATACAGCCTTTCTCCATTGATAATGTTGCATATGTAGTATAGATCCTTGCTTGCTGAGTACTTCGGATGAGTACTCACGGTTGCTTTACTTTCTCTTTTCCCCATACCCCACCTTGATGATACATCAGACGATGGAGTCCAGGAGCCAGATGCCACCACAGGGGCTTACTACCAAGAGGGTCCAGAGGGCACTTACTACTGGATCGAGCCAGCCGACCAGGAGTAGGATCGGAGGCTCCCAGGCAGGAGGCCAACGCCTTTCGATCTAGTGTCGCTGTTTGTGCTAGCCTTCTTAAGGCAAAACTTGTCTAACTATGTCTGTACTCAGATAATATTTGTATGACTGACTTATGTATTCAGGTCTTCGGATCCCTGGTCTGTAATATTGTGGATCTCCGTTTAAATTGTGTTAGAGTTGTGTTGTGATATCTTCCCGTGAGTCCCTGTGCTTGATCGTACATGTTTGCGTGTATGATTAGTGTACGATTGAGTCGGGGGCGTCACAGCATAATAAAGGTTGCTATCATAAGGGGCAATACAATGTGACATTCTTTTGCATTAAGGGATTTGGCATACAAACAAATAAGCGCATGGCAACCTCTGCTTCCCTCTGCGAAGGGCCTATCTTTTACTTTTATGCAGAGTCAAAGTTTTCCTCCCTATTCCTTTTTATTTTTCTCCTTTGGCAAGCATCATGTGGTGAGGAAAGATCTAGGCACATATATCCAGTTGGATGTGAGTAGGCATGAGTTATTATTGTTGACATCACCCTTGAGGTGAATATGTTGGGTGGCGAAACTTTAAGCCCCTATCTTTCTGTGTGTCTGGTTGAAACTTTTTGTTCATGGGTACGCTATGAGTGTTAGCAATCATAGAAGATTAAATGATGGTTGAGTATGTTGACTTGCCTAAAGGCTCCGACACGTGACCCTTCCTGAAAATATGATGAATTCTAGTTGCAAATTTGACTGAGAACATAGTTTGTTGGTTTCCAATAAGGTTTATGCTTCATACTTCAATGTTGTGATGAATTGTTACTTGTTCATGAGAAGTTATATGATAAAAGTTATGTGATAAGAGCTTTATGTTAAAGTTTTTGCTGTTATAATAATATGCATGATGCTTCTATGTCCGTATTTTGTTTTTATCGACACCTCTCTCTCTAAGCATGTGGACATGTTTTTCGATTTCGGTTTTTCGCTTGAGGACAAGCGAGGTCTAAGCTTGGGGGAGTTGATACGTCCATTTTGCATCATGTTTTGCTACTGTTATTTATAATGTTTTTATGCATAATAATGCTTTTGGGAGTAATTCTAATGCCTTTTCTCTCATAATATGCAAGGTCTACACAAAAAGGGAGAATAGCGGCAGCTGGAATTCTGGACCTGAAAAAGCACATCAGAGCTACCTATTCTGCACAACTCCAAATAAGCTGAAACTTCACGGAGATTTTTTATGGATTATTTAAGAATTATTGGAGCAAATAACTACCAGAGGGGCCCCACCAGGTGGGCACAACCCACCTGGGCACGCCAGGGAGCCCAGGCGCGCCCTAGTGGGTTGTGTCCTCCTCGGCCCACCTCCGGTGCCCCTCTTCTGGTATATAAGTCATTTTGACCTAGAAAAAAAAAATAAGAAGAGGACTTTCGGGATGAAGCGCTGCCATCTCGAGGCGGAACTTGGGCAGGAGCACTTTTGCCCTCCGACGGAGTGATTCCGCCGGGGGAACTTCTCTCCCGGAGGGGGAAATCATCGTCATCATCATCACCAACAACTCTCACATCTTGGGGAGGGCAATCTCCATCAACATCTTCAACAACACCATCTCCTCTCTAACCCTAGTTCATCTCTTGTGTTCAATCTTTGCACCGGAACCTTAGATTGGTGCTTGTGGGTGACTAGTAGTGTTGATTACATCTTGTAGTTGATTACTATATGGTTTATTTGGTGGAAGATTATATGTTCAGATCCATTATGCTATTTAATACCCCTCTGATCTTGAGCATGATTATCATTTGTGAGTAGTTACTTTTGTTCTTGAGGTCACGGGAGAAATCTTGTTGCAAGTAACCATGTGAACTTGATATGTGTTCGATATTTTGATGATATGTATGTTGTGATTCCCTTAGTGGTGTCATGCGAACGTCGACTACATGGCACTTCACCTTACTAGGGCCTAAGGGGCCTAAGGGAATGCATTGTGTAGTAGTTATTAGATGATGGGTTGCGAGAGTGACAGAAGCTTAAACCCTAGTTTATGCGCTGCTTCGTAAGGGACTGATTTGGATCCAAAAGTTTAATGCTATTGTTAGATTTTATCTTAATACTTTTGTCGTAGTTGCGGATGCTTGCAAGGGGGTTAATCATAAGTAGGAGGTTTGTTCAAGTAAGAACAGCACCTAAGCACCGGTCCACCCACATATCAAATTATCAAAGTAGCGATCACGAATCTAACCAACATGATGAAAGTGACATGATTAAATTCCCGTGTGCCCTCAAGAACACTTTGCTTATCATAAGAGACCGTTTTGGCCTGTCCTTTGCCACAAAAGTATTGGGCTACCTTGCTGCATACTATTTACCATTACCGTTACTTGCTCGTTACAAATTATCTTGCTATCAAACTACTCGTTACTTATAATTTCAGTGCTTGCAGAGAAAACCTTCCTGAAAACCGCTTGTCATTTCCTTCTGCTCCTCGTTGGGTTTGACACTCTTACTTATCGAAAGGACAATGATTGATCCCCTATACTTGTGGGTTATCACCCAACAGCCACACGCAGGAGGCCACGTGCACACGGGGTAAGTGGAGCCCGTGCGCACGGGGTATCCAGAGACCCGGCGACTTAGCCCGTGCGCACGGGCTTGTACCATGGGCATGGGGTCCCGTGTGCACGGGGTCCAAGGGCCCATGCGCACAGGGTATCCAGAGGCTTGTAGCATGTCGCCTTCTCGTGGACACCTGTCGGTGCAGGTGGAACCTTGCCTTCTCCTTGACGGTTCCTTCTCCGTTTCCAGGCTTCTCTCGTGGATGGTGTAGGCGCTCGCTTGTGGATGACGTCCTCCATGGCACGCTCATCATTGGGCTCAAACCTACATGTGCACATGGTTGGACGGTCAAGTAGTATACCATCCTCGAGGGAACTAAGAGGACACGCATTAAGGATGGAATTCACCTTAGTGTGATTGAAGTAGGAGTTGGGCGTGTCTCTTAGCAATGGAACTCTTAACATGGTGATGTTCGTAGGATGCTCCGCATCATCTCTTTTATGTGCTCCTCTTGTGTCATAGTTTGAACAATGTTAGTTTCAACATTAATAGGTGTACGTGAGATATAGTGCTTAATTCTTTGTCCATTGACCACTCTCGGATTAGTGCCTTCGGAGTTGTTGATCTTGATAGCTCCGGAACGATAAACTTCTTCAATGATATATGGTCCTTCCCATTTCGAGAGAAGTTTTCCTTCAAAGAATCTGAAACGAGAGTTGTAAAATAGAACATACTCACCCACTTTGAATTCCCGTTTTTGAATTCTTTTATCATGCTGATGTTTGCTTGAACTACGTCGGTATTTCCCCAAAGAGGAAGGGATGATGCAGCACAACAACGGTAGGTATTTCCCTCAGTGATGAGACCAAGGTTATCGAACCAGTAGGAGAACCAAGCAACACTATGTAAACAACACCTGCACACAAAGAACAAATACTTGCAACCCGACGTGTTAAAGGGGTTGTCAATCCCTTTCGGGTAATGGAGCCAGAAATTGGCAAACGGACGTGAGATAAATTATAGTAGATTGATAGATGCAAATAAAAGCAAATAAAATTTAGCGAGGTATTTTTGGGTTTTTGGAAATATAGATCTGAAAATAAAAGTAGCAAATAAATAAAAAGGCAAATAGCAAAATAGATCTGAAAATATATGATGGGAAAATAGACCCTGGGGCCGTAGATTTCACTAGTGGCTTCTCTTGAGAAAAATAGCATACGGTGGGTAAACAAATTACTGTTGGGCAATTGATAGAACTTCAAATAATTATGACGATATCCAGGCAATGATCATTATATAGGCATCACGTCCAAGATTAGTAGACCGACTCCTGCCTGCATCTACTACTATTACTCCACACATCGACCGCTATCCAGCATGCATCTAGTGTATTAAGTTCATGGAGAAACGGAGTAATGCAATAAGAACGATGACATGATGTAGACATGATCTATTTATGTAGAAATAGACCCCATCTTGTTATCCTTAATAGCAATGATACATACGTGTCGGTTCCCCTTCTGTCATTGGGATCAAGCACCATAAGATCGAACCCATCACAAAGCACCTCTTCCCATGGCAAGAAAAATCGATCTAGTTGGCCTAACTAAACCAAAGATTCGAAGAAGAAATACGAGGCTATAAGCAATCATGCATATAAGAGATCAAAAGACTCAAATAACTTTCATGGATAAAAACATAGATCTGATCATAAACTCAAAGTTCATCGGATCCCAACAAACACACCGCAAAAAAGAGTTACATCAAATAGATCTCCAAGAGACCATTGTATTGAGAATAAAAAGAGAGAGAGAGGAAGCCATCTAGCTACTGCCTACGAACCCGTAGGTCCACAATGAACTACTCACGCATCATCGAAGAGGCACCAATGAGGATGATGAACCCCTCCGTGATGGTGTCTAGATTGGATCTGTGGTTTCTGGAACTTGCGGTGGCTAGAATTGATTTTCGTCGACTCCCCTAGGGTTTCTGGAATATTGGGGTATTTATAGAGCAAAGAGGCGGTGCGGGAGGTGGCCGAGGTGGGCACAACCCACCTGGGCACGCCTGGGCCCCCAGGCGCGCCCTGTTGTGTTGTGCTCCCCTCGGAGCCCCCCTCAGGTACTTTCTTGGCCCAACTTGTGTCTTCTGGTCCAGAAAAAATCACCAAAAAGTTTTGCTGCGTTTGGACTCCGTTTGGTATTGATTTCCTGCGAAGTAAAAAAAAGCAAAAAACTGCAACTGGCACTGGGCACTATGTCAATAGGTTAGTCCCAAAAAATGATATAAAGTTGCTATAAAATGATTGTAAAACATCCAAGAATGATAATGTAACAGCATGGAACAATAAAAAATTATAGATACGTTGGAGATGCATCAGCATCCCCAAGCTTAATTCCTGCTCGTCCTCGAGTAGGTAAATGATAAAAACAGAATTTTTGATGTGGAATGCTGCCTAACATGTTCATCACATATTCTTTTCTTTGTAGCATGGACATTTGGACTTTTATATGATTCAAAGCAATAGTCTAGTTTTGACATGAAGATTTCAATACTCAAGCATATCAACAAGCAACCATGTCTTTCAAAATATCAACACTAAAGCGAGTTATCCCTAGCCCATTATGCTCAATCATTGATCCATTCATGAAACACACTCGCATATTAGCTACACCCAATGCTCAAGTATGATCATAGTACCCCTTAGTTTGTGATTTATAAGAGAAGTTGGAGACTCAAAATAAAAAAAAATTGCGTAAAGTAAAAGAAAGGCCCTTTGCAGAGGGAAGTAGGGATTTGTAGAGGTGCCAGAGCTCAAAGCGAAAAAAGTAGAGATAAAACATTTTGGGTGGCATGCTTTTCCTGTCAACGAAAATGACCGAGTAGTTCCCAATACTTTCCATGCTAGATATATCATAGGCGGTTCCCAAACAGAAAATAAAGTTTATTCCTTTTTCCACCATACTTTCACTTTCCATGGCTAGCCGTATCCACGGGTGCCCTCCATACCAACACTTTTCAAGAAATTTATTATTTGACAACATAAAGTAAATTCATTTTTCATTTCGGGACTGGGCATCCCTAATACCTTTGCCGTACTATCGTGCAATGACAAGTGAATAAACACTCATCTTGAGAATAACACATCTAGCATGGAAATATATCAGCCACCCCCTACCGTTTCATGAGCGGTATGAGCACACAAAAGAGAAATTTATTTTGAAATTAGAGATGGCACATACAAATTTTCTTAGAACGGCACGGAAATACTGCATATAGGTAGGTATAGTGGACTCATATGGTAAAACTGGTTTAAGGATTTTGGATGCACAAGTAGTGATCATACTTAGTGCAAATGAAGGCTAGCAAAAGATTGAGAAGCATCCAACCAAGAAACGAAAAATCTCATAAGCGAGCATTAAGCATAACTAACACCGAATAATGCACCACAAGTAGGATGTAATTTCATTGCATAACTATTGACTTTCGTGCTTGCATAGGGAATCACAAACCTTAACACCAATATTCTTACTAAAGCATAATTACTCATCAACATGACTCACATATTATATCAACATATCACAAAACTATTACAAGGAATCAAGTTTATTTTGTCCAATGATCTTCATGAAAGTTTTTATTATATCCCTCTTGAATATCTATCACTTTGGGACTAGTTTAATGTGTTGCTTTTGATAGCTCAAACAAATCTAAGTGAAGAACATGAGCATAAAAAATTTCTTCTCTCAAAATAATTTAAGTGAAGCAAGAGAGAAGTTCTAATTTTTTTTTACTAACTCTCAGATAAATCTAAGTGAATCATGAGAGCATTTCTTCAAAATACTAAAGCACACCGTGCTCAAAAAGATATAAGTGAAGCACTAGGGCAATTCCATAGCTCATAAAGATTTAAGTGAAGCATAGAGAGCAATTCTAACAAGTCATAGCATAATTTTGGCTCCCTCAAATAGGTGTGTTCATCAAGGATTCATGACTTGAAATAAAAATAAAAACAAGCAAAGACTCATATCATACAAGACGCTCCAAGCAAAACTCATGATATGTGACGAATAAAAATATAGCTCCATGTAAAATACCGATGGTCGTTAGAAGAAAGAGGGGATGCCCGAGTGGCATCCCCAAGCTTAGTTGCTTGCTTCTCTTTGGATAATGGCTTGAGGTGCCATGGGGCATCCCCAAGCTTAGGCTCTTCTTACTCCTTATTCCTTCATCCATCGTAATCTCACCCAAAACTTGAAAACTTCAATCACACAAAACTTAACAAAACCTTCGTGAGATCCGTTAGTATAAGAAAACCAATCTTTACTTTAAGTACTGTAGAAAACCCATTCAAATTTTGTTCTTGCATTATATCTACTGTATTCTAACTTTACCATGACTCATACCCCCCGATAAAAACCATAGATTCATCAAAATAAGCACACAATGCAAAGAAAACAGAATCTGTCAAAAACAGAACAGTCTGTAAATATGCGAATTGTTAGCATACTTATGTAACTTGAAAAATTCTGGAAAATTAGGAAAACAGAGGAAATTTGTATATTAATCTTGTGTAAAAACTTCAGAATTTTTCGTCGCTTATATTAATTTTCAAAATATTTTTACTGGACACAAAAATTTCTGTTTTCCAACAAGGTCAAATCAACTATCACCAAAGCTATCCCAAAGGCTTTACTTGGCACAAACACTAATTAAAACACAAAAAACACAATCATAACAGTAGCATAATTATGCAAACACTCAAGAACAGAAATAAAAAGACAAAAATAAATTTTATTCATTGGGTTGCCTCCCACAAGCGCTATCGTTTTATGCCCCTAGCTAGGCATAATGCATAGATCTAAGTATTGTCAACTTTGTTTCTAGATCCATAAGATGCCCTCATGATTGATTCATATGGTGGCTTAATTCTTGTTCTAGGGAAGTGTTCCATACCCTTTCTCAAATGAAATTGGAATTTGATGTTTCCTTCTTTCATATCAATCCCGGCACCTATAGTGCGCAAAAATGATCTACCAAGAATAATTGGACAAGATGGATTGCAATCAATATCAAGAACAATAAAATCTATGGTCACATAATTCCTATTTGCAAGAATAAGAACATCATTAATTCTTCCCATAGGCTTTTTAATAATAGAATCCTCCAAGTGCAAATTTAAAGAACATTCTTCAATATCGGTAAGACCAAGCACATCAAATAAAGATTTCGGAATTTTAGAAACACTAGCACCCAAATCACATAAAGCAAAACACTCATAATTTTTAATCTTGACTTTGATAGTAGGTTCCCATTGATCATGTAATTTTCTAGGAATTGAAATCTCTAATTCCAACTTTTCTTCCAAAGCTTTCATCATAGCATCAACAATATGTTTAGTAAAAGCTTTATTTTGTTCATAGGCATGGGGTGAATTTATCATGGATTGCAACAAAGAAATACAATCAATCAAAGAGCAATTATCATAATTAAATTCTTTGTAATCCAAAAGAGTGGGCACATCACTAGTTAAAGTTTTGACCTCTCCAAACCCACTTTTATCAATTTTCTCAACAAGATTTTCACCCTCCAAATTATCGGGACGCCTTCTAGCTAAAGTTGACTCTTCTTCAGTCCCTTTTTCATCAATTTTTAATTTTACTAAACAAGGAATCAATAGAAGAAACACCAATCACTTTAAGATCTTCATCATTTTTGTGAAAGCAATCACTGGAAAATGCTTTTTCTAAAAATTCTCTTCTAGCTCTAAGCATAGTTGTTCTTTTCTTACTTTCATCCATAGAAACATATAAAGCTTTAATTGATTCCTCAACCTTTGGCACAAAAATTTTCATCTTGAGATTTTCTACATCATGAGAAATTCTATCAATGCTTCTAGACAAATCATCAATCTTACTAAATTTTTCTTCCATCGTAATATTAAAATTCTTTTGAGCATTGATAAATTCTTTAATTATTTTTTTAAAAACAAAAAAATTTTCCCCCCCCCCCCCCCCCCTTTTCAAATCAGAGGTGTTCCTATTATTATTATAAGATGGATTACCATAGGAATTACCATAATTATTAGAGGAATTACTAGGAAAAGGCCTAGGATTAAAATTACCTCTATAAGCATTGTTATTGAAATTGTTTCGAGAGATAAAATTCACATCTACGGCATCACTATTTTGCTCAATCAAAGTAGACAAAGGCACATCATTTAAATCAATAGGAGCACTTTTATTAGCAACCAATTTCATAAGAGCATCAACCTTTTCACTCAAAGAAGAAATTTCTTCTATCGAATTAACCTTTTTACTAGTAGGAGCTCTTTCGGTATGCCATTGTGAATAATTTGCCATAATATTGTCTAGCAATTTAGTAGCTTCACCCAAAGTAATTTCCATAAAAGTACCACCCATGGCGGAATCTAAAAGATTTCTAGAAACAAAATTCAATCCTGCATAAAATTTTTGTATGATCATCCAAAGATTTAAACCATGAGTAGGACAATTTCTTAGCATTAATTTCATTCTTTCCCAAGATTGCGCAACATGTTCATGCTCAAGTTGCTTAAAATTCATGATTTGCGTCCTAAGGGAAATAATTTTCGCGGGCGGAAAATACTTAGTAATAAAAGCATCTTTGCGCTTATCCCAAGAATTGATACTACTGCGAGGCAAAGAAGAAAACCAGATTTTTGCACGATCTCGCAAAGAAAACGGGAATAATTTCAACTTCACAATATCATTATCCACATCTTTATTCTTTTGCATATCGCATAATTCCACGAATGTGTTAAGATGCGACGCGGCATCCTCACTAGGAGTACCGGAAAATTGATCTTTCATAACAAGATTCAACAAAGCGGCATTAATATCACAATACTCCGCACTAGTGGCGGGAGGAGCAATCGGAGTGCTAATAAAATCATTGTTGTTGGTATTGGAGAAATCACACAACTTGGTGTTCTCTTGAGTCATCATGACTACGAAACAAGATTGCACTCAAAAACAGATCTGACGAGAAAATGGCGAACGAAAAAGAGGGCAAATAAAATGGCAATTTTTTGTGAAGTGGGGAAGAGGAAAACGAGAGGCAAATGGCAAATAATGTAAATTGCAAGGAGATGAGATTTGTGATTAGGAACCTGGTAGATGTTGATGATGTCTCCCCGGCAACGGCGCCAGAAATTGGCACGTGGCCGGGAGACTATCTTGACTTGATCCTCCCCGGCAACGGTGCCAGAAATTCCTTTTGATGTTTGCTTGAACTACGTCGGTATTTCCCCAAAGAGGAAGGGATGATGCAGCACAGCAACGGTAGGTATTTCCCTCAGTGATGAGACCAAGGTTATCGAACCAGTAGGAGAACCAAGCAACACTACGTAAATAGCACCTGCACACAAAGAACAAATACTTGCAACCCGATGTGTTAAAGGGGTTGTCAATCCCTTTCGGGTAACGGCGACAGAAATTGGCAAACGGACGTGAGATAAATTGTAGTAGATTGATAGATGCAAATAAAAGCAAATAAAATTCAGCAAGGTATTTTTGGGTTTTTGGAAATATAGATCTGAAAATAAAAGTAGCAAATAAATAAAAAGGAAAATAGCAAAATAGATCTGAAAATATATGATGGGAAAATAGACCCGGGGCCCGTAGATTTCACTAGTGGCTTCTCTCGAGAAAAATAGCATACGGTGGGTAAACAAATTACTGTTGGGCAATTGATAGAACTTCAAATAATTATGACGATATCCATACAATGATCATTATATAGGCATCATGTCCAAGATTAGTAGACCGACTCCTGCCTGCATCTACTACTATTACTCCACACATCGACCGCTATCCAGCATGCATCTAGTGTATTAAGTTCATGGAGAAACGGAGTAATGCAATAAGAACGATGACATGATGTAGACAAGATCTATTTATGTAGAAATAGACCCCATCTTGTTATCCTTAATAGCAACGATACATACGTGTCGGTTCCCCTTCTGTCACTGGGATCAAGCACCGTAAGATCGAACCCATCACAAAGCACCTCTTCCCATGGCAAGAAAAATTGATCTAGTTGGCCTAACTAAACCAAAGATTTGAAGAAGAAATACGAGGCTATAAGCAATCATGCATATAAGAGATCAAAAGACTCAAATAACTTTCATGGATAAAAACATAGATCTGGTCATAAACTCAAAGTTCATCGGATCCCAACAAACACACCGCAAAAAAGAGTTATAGCAAATAGATCTCCAAGAGACCATTGTATTGAGAATCAAAAGAGAGAGAGGAAGCCATCTAGCTACTGCCTACGAACCCGTAGGTCCACAATGAACTACTCACGCATCATCGAAGAGGCACCAATGAGGATGATGAACCCCTCCGTGATGGTGTCTAGATTGGATCTGTGGTTTCTGGAACTTGTGGCAGCTGGAATTGATTTTCGTTGACTCCCCTAGGGTTTCTGGAATATTGGGGTATTTATAGAGCAAAGAGGCGGTGCGGGAGGTGGCCGAGGTGGGCACAACCCACCTGGGCGCGCCTAGGCCCCCAGGCATGCCCTGGTGGGTTGTGCTCCCCTCGGAGCCCCCCTAAGGTACTTTCTTGGCCCAACTTGTGTCTTTTGGTCCAGAAAAAATCACCAAAAAGTTTCGCTGCATTTGGACTCCGTTTGGTATTGATTTCCTGCAAAGTAAAAAACAAGCAAAAAACAGCAACTGGCACTGGGTACTATGTCAATAGGTTAGTCCCAAAAAATGATATAAAGTTGCTATAAAATGATTGTAAAACATGCAAGAATGATAATGTAACAACATGGAACAATAAAAAATTATAGATACGTTGGAGATGTATCACATGCCATCTTTTAACCTTTTCTTTAAACAACTTGGCATTTTCGTATGCTTGGGTTCTCCACTCATATAACGAGCTAATGTTAAATAACCTCTTTTCACCGACAAGTTTGAAGTCATAGTTAAGTTCTTTGATTGCCCAATATGCTTTATGTTCTAGATCAAGAGGTAAATGACATGCTTTTCCATAAACCATCTTATAAGGAGACATACCCATAGGATTCTTATAAGCGGTTCTATAAGCCCATAATGCATCATCAAGTTTCTTAGACCAATTTTTCCTCGATCTATTAACGGTCTTTTGCAGGATTAAATTGATTTCTCTATTACTCTACTCAACTTGACAACTAGACTGAGGATGATAAGGAGATGCAATTCTATGGTTAACATCGTACTTAGCTAGAAGTTTATGGAAAGCACCATGAATAAAATGTGAACCGCCATCAGGCATTAAAAATCTAGGGACCCCAAACCTCGGGAAAATAATTTCTTTAAGAAATTTAATAGAAGTGTTATGATAAACAATACTAGTTGGGATAGCTTCTACCCACATAGTAACATAATCAACAGCAACTAGAATATGTGTATACCCATTAGAGGAAGGAAAAGGTCCCATATAATCAAATCCCCAAACATCAAAATGTTCAATAACAAGCAAATATTTCATAGCCATTTCCTGACGTCTACCAATATTACCAATTCTTTGACATTCATCACAAGATAAGACAAACTTACATGCATCCTTGAAGAGAGTAGGCCAATAAAAACTAGATTGTAATACCATATGTGCAGTTCTGTCTCCAGCATGGTGTCCTCCATATGCCTCGGAATGACACTTTCGTAGGATTTGTTCATGTTCATTCTGAGGTACACAACATCTAATAATAACATCTACTCCTTTATAGAGATGTGCAGTTCTGTCTCCAGAAGTAATGTCTTAAATCAAAGAAGAACTTTTTCTTTTGTTGGTATGTGAAACTAGGTGGTATATATTTAGCAACAATATAATTAGCATAGTCGGCATACCAAGGAGTATTATGAGAAGCATTTATAATAGCTAATTGTTCATTAGGGAAACTATCATCAATAGGCAGTGGGTCATCAACAACATTTTCCAGCCTAGACAAATTATCAGCTACATGATTCTCAGCTCCTTTTCTATCAATAATATGCAAGTCAAATTCTTGTAGCAACAGAACCCACCTAATCAACCTAGGTTTAGCGTCTTTCTTTTTCATAAGATATTTAATAGCAGCATGATCGGTGTGCACGGTTACTCTGGAATCAACAATATAGGATCTGAATTTATCACATGCATACACAACTACTAGAAATTCTTTCTCAGTAGTAGCATAATTTCCTTGAGCACTGTTTAGAGTTTTACTAGCATAATGGATAACATTTAATTTCTTATCAACTCTTTGTCCTAGAATAGCACCAACAACATAATCACTAGCATCACACATAATTTAAAAAGGCAAGTTCCAATCAGGTGGTTGAACAATGGGTGCAGAGATTAAGTCTTTCTTAAGTATTTCAAAGGCTTCTACACAATCATCATCAAAAACAAATGGAACATCCTTTTGCAAGAGATTTGTAAGAGCCCTAGAAATTTTAGAGAAGTCTTTGATAAACCTTCTATAAAAACCAACATGACCAAGGAAACTTCTTATGTCTTTAATATCTTTAGGGTATGGCATTTTCTCAATTGCATCCACTTTAGCTTTAACTACCTTAATACCTCGTTCATAAATTTTATGCCCAAGGACAATACCTTCATTTACAATGAAGTTGTACTTCTCCTAATTCAAGACAAGAATAGTTTCTTCACATCTCTGCAAATCTCGATCAAGGTTGCTTAAGCAATCATCAAAAGAAGTCCCGTAAATGGAAAAATCATCCATGAAAACCTCAACAATCTTTTCACAGAAGTCAGAGAATATAGAAGTCATACATCTTTGAAAGGTAGCAGGTGCATTGCATAAACCAAAAGGCATACGTCTATCAGCATAAGCTCCAAAAGGGTAAGGAAAAGTGGTTTTCTCTTGATCTTCTTGTGATACAGGTATTTGAGAGAAACCAGAATATCCATCAAGGAAGCAAAAGTGTGTATGCTTAGACAATCTTTCTAACATTTGATCAATAAAAGGCAAAGGGTAATGATCTTTTCTAGTAGCTTTACTTAATTTTCTAAAATCAATTACCATCCTATAGCCAGTTGTAATTCTTTGTGGAACAAGTTCATTTTTATCATTAGGAACAACAGTTATACCTCCTTTCTTAGGAACACAGTGAACGGGACTTACCCATCTACTATTAGGTATGGGATAAATTATATCTGCTTCTAGAAGCTTTAATATTTCAGTTCTTACCACATCTTTCATTTTAGGATTCAACCGTCGTTGATGATCAACAACTGGCTTAGCATCAGGCTCCATATTAATCTTGTGCTGACATAAAGTGGGACTAATGCCCTTAAGATCATCAAGAGTATATCCAATAGAGGCACGGTGCTTCTTTAGAGTTTTAAGTAATCTCATTTCTTTCATGCTCTTAAAGGTTATCACTAATAACATGATATATATTCTTTTCATCAAGATAAGCATATTTCAACGTATCAAGTAATTGCTTTAATTTAAACATGGGATCGCCTTAGGAGGGGGTAGACCTCCAAGAGTTTCAATAGGCAAATTATGTTTAATGATAGGTGCTTGGTCAAAGAATATCTTATCTATTTCATTTCTTTCATTCATATGCATATCATTTTCATGGTATAGCAAATATTGTTCTAACGGATCAATAGGCGGTATGGCAATAGAAGCAAGACCAATAATTTCATCCTTACTAGGTGCTTCTTTATCATGGGGTTGCCTACGGAACTTAGAGAAATTAAACTCATGAGATACATCACCAAAGTTAATGCTAATGGTTTCTTTATTGCAATCAATCTTTGCATTAACTGTATTCAAGAAAGGTCTACCAAATATAATGGGACAAAAGTCATCTTGTGGAGAGCCAAGTACTAGAAAATCAGTAGTGTATTTTATCTTTCCACACAAGACTTCAATATCTCTAACAATCCAAAGTGGTGAAATAGTATCTCTATTCGCAAGCTTAATAGTAACATCAATGTCCTCTATCTCAGCAGGTGCAATATCATTCATGATCTCTTGATATAAAGTAAGTGGAATAGCACTCACATTAGCACCCAAATCACATAAACCATGGTAACAATGATCTCCTATTTTACAGAAACAATAGGCATGCCAACAACAGGCTTATTCTTGCCTTTAGGACCAGGCTTAGCAATTCTAGTAGCTTCACTACAAAAATAAATAACATGCCCATCAATATTATCGACCAAGAGATCTTTAACCATAGCTACATTAGGTTAACCTTTAATTTGTTCAGAGGGTCTAGGTGTTCTAATATAACTTTTATTAACCACAATTGAGACTTTAGCATGTTCCTTTATCCTAACAGGAAAGGGGGGTTTCTCAATATAAGCAGTAGGAACAACTGGGTCAACATTGTAAATGATAGTTTCATCTTTTTAACTATTATGGGTTCCTCAATCTTTTCTTTAATAGGGGGATAATATTTAAACCACTTCTCCTTAGGGAGATCAACATGAGTAGCAAATGATTCACAAAAAGAGGCTACTATCTCGGAGTCAAGTCCATATCTAGTGCTAAACTTATGAAAAGCATCGGTATCCATAACAAATTTGACACAATCAAACTCAAGTTTTATACCTGACTCCTTACCTTTGTCGAGTTCCCAATCTTTAGAGTTGCGTTTAATTATTTCTAGAAGATCCCATCTGAATTCAATAGTTTTCTTCATAAAGGAACCCGTAGAAGAAGAATCGAGCATGGTTTGATCATTATGAGAAAGCCGAGCATAAAATTTTTGTAAGATAATTTCTCTTGAGAGCTCATGATTGGGGCATGTGTACATCATGTACTTAAGCCTCCCCCAAAGCTTGAGCGATGCTTTCTCCTTCACGAGGCAAAAATTTATATATATAATTCCGATCATGATGAACTAGATGCATAGGATAGAACTTCTGATGAAATTCCAATTTCAATCGGTTCCAATCCCACGTTCCAATATCATCACATAGCCTATACCATGTCAATGCTTTTCCACCCAAAGATAAAGGGAAAACTTTTTTCTTAACTCCATCTTCGGATAAACCTGCAAGCTTAAATAATCCAAAAAACTTCCTCCACATAAATTAGGTGCATATCAGGATGTATTGATCCATCTCCTGCATAAGGATTAGCTAGCAGTTTCTCTATCATACCCGAAGGAATCACATAATCAAAATTTTTAGTAGGTGCAATAGGTTGAGGGGCTACTCTTTGTGCCTTCGGTCGAGGTGAATATACCCCGAACAAATCCCTTAAAGGATTATTTTCCATAGTAACAAGTGACAGTAAATTTCAGCACGTAATATAAATATTTCCTTGCCAATTCCGCTTACCAAAGGCGCTTCACTCCCCGGCAAAGGTGCCAGAAAAGAGTCTTGATGACCCACAAGTATAGGGGATAATCGTAGTCCTTTCAATAAGTAAGAGTGTCGAACCCAACGATGAGCAGAAAGAAATGACAAGCGGTTTTCAGCAAGGTATTTTCTGCAAGCACTGAAATTATTGGTAACGTATAGTTTGATAGGAAGATAATTAGTAACGAGCAACAAGTAGAAAAGGAAACAGTAGGTGCACAAGGTAGCCCAATCCTTTTTATAGCAAAGGAGAGGCCATAATTTTCTCTTATAGTAAGCAAAGCGTTCTTGAGGAAGCAACAACATACATATCATCAAAATATCGAACGAATACCAAATTCACATGATTACTTATGACAAGACTTCTCCCATGTCCTCAAGAACAAAAGTAACTACTCACAAATAATATTCATGTTCAAGATTAGAGGGGTATTGAATAGCATCATAGATCTGAACATATAATCTTCCACCAAATAAACCAACTAGCATCAACTGTACAAGATGTAATCAACACTACTAGCAACCCACAGGTACCAATATGAGGTTTTGAGACAAAGATTGAATACAAGAGATGAACTAGGGTTTGAGATGAGATGGTGCTGGTGAAGATGTTGATGAAGATTGGTCCTCCCACGATGAGAGGGTTGTTGATGATGTCGATGGCTTCGATTTCCCCCTCCCGGATGGAAGTATCCTCGGCAGAATCGCTCTGCCGGAGAGCAAAAGTGCTCCTGCCCAGGTTCCGCCTTGAGACGGCGACGCTTCCTCCCGAAAGTCCTCTCCTTATTTTTGCTAGGGGAAATGGCCTCATATAGGAGAAGATGGGCCACGGAGGATGGCCAGGGGCCCCACAAGCCACCAGGGCGTGCCCAGGGGGGTGGGCACGCCCTGGTACCCCGTGGGCACCTGGGTGGCCTCCTCTGGTATTTCTTTTCTCCAATATTTTTTATATATTTCAA
Source organism: Thinopyrum elongatum (assembly GCA_011799875.1). Classification (NCBI taxonomy): domain Eukaryota; kingdom Viridiplantae; phylum Streptophyta; class Magnoliopsida; order Poales; family Poaceae; genus Thinopyrum; species Thinopyrum elongatum. The sequence goes on from CM022302.1 coordinate 534,775,905, forward strand.
AATAATTCTTGATACGTCTCCAACGTATCTATAATTTTTGATTGTTCCATGCTATTATATTATCCATCTTGGATGTTTTATATGATGCTATTTTATATCATTTTTTGGGACTAACCTATTAACCTAGTGCCCAGTGCCAGTTGCTGTTTTTTCCTTGTTTTTTGTCTGTTACAGAAAATCAATACCAAATGGAGTCCAAATGGAACGAAACTTTTTGACGATTTTTCTTGGACCAGAAGAAACCTAGGAAGCTTCGGGAGGAGGCCAGAAGGCCCACGGGTGAGCCACAAGCTCCCCAGGCACGCCCTGGGGGGGGGGGAGGGGCGCCCTATGAGCTTATGGGCCCCCTGTGGCTCCTCTCAGCTCCATAAATACCCAAATATTCCCCGTATACCAGAGGGCACACCGAAAATACTTTTCCGCCGCCGCAAGCTTCTGTTCTTGTGAAATCCCATCTTGGGGCCTTTTCTGGCACTTCGCCGGAGGGGGATCGATCACGCAGGGCCTCTACACCAACCTTGCTGCCCTTTCGATGATGTGTGAGTAGTTTACCACAGACCTACGGGTCCATAGCTAGTAGCTAGATGGCTTCTTCTCTCTCTTTGATCTTCAATACAATGTTCTCCTCGATGTTCTTGAAGTTCTAGTCGATGTAATCTTCTTTGGCGGTGCATTTGTTGAGATCCGATGAATTGTGGATTTATGATCAGATTATCTATGAATATTATTTGAGTCTTCTCTGAACTCTTTTATGCATGATTAAGATAGCTTTGTATTTCTCTCCGATCTATTGATTTGGTTTGGCCAACTAGATTGATTTATCTTGCAATGGGAGAGGTGCTTTGTAATGAGTTCAATCTTGCGGTGTCCTCACCCAGTGATAGAAGGGGTAGCGAGGCACGTATTTTTATTGTTGCTATTAAGGATAAAAAGATGGGGTTTATACCATATTGATTGGATCTGTCCCTCTACATCATGTCATCTTGCTTAAGGCGTTATTCCGTTCTTGTTAACTTAATACACTAGATGCATGCTGGATAGCGGTCAATGTGTGGAGTAATAGTAGTAGATGCAGGCAGGAGTCGGTCTACTTGTCATGGACATGATGCCTATATTCATGATCATTGCCTTATATATCATCATAACTTTGCGCTTTTCTATCAATTGCTCAACAGTAATTTGTTTACCCATCATATCTGTTCTTTCAAGAGAGAAGCCTCTAGTGAAAACTATGGCCCCCCGGGCCTATTTCTCATCATATTATTTTCAGATCTATAAAACCAAAAATACAAAAATACCTTGCTGCAATTTATTTACCTTTACTTCATTTTGCACTTTTACTTATCTTTTATACCTATCTCTATCAGATCTCATCCTTGCAATTAACCGTGAAGGGATTGACAACCCCTTTTTCGCGTTGGGTGCAAGTATTTGTTTGTTTGTGTAAGTGCAACTATTGGAGACTTGTGTGTTCCTCCTACTGGATTGATACCTTGGTTCTTAACTGAGGGAAATACTTATCTCTACTTTGCTGCATCACCCTTTCCTCTTCAAGGGAAAAACCAACGCAAGCTCAAGAAGTAGCAGGAAGAATTTCTGGCGCCGTTGCTGGGGAGGATCTACATCAAGCCTACCAAGTACCTATCATAAACTCTCATCTCTTGCACTTACATTATTCACCATTTGCCTCTTGTTTTCATCTCCCTCACTTCTAAAACGTTTTCAGAAAAACACAAAAATATTTGCCCTTTTATTCGCCTTCTTTTCATTCGTCTTTTTGTTTGCTAGACCGCTTGCTTTGCTATCATGGCTAGTCCTTCTATCATAGTTAGTACCCCGGAAAGTGAGGTCTTAAATTTTAAACAAAGGGGACAAGAGAATTTAAAAGATGCTTGGTATGGAATTTGCGATGCTCAAAATAGATCTACTCGTAAGCAATCCACTACCATTCTTCTTAGAAAATTTTATGTGGGTGTTACTACTTGGTATAGATTTGTGCTAGACACTATTACTGGCCGTAATTTCTTAGGTAGTCACCCTATGGATGCTTATAATGCTATGGGAAATTTGGTGGGGTCGCCACCTGATACGTCTCCAACGTATCTATAATTTTTGATTGTTCCATGCTGTTATATTATCAATCTTGAATGTTTTACAATCATTTTATAGCAACTTTATATCATTTTTTGTGACTAACCTATTGACATAGTGCCTAGTGCCAGTTGCTGTTTTTTGCTTGTTTTTTATTTCGCAGAAAATCAATACCAAACGGAGTCCAAACACAGCGAAACTTTTTGGTGATTTTTCTGGACCAGAATACACAAGTTGAGCCAAGGAAGTACTAGAGGGGTGCCCCAAGGGGGGCACAACCCACCTGGGCGCGCCTGGGGGCCCAGGCGCGCCCTGGTGGGTTGTGCCCACCTCGGTGGCCTCCCGCACCGCCTCTTCGCCCTATAAATTCCCAAATATTCCAAAAACCCTAGGGGTAACCCTAGATCAGAAGTTCCACCGCCGCAGGCCTTTGTAGCCATGAAAAACCAATCTAGACCCCGTTCCGGCACCCTACCGGAGGGGAAAATCATCACCGGTGGCCATCTTCATCATCCCGGCGGCCACCATGATGAGGAGGGAGTAGTCCACCATCGGGCCTGAGGGTTTGTACCAGTAGCTATGTGTTTAATCTCTCTCTCTCTCTCTCGTGTTCTTGAGATGTCACGACCTTGATGTATCACGGGCTTTGTTAATATAGTTGGATCATATGGTGTTTTCCCCTCTCTATCTTGTTGTGAATTGAGTTTTCCCTTTGAGATTTCGTTTTATCGGATTGAATACTTTTGTGGATTTGAGAACACTTGATGTATGTCTTGCATATGAATACCCATGGTGACAATGGGGTATTATATTGATTCACTTGAGATATGTTTTGGTACTCAACTCGCGGATTCCCGAGGTGACATTGGGGTAATCTATGCATAGGGGTTGATGCATGTTCTTGTCTTTTGTTTCTCTAGTAGAAATCTTGGGGCACTCTTTGAGGTTCTTTGTGTTGGATTGAGTACTATGAATCTGAATTTGCTTTGGTGTTATTTTAGTATGAACTCTTGATAGGTCGATCGAAAAGAATAACTTAGTGTTATTTTAGTACGAACTCTGGATAGATCCATCGGAAAGAATAACTTGGTGTTATTTGATGACCCACAAGTATAGGGGATCAATCGTAGTCCTTTCGATAAGTAAGAGTGTCGAACCCAACGAGGAGCAGAAGGAAATGACAAGTAGTTTTCAGCAAGGTATTCTCTGCAAGCACTGAAATTATAAGAACGAGTAGTTTGATAGCAAGGTAATTCGTAACAAGCAAGCAACGGTAATGGTAACAAAAGTGCAGCAAGGTAGCCCAATCCTTTTGAGGCAAAGGACAGGCCAAAACGGTCTCTTATGATAAGCAAAGCGTTCTTGAGGGTACACGGGAATTTCATCTAGTCACTTTCATCATGTTGGTTTGATTTGTGTTCGCTACTTTGATAATTTGATATGTGGGTGGACCGGTGCTTAGGTGTTGTTCTTACTTGAACAAACCTCCTACTTATGATTAACCCCCTCGCAAGCATCCGCAACTACGAGAAAAGTATTAAGAATAAATCTAACCATAGCATTAAACTTTTGGATCCAAATCAGTCTCTTACGGAATAATGCATAAACTAGGGTTTAAGCTTCTGTCACTCTCGCAACCCATCATCTAATAACTACTCCACAATGCATTCCCTTAGGCCCTAATAAGGTGAAGTGCCATGTAGTCGATGTTCACATGACACCACTATGGGAATCACAACATACATATCATCAAAATATCGAGGACATATCAAGTACACATGATTACTTGCAACAAGATTTCTCCCGTGACCTCAAGAACAAAAGTAACTACTCACAAATGATAATCATGCTCAAGATCAGAGGGGTATTAAATAGCATAATGGATCTGAACATATAATCTTCCTCCAAATAAACCATATAGTAATCAACTACAAGATGTAATCAATACTACTAGTCACCCACAAGTACCAATCTAAGGTTCTGGTACAAAGATTGAACACAAGAGATGAACTAGGGTTTGAGAGGGGATGGTGCTGTTGAAGATGTTGATGGAGATTGCCCTCCCCAAGATGGGAGAGTTGTTGATGAAGATGATGACAATGATTTCCCCCTCCGGGAGGGAAGTTCCCCCGGCGGAATCGCTCCCCCGGAGGGCAAAAGTGCTCCTGCCCAAGTTCCGCCTCGAGACGGCGGCGCTTCGTCCCGAAAGTCTTCTCCTTATTTTTTCTAGGTCATAATGACTTATATACCAGAAGATGGGCACCGGAGGTGTGCCGAGGGGAGCACAACTCACTAGGGCGTGCCCGGGCTCCCTAGCGCGCCCAGGTGGGTTGTGCCCACTTGGTGGGCCCCCTATGGTACTTATTGGCTCCAATAATTCTTATATATTCCATAAAAATTCTCCATGAAGTTTCAGCTCATTTGGAGTTGTGCAGAATAGGTGGCCTGACGTAGCCTTTTCAGGTCCAGAATTCCAGCTGCCGGTATTCTCCCTCTTTGTGTGAACCTTGCATATTATGAGGGAAAAGGCATTAGAATTACTCCAAAAAGCATTATTATATCTAAAAACAATATAAATAATAGTAGGAAAACATGATGCAAAATGGACGTATCAACTCCCCCAAGCTTAGAACTCGCTTGGTCTCAAGCGAAAACCGAAATCAAAAAACATGTCCACATGCTTAGAGAGAGAGGTGTCGATAAAAACAAAATACGAACATAGAAGCATGATGTAAATTATTATAACAGCAACAAACTTTAACATAAAACTTTGTTATAGAACTTTTATCATATAAATTCTATCATAGACTTCTCATGAACAAGTAACAATTCATCACAACATCGAAGTATAAAGCATAAACTCTATTGAAAACCAACAAACTATGTTCTCAGTCAACTTTGCAACTACAATTCATCATCTTTTCAGGAAGGGTCACGTATCGGAGCCTTTTTGGCAAGTCCACATACTCAACCATCATATAGTCTTCTATGATTGCTAACACTCACCGCATACACATGAGCAAAAAGTTTCAACCAGACACATAGAAAGATAGGGGCTTATAGTTTTGCCTCCCAACATGCTCACCTCAAGGGTGATGTCAACAATAATAACTCATGCTACTCATATCCAACTGGATATATGTGCCTAGATCTTTCCTCACCACATGATGCTTGCCAAAAGAGAAAATAAAAAGGAATAGAGAGAAATACTTTGACTCTTGCATAAAAGTAAATACATAAAAGTAAAAGATAGGCCCTTCGCAGAGGGAAGCAGAGGTTGCCATGCGCTTATTTGTTTGTATGCTCAATTTCTTAGTGCAAAAGAACGTCATGTTATATTGCCCCTTATGATAGCAACCTTTATTATGCAGTCTGTCGCTTTTATTCTTTGCCATCACAAGTTCGTACAACGCTCAATTTTCTCTTACACTAAGTGATCCAACACTTTTAGAAGCAATTTTTATTGCCCTTTTTTGCACTGATGACAATTTACTTGAAGGATCTTACTCAATCCATAGGTAGGTATGGTGGACTCTCAAAACAAGATTTGGGTTTAAGGGTTTGGATGCACAAGTAGTATCTCTACTTAGTGCGGAATTTTTGGCTAGCAAAGATGGGGGGCAAGCACCACATGTTAAAGGATCTATGACAATATAACTTCTATGTGAATATGAACAAACATAAATCATTATGTTGTCTTCCTTGTCCAACGTCAACAATTTTGGCATATAATATTTTGATGGGGGCTCACAATCACAAAAGATGTCCAAGATAGTATATTTGCATGTGAATCTTCTCTTTCCTTATTAATTCTTTCATGAATTTCATCATTGACCAATGCTATGTTTGTAAATCTCCAATAAAATTTTCTACGTATACTATTCCTTATGTGATGTCATTACTTACCATAAGATTAGCATATGATCTTTTTCATTTAATTCCTTTCTTTTTATTGAACATGAAAGAAAAAGAAAACAAAACTCAAACAAAACTTTATTATATATAACTTGCACATGATTACAAGGATAGAACACTAAGCAAACTCTCAAAAAGAAAGGATCGAACTAAACTTTTATTCATCTAAAGCAAAAGATAACTATGGATCGAACTAAGATAAGTAAAGGCAAAAGATAGTGGAGGTGATACGATACTGGGGCACCTCCCCCAAGCTTGGCACAAGCCAAGGGGAGTGTCCATACCCGATACTCAAGTTTCCTTTGGTGATGAAGAAGGAGGCGGTGGTGATGAAGTAGTAGAAATCTTATCCTCAGGTTTCCATGGTAAGGGATCACCATTATAGGAAGAAGAGTGAGTCTCACGGGTCCTGCAACTGGCAGCCAAACTCATACCTTTAAACCTTGCCTCATATTCAAAGACTTGGTTTTGGAGATCGTAGATCTGGCTTTGGAGAAAGTTGATTTGCTCGTTGAAGGTAAAGACGATGTCCTTCATGGACTTGCCCTCCACCTTGAGATCACGGGTATAATTCGTGATCATGAGGTGATTGGCATTGAGCCCACGTTCCACCATCCCCTTGTACCGGAAGACCTCCTGCTCCATAGCTTCAAGCCTAGCCTCCACGGATCCCGTCCCTTTGGGGCCTTGCACATCACGGATGTGGAGCACCCCCTCACACATCTCAATAGCTTGAGGGTGCTGCATCACCTCCCGCAGATACGGGTTGATGACGTTCTCGAAGAACTTGTCCTTGGAGGAGCTTGAAGCAGCCATGGTGAATTAGATCTGTCAGAAAATAGCAAGGGAAAGAAAACAGAAGATTTCTCCGAGATACGGTGGTCAATAGGTTCGGGGGGTATATAAAGATTTTTTTATCTTGGGAAACAAGCACACGGAAGAAAAACGGAGTCCGGAAGGTACCCGAGGTGGGCACAACCCACCTGGGCGCGCCTGGCTTGCCAGGCGCGCCCTGGTGTCTTGTGCCCACCAGGGGTGCCTTCCTGGTTGTTTCTTATTTTCCTAATTTTTGATATATTCTAAAACTGACAGAAAATATTTTTGCGAATTTTTCGGAGTCCGTTTACTTACCGTATCACGTACCTCCTCTTTTTCACGATTCTAGAGTGTTCCGGAAGGTTTCCTTTATGTGTTCCTCCGGTGTCATAGTTTGGATAATATTGCTTTCAACATTAATGGGCGTACCTAAGATATAATGTTTTATTCTTTGCCCATTGACAACCTTCGGGTTAGTACCCTCGGCATTATTTATTTTGATGGCTCTAGATCGATAAACCTCCTCGATAACATAGGGTCCTTCCCATTTGGAGAGGAATTTTCCTGCAAAGAATCTGAAACGAGAGTTGTACAAAAGAACATATTCTCCAGCTTTGAACTCACGCTTTTGGATTCTTTTGTCATGCCATCTTTTAACTTTTTCTTTAAATAACTTGCATTTTCATAAGCTTGGGTTCTCCATTCATCTAGTGAGCTAATATCAAATAACCTCTTTTCACCGGCAAGTTTGAAATCATAGTTGAGTTCTTTAATTGCCCAATATGCTTTATGTTCTAACTCAAGAGGCAATTGACAAGCTTTTCCATAGACCATTTTATAAGGAGACATACCCATAGGATTTTTATATGCTGTTCTGTAAGCCCAAAGTGCATCATCTAATTTCTTAGACCAATTCTTCCTGGACCTATTGACAGTTTTCTGTAATATTAATTTTATTTCTCTATTGCTAAGTTCAACTTGACCACTAGATTGAGGATGATAGGGTGATGCAATTCTATGGTTAACATCATACTTAGCAAGCATTTTACGGAAAGCACCATGAATAAAATGTGAACCACCATCAGTCATTAAATATCTAGGGACTCCAAACCTTGGGAAAATAACTTCCTTAAGCATTTTAATAGAGGTGTTGTGATCAGCGCTACTAGTTGGAATAGCGTCTACCCACTTAGTAACATAATCAACAGCAACCAAAATATGAGTATACCCATTAGAGGAAGGAAAAGGTCCCATGTAATCAAATCCCCAAACATCAAATGGTTCAACAACAAGTGAATAATTCATAGGCATTTCCTGACGCTTACCAATATTACCAATTCTTTGACATTCATCACAAGATAAAACAAACTTACGGGCATCCTTGAAGAGAGTAGGCCAATAAAAACCAGATTGCAGTACCTTGTGAGCAGTTCTATCTCCCGCATGATGCCCTCCATAAGCTTCGGAGTGACATTTTTGTAGGATTTGTCCCTGTTCATGCTCAGGTACACAACGTCTAATAATACCATCTACTCCTTCTTTATAAAGATGTGGGTCATCCCAAAAGTAATGTCTTAAATCATAGAAGAATTTTTTCTTTTGTTGGTATGAGAAACTAGGTGGTATGTATTTAGCAATAATGTAATTAGCATAGTCAGCATACCAAGGAGTGTTATGAGAAACATTTATTGCAGCTAATTGTTCATCAGGAAAACTATCATTAATAGGTTGTGGGTCATCAAGAATATTTTCTAACCTAGACAAGTTATCAGCCACGGGGTTCTCAGCTCCTTTTCTATCAGTGATATGTAAGTCAAATTCTTGTAGCAAAAGAACCCACCTAATGAGTCTAGGTTTAGCATCTTTCTTTTCCATAAGATATTTAATAGCAGCATGATCGGTGTGAACAGTAACTTCAGAATCAACAATGTAAGATCTAAATTTGTCACAAGCAAACACAACTGCTAAGAATTCTTTTTTAGTAGTAGCATAATTGCGTTGGGCACTGTCTAGAGTTTTACTAGCATAATGAATAACATTTAATTTCTTATCAACTCTTTGTCCTAGAACAGCACCAACATCATAATCACTAGCATCACACATAATTTCAAAAGGCAAGTTCCAATCAGGTGGTTGAACAATAGGTGCAGAAATTAAGGCTTTCTTAAGTGTTTCAAAGGCTTCCACACAATCATCATAAAAAACAAATGGAACATCCTTTTGCAAAATATTTGTAAGAGGCCTTGACATTTTAGAGAAGTCTTTAATAAATCTCCTATAGAAACCAGCATGACCGAGGAAACTACGAATACCTTTGATATCTTTAGGACATGGCATTTTCTCGATTGCTTCAACTTTAGCTTTATCCACCTCAATACCTCGTTCAGAAATTTTATGTCCCAAGACAATACCTTCATTAACCATAAAGTGGCACTTCTTCCAATTCAAGACAAGATTAGTTTGCTCGTATCTCTGCAAAACTCGATCAAGGTTGCTTAAGCAATCATCAAAAGAAGTTCCATAAATGGAAAAGTCATCCATGAAAACTTCAACAATCTTTTCACAAAAATCAGAGAATATAGCAGTCATACATCTTTGAAAGGTAGCAGGTGCATTACATAAACCAAAAGGCATATGTCTATAAGCATAAGTTCCGAAAGGACAAGTGAAGGTGGTTTTCTCTTGATCAGGTTGTGACACATGTATTTGAGAAAATCCAGAGTATCCATCAAGGAAACAAAAGTGTATGTGTTTAGATAGTCTTTCAAGCATTTGATCAATAAAAGGTAGAGGGTAGTGATCCTTTCTAGTAGCTTTATTTAATTTTCTAAAATCAATTACCATTCTGTAGCCAGTGACAATTCTTTGTGGAATAAGTTCATTTTTATCATTAGGAACAACAGTAATACCTCCCTTCTTAGGGACACAATGAACGGGACTTACCCATCTACTATCAGCTATGGGATAGATTATACCTGCTTCCAGAAGCTTCAATATTTTAGTTCTTACCACTTCTTTCATTTTAGGATTCAACCGTCGTTGGTGATCAACAACGGGTTTAGCATCAGGTTCCATATTAATTTTATGCTGACAGAGAGTGGGACTAATGCCCTTTAAATCATCAAGAGTATATCCAATAGCAGCTTGGTGCTTCTTCAGAACCTTCAATAATCTTTCTTCTTCATGTTCTGAAAGGTTAGCACTAATAATGTCAGGATATATCTTTTTCTCATCAAGATAAGCATATTTCAAAGTGTCTGGTAATTGTTTTAATTCAAACACAGGATCACCTTTAGGTGGAGGAGGACCTCCTACAGTTTCAATAGGCAAATTGTGTTTAAGCAGATGTCGTTGTTCAAAGAAAATTTTATCTGTTTCATTCCTTTCATGCATATGCATATCATTTTCATGGTCTAACAAATATTGTTCTAGTGGATCAGTAGGAGGCACAACAATAGAAGCAAGACCAATTATTTCATCCTTACTAGGCAATTCTTTCTTATGATGTTTTCTACTAAACTTAGAAAAATTAAACTCATGAGACTCATCACCAAAACTAACACCGATGATTTGTTTCTCACAATCTATTTTAGCATTAACGGTGTTCAAGAAAGGCCTACCAAAGATAATAGGACAAAAGTCATCTTGTGGGGAACCAAGAACGAGAAAATCAGTAGGATATTTTATTTTCCCACACAAGACTTCAACATCTCTAACAATCCCAAGTGGTGTGATGGTGTCTCTATTAGCAAGTTTAATAGTAACATCTATGTCTTCTATTTCAGCTGGTGCTATATCATTCATAATCTCTTGATATAAGGTAAAAAGGAATAGCACTCACTCTAGCACCTATGTCACATAAACCATGATAACAGTGATCTCCTATTTTAACTGAGACAACAGGCATGCCAACAACAGGTCTATGTTTATCTTTTTCATCAGGTTTGGCAATTCTAGCAGCTTCATCACATAAGTAGATAACATGCCCATCTAAATTTTCTACCAGGAGATCTTTAACCATAGCAACACTAGGTTCTACTTTGATTTGTTCAGTAGGCTTGGGTGCTCTAATATAACTCTTATTGAACACAGTTGAAACTTTAGCATGCTCCTTTATCCTAACAGGGAAAGGTGGTTTTTCAATATAAGCAGTAGGAACAACTGGATCAACATTGTAAATAATAGTTTCATCTTTAGCTATTACCGGTTCTTTAATTTCTTCTTTAATAGGTGGGTGATATTTAAACCACTTCTCCTTAGGGAGATCAACATGAGTAGCAAATAATTCACAAAAGGAGGCTACTATCTCAGAGTCAAGTCCATATTTAGTGCTAAACTTTTGAAAAGCATCGGTATTCATAAAAGATTTAACACAATCATAATTAAGCTTAATACCTGACTCTTTACCTTTGTCGAGTTCCCAATCTTCAGAGTTGCGTTTAATTCTTTCTAAAAGGTCCCACTTGAATTCAATAGTCTTCTTCATAAAGGAACCAGTACAAGAAGTGTCAAGCATGGATTGATCATCACGAGAAAGCCGAGCATAAAAATTCTGAATGATAATTTCTCTTGAGAGCTCATGATTGGGGCATGAATATAACATTGACTTAAGCCTCCCCCAAGCTAGAGCGATACTTTCTCCTTCACGAGGCCAAAAATTATATATATAATTCTGATCACGATGAACTAGATGCATAGGATAATTTTTTTGGTGAAATTCCAACTTCAATCGATTCCAAGTCCAAGATCCAATATCATCGCATAGCCTATACCATGCCAATGCTTTTCCCTTCAAAGATAAAGGGAAAACCTTATTCTTAGCTTCATCTCCGGGTAAACCTGCAAGCTTAAATAATCCACAAATTTCATCCACATATATTAAGTGCATATAAGGATGTTCAGTTCCATCTCCTGCGTAAGGATTAGCTAGTAGTTGTTCTATCATACCCGAAGGAATTACATAACCGATATTTTCAGTAGGTGCAGTAGGTTGAGGGGTGACTAATTGTGGTTTCGGTCGAGGTGAAGATACCCCGAACAAACCCCTCAAAGGATTGTTCTCCATAGTAACAAGTGACAATAAATTTCAGCACGTAGTAATAATTTTTCCTTACCGATTTCCACTTACCAAGAGCGCTTCACTCCCCGGCAACGGCGCCAGAAAAGAGCCTTGATGACCCACAAGTATAGGAGATCAATCGTAGTCCTTTCGATAAGTAAGAGTGTCAAACCCAACGAGGAGCAGAAGGAAATGACAAGTAGTTTTCAGCAAGGTATTCTCTGGAAGCACTGAAATTATAAGTAACGAGTAGTTCGATAGCAAGGTAATTCGTAACAAGCAAGCAACGGTAACGGTAACAAAAGTGCAGCAAGGTAGCCCAATCCTTTTGAGGCAAAGGACAGGCCAAAACAGTCTCTTATGATAAGCAAAGCGTTCTTGAGGGTACATGGGAATTTCATCTAGTCACTTTCATCATGTTGGTTTGATTTGTTCTTACTTGATATGTGGGTGGACCGGTGCTTAGGTGTTGTTCTTACTTGAACAAACCTCCTACTTATGATTAACCCCCTCGCAAGCATCTGCAACTACGAGAAAAGTATTAAGAATAAATCTAACAATAGCATTAAACTTTTGGATCCAAATCAGTCCCTTACGGAATAGCGCATAAACTAGGGTTTAAGCTTCTGTCACTCTCGCAACCCATCATCTAATAACTACTCCACAATGCATTCCCTTAGGCCCTAATAAGGTGAAGTGCCATGTAGTCGACGTTCACATGACACCACTAAGGGAATCACAACATACATATCATCAAAATATCGAACACATATCAAGTTCACATGATTACTTGCAACAAGATTTCTCCCGTGACCTCAAGAACAAAAGTAACTACTCACAAATGATAATCATGCTCAAGATCAGAGGGGTATTAAATAGCATAATGGATCTGAACATATAATCTTCCACCAAATAAACCATATAGTAATCAACTACAAGATGTAATCAACACTACTAGTCACCCACAAGCACCAATCTAAGGTTCTGGTACAAAGATTGAACACAAGAGATGAACTAGGGTTTGAGAGGGGATGGTGCTGTTGAAGATGTTGATGGAGATTGCCCTCCCCAAGATGGGAGAGTTGTTGGTGAAGATGATGACGATGATTTCCTCCTCCGGGAGGGAAGTTCCCCCGTCGGAATCGCTTCGCCGGAGGGCAAAAGTGCTCCTGCCCAAGTTCCGCCTCGAGACGGTGGCGCTTCATCCCGAAAGTCTTCTCCTTATTTTTTTCTAGGTCAAAATGACTTATATACTGGAAGATGGGCACCGGAGGTGGGCCGAGGGGAGCACAACCCACCAGGGCGCACCTGGGCTCCCTGGCGCGCCCAGGTGGGTTGTGACCACCTGGTGGGCCTCCTATGGTACTTATTGGCTCCAATAATTCTTATATATTCCATAAAAAATTTTCGTGAAGTTTCAGCTCATTTGGTGTTGTGTAGAATAGGTGGCCTGACGTAGCCTTTTCAGGTCCAGAATTCCAGCTGCCGGTATTCTCCCTCTTTGTTTGAACCTTGCATATTATGAGGGAAAAGGCATTAGAATTACTCCAAAAAGCATTATTATATCTAAAAACAATATAAATAACAGTAGGAAAACATGATGCAAAATGGATGTATCATTATTTTAGTACGAACTCTTGGATAGATCGATCGGAAAGAATAACTACAAACAATTGCTTCTTATGTTCTCCGCTAGATAAGAACTTTGGAGTGATTCTTCATCGCACGTTGAGGGATGGTTATATGATCCAATTAGATTAGCATTGTTGAGAGATTGCACTAGCAAAAGTACGGACCCTAGGCCTCATTTTCAAGCATTGCAATACCATTTGTGCTCCATTTTATCAATTGCTACCTTGCTTTTTTTATTGTTCCTATCACAAAAATCAATATCTATTATCATTACTACACTTTTATTACCATCTCTTCGCCGAACTAGTGCACCTATACAAATTACCACTGTATTTAGTGTGTTGGGGACACAAGAGACTTTTTGTTATTTGGTTGCAGGGTTGTTTGAGAGAGTCCATCTTCATCCTACGCCTCCCACAGATTGATAAACCTTAGGTCATCCACTTGAGGGAAAATTGCTACTGTCCTACAAAACTCTGCGCTTGGAGGCCCAACACGAGTCTACAAGAACAAGTTGTGTAGTAGACATCAAGCTCTTTTCTGGCGCCGTTGCTGGGGAGGTGAGTGCTTGAAGGTATATCTTTAGATCTTGCAATCGAATCTTTTAGTTTCTTGTTTTATCACTAGTTTGGTTTATAAAAGAAAACTACAAAAAAATGGAATTGAGGTTGCATCATATTATTTATCTTTATAATGTCTTTCGTGAAAATGATGGAAAGGAAAATTGTGCTCAATTGATAGAGGAAGAATTATATAAAATGTTTGAAAAAAAATCTTTGAATGATGAGCATGATTGCAATGTTGTTAGTAATAATTCTTTGAATATCCATGATGCTAATGACATGCAAAGCCAGAAGCTTGGGGATGCTATGTTTGATGAAGATATTTTTAGTCCCCCAAGTTTTGATGAGAATATTTACTATGATGAAATTATGCCTCCTATTTATGATGATTATGGTGATGAAATGTATGCTATAAAGAGTAATGATATCCATGAAACTTGTCATCATGATTTTAATGCTCAATATGATTATGCCAATCAAGAATCACATGATAGTTATTTTGTTGAGTTTGCTCCCACCACTATTCATGAGAATAAATTTGCATATGTGGAGAGTAATAAAAATTCTATGCTTGTGGATCATGAAAAGAATGATTTATGTGATAGTTATATTGTTGAATTCATTCATGATGCTACTGAAAATTATTATGAGAGAGGAACACATGCTTCTATATATTGCAATAGTATCAAGTTTCCTCACTATGTGTTGAAAATCTTGATGTTTTGCTTGTTTTGCCTTCCCATGCTAGTTGATTCTTGTTCCCATAAGTTGTTTGCTCACAAAATCCCTATGCATAGGAAGTGTGTTAGACTTAAATGTGCTAATCATATGCTTCATGATGCTCTCTTTATGTTTCAATTCTTATCTTTCATGTGAGCATCATTGAAATCATCATGCCTGGCTAAAAGGCATTAAAGAAAAGCGCTTGTTGGGAGACAACCCAACATTTACCCCTATTGTTTTTGTGTGTTCACATGATTATGATACTGTAGTAATTATGTTTTATAGCTTTTGATTCAATAAAGTGCCAAGTAAAGCCTTTGGGATAGTGTGGATGATAGTTGACTTGATTCTGTGCAAAAACAGAAACTTTTGCGTCCAGTACAGAAATTCCTATATTTTACTGGAACGTGGAAAAATTCTGAATTTTTTACAGTTGATGGGTATACAAATTTTCTACGTTGTCCTAATTTTTCAGAATTTTTGGATTTACAGAAGTATGACCGTAATTCAGATCTTTACATACTGTTCTGTTTTTGACAGATTCTGTTTGCAATGCATAGTTTGCTTGTTTTATGGTTTCTATGGCTTATATTGCTTAATATAAATTATGGAAATTTTAGAGTACAGTAGACATTGTGTGAGAACAATTATGAATCTTATATTAACAGTACCAAAGTGAATGATTTGTCTTTATCATACTAACCCATCTCACGAAGTTCCGTTAAGTTTTCTGTGATTGAAGTTTTCAAGTTTTGGGTGAGATATCGATATGAGGAGAATAAGGAGTGACAAGACCCTAAGATTGGGGATTCCCAAGGCACCCCCAAGGTAATATTCAAGTAATATCCAAGCAACTAAGCTTGGGGATGCCCCGGAAGGCATCCCCTCTTTCGTCTCCAACATTATCGGTAACCTTACTTGGAGCTATATTTTCATTCGTCACATGATATGAGTTTTGCTTGGAGTGTCATTTTCTTTTGTTATGATTTGCTTGCTGTTATTTGGAATAATATTTTTTATCTTTTACTTCAATAAAAATGTCAAGTATAGCCTTTGCCATGCTTATTTTGCAAGTCTATATGTTGCTGTTTGAAAACACATAGTTTATCGCTGTTGCAAAAATTCTCCAGAAAAGTAAGAATGTGATAAAATGTTGAATTTTTTTGCAAAATAAGATATGATAATTTTTCTACAGTGTGGTAAATTTTCAGACTTTTTGGAGTTAGGGAAGTATGAGTACAATTGCACACTTTATAGACTGTCCTGTTTAGACAGATTGCTGTTATGTTCGCATTGTTTGCATATGTTTGCTTGTTTAATGATTCTATTTGAGGAGATGAGTATTAAATATGCAGAGGCATTTAGTATGCAATGTTGAATAATATTTTAGTGATTTTCTACAGTAGATAATGATAAGGTTTTGCATTGATTTATACTAACTTATCTCACGAGTTCTTGTTGAGTTTTGTGTGGATGAAGTTTTTAAGAATTAGGGAAACCGTGATTTGAGAGGAATGAAGAAGACACAAGAGCTCAAGCTTGGGGATGGCCAAGGCATCCCAAGTTAATATTCCAAGAAGTCTCAAGCATCTAAGCTTGGGGATGCCCCGGTAGGCATCCCACCTTTCTTCATCAACAATTATCAGTTAGCCTCGGTTGAGCCTAAGTTTTTGCTTCTTCACATGATGTGTGCTATTCTTAGAATGTCATTTTATTTTGTTTTTCTTGCTATTTTAATAAAATACTTAGATCTGAAAGTTTTAAATAAGAGAGAGTCCTCACATAGCTACCCATTTACTTAACTACTCGCATGATCTTCACTTATATCTTTCTGGAGTAGTTTGTCATTTGCTCTAGTGCTTCACTTATATCTTTTTGAGCACGGTGTGCTTTATTATTTTTTAAGATATTCTCTCATGCTTCACTTATATTATTTTGAGAGAAGAAAATTTTTATGCTCATGTTCTAAACTTAGATTTGTTTGAGCTATCAAAAGCAACACATTAAACAAGTCCCAAAGTGATAGATATTCAAGAGGGATATAATAAAAACTTTCATGAAGATCATTGGACAAAACAAACTTGATTCCTTGTAATAGTTTTGCGATATGATGATATAATATGTGAGTCATGTTGATGAGTAATTATGCTTTAGTAAGAATATTGATGTGAAGGTTTGTGATTCCCTATGCAAGCACGAAAGTCAATAGTTATGCAATGAAATTATATCCTACTTGTGGTGCATTATTTGGCGTTAGTTATGCTTAATGCTCACTTATGAGATTTTTCGTTTCTTGGTTGGATGCTTCTCAATCTTTTGCTAGCCTTCATTTGCACTAAGTATGATCACTACTTGTGCATCCAAAATCCTTAAACCAGTTTTGCCATATTAGTCCACTATACCTACGTATATGCGGTATTTCCGTGCCGTTCTAAGCAAATTTGTATGTGCCATCTCTAATTTTCAAAATAAATTTCTCTTTTGTGTGCTCGTATCGCTCATGAAACGGTAGGGGGTGGCTGATATTTTTCCATGCTAGATGTGTTATTCTCAAGATGAGTGTTTATTCACTTGTCATTGCACGAGAGTACGACAAAGGTATTAGGGATGTCCAGTCCCGAAATGAAAAATCAATTTACTTTATGTTGTCAAATAATAAATTCCTTGGAAAGTGTTGGTATGGATGGCACCCGTGGATTCGGTTAGCCGTGGAATGTGAAAGTATGGTGAAAAAAGGAATAAACTTTATATTCTGTTTGGGAACCGCCTATGATATATCTAGCATGGAAAGTATTGGGAACTACTCGATCGTTTTCGTTGACAGGAAAGGCATGCCACCCAAAATGTTTTATCTCTTAATTTTTCACCTTGAGCTCTGGCACCTCTACAAATCCCTACTTCCCTCTTTGAAGGGCCTTTCTTTTTACTTTATGCAATTTTTTTTGAGTCTCCATCTTCTCTTAAAAAGCACCAACTAAGGGGCACTATGATCGTACTTGAGCATTGGGTGTAGCTAATATGCGAGTGTGTTTCATGAATGGATCAATGATTGAGCATAATTTGCTAGGGATAACTTGCTTTAGTGTTGATATTTTGAAAGACATGGTTGCTTGTTGATATGCTTGAGTATTGAAATCTTCATGTCAAAACTAGACTATTGCTTTGAATCATATAAAAGTCCAAATGTCCATGCTACAAAGAAAAGATTATGTGATGAACATGTTAGGCAGCATTCCACATAAAAATTCTGTTTTTATCATTTACCTACTCGAGGACGAGCAGGAATTAAGCTTGGGGATGCTGATATGTCTCCAACGTATCTATAATTTTTGATTGTTCCATGCTGTTATATTATCAATCTTGGATGTTTTACAATCATTTTATAGCAACTTTATATCATTTTTTGGGACTAACCTATTGACATAGTGCCCAGTGCCAGTTGCTATTTTTTGCTTGTTTTTTACTTCGCAGAAAATCAATACCAAACGGAGTCCAAACACAGCGAAACCTTTTTGGTGATTTTTTTATGGACCAGAAGACACAAGTTGTGCAAAGGAAGTACCAGAGGGTGCCCCGAGGGGGGCACAACCCACCTGGGAGCGCCTGGGGCCCAAGCGCGCCCTGGTGGGTTGTGCCCACCTCGGTGGCCTCCCGCACCACCTCTTCGCCCTATAGATTCCCAAATATTCCCAAAACCCTCGGGGTAACCCTAGATTAGAAGTTCCGCCGCCGCAGGCCTCTGTAGCCACGAAAAACCAATCTAGACCCCGTTTCGGCACCCTGCCAAAGGGGGAAATCATCACCGGTGGCCATCTTCATCATCCTGGCGGCCACCATGATGAGGAGGGAGTAGTCCAGCCTCGGGGCTGAGGGTTTGTACCAGTAGCTATGTGTTTAATCTCTCTCTCTCATGTTCTTGAGATGTCACGATCTTGATGTATCGCGGGCTTTGTTAATATAGTTGGATGATATGGTGTTTCCCCTCTCTATCCTATTGTGAATTGAGTTTTCCCTTTGAGATTTCATTTTATCGGATTGAATACTTTTATGGATTTGAGAACACTTGATGTATGTCTTGCATATGAATACCCGTGGTGACAATAGGGTATTATATTGATTCACTTGAGATATGTTTTGGTACTCAACTCGCGGATTCCCGCGGTGACATTGGGGTAATCTATGCATAGGGGTTGATGCACGTTCTCGTCTTTTGTTTCTCCGGTAGAAATCTTGGGGCACTCTTTGAGGTTCTTTGTGTTGGATTGAGTATTATGAATCTGAATTTGCTTTGGTGTTATTTTAGTACGAACTCTTGATAGATCGATCGGAAAGAATAACTTAGTGTTATTTTAGTACGAACTCTTGATATATCCATCGTAAAGAATAGCTTGGTGTTATTTTAGTACGAACTCTTGGATAGATTGATCGGAAAGAATAGCTACAAACAATTTCTTCTTATGTTCTCCGCTAGATAAGAACTTTGGAGTGATTCTTCATCGCACATTGAGGGATGGTTATATGATCCAATTAGATTAGCATTGTTGAGAGATTGCACTAGCGAAAGTACGAACCCTAGGCCTCATTTTCAAGCATTGCAATACCGTTTGTGCTCCATTTTATCAATTGCTACCTTGCTGTTTTTTTATTGTTCCTATCACAAAAATCAATATCTACTATAATTACTACACTTTTACTACCATCTCTTCGCCGAACTAGTGCACCTATACAAATTACCATTGTATTTGGTGTGTTGGGGACACAAGAGACTTTTTGTTATTTGGTTGCAGGGTTGTTTGAGAGAGACCATCTTCATCCTACGCCTCCCACGGATTGATAAACCTTAGGTCATCCTCTTGAGGAAAAATTGCTACTGTCCTACAAAACTCTGTGCTTGGAGGCCCAACACGAGTCTACAAGAACAAGTTGTGTAGTAGACATCACCACCAATCATGATTAATGAAACAGCTTTGACTTTGGAACATGTGATGCAAAGGCTTGATATTATTGAGAATAAGATTGCCATCGTAGAACATATTAAAAATTTGGATAAAAAGATTCATAATAATATTACTCAACTTGGATTAAAGGTAGGAATCACCTTAAAAATCCTAAAGGAGAAGGAACCTATGATTGATGAGAGGGTAGAACAAAGTTCCGCTAGAATCGATAAGTTAGAAGATATTATTACCAATTTGGGTTCAGCTTTTGCCGCTGTCAATACTACTCCAAAAAATCTCCTCCTGATAAAACTACTAAGTTTATTTATGTTCCTAAAAATAAGGGTGGATCATCTAGTAAAGGAAACAAGAATCTTAAGATGATAAGTATTTGCCCTAGCTTTATGAACATTATTAAGGAACCAATTCCTACGAACGAATTTCTTGATTTTCTACCTAGGAGTGTGATCATCAACAAACCTAATGAAACCCCTAGGAATTATGGATGTGCAATTGAGGAATTGAATACCAAAGATGACAATACCTAGATCTATGCATTATGCCTAGCTAGGGGCAAAAAACAATAGCGCTTGTTGGGAGGCAACCCAATGTAAATTTTGTTTTTCTTGTTTTTTCTTTTGTTTTTCAATAAATATACAATTATACTTCTGTTATGATTGTGTTTTAGAGTTTTAATTGTGCCAAGTAGAGCCTTTGGGATGATCTATGGTGATAGTTGATTTGATTTCGCTGAAAAACAGAAACTTCTGCGCTGAGTTCTGGAATTTTGCTACTTCACAGAAACATGATTTTGATCTGAATTTTTTACACAAGATTTATATACAAATTTCCTATATTGTCCTAAATTTTTAGAATTTTTGGAGTTACAGAAGTATGGATAGTTTCCAGATTGCTACAGACTGTTCTGTTTTTCACAGATTCTGTTTTCTATGCATTGTTCTCTTATTTTGATGAATCTATGGGTAGTATCGGGGGGGGGGGGGGGGGGGAATGAACCATGGATAAGTTGGAATAAATTAGATATAATGCTAATATGAAGTTGGAATGAGTTCACAACAGTACCTAAGTGGTGGTTTGCTTTTCTTATACTAACAGATCTCACGAGTTTTCTGTTGAGTTTTGTGTTGTGAAGTTTTCAAGTTTTGGGTGAAGTTTCGATGGACTACTGAATAAGGAGTTGCAAGAGCCTAAGATTGGGCATTCCCAAGGCACCCCAATGTAATATTAAAGGACAACCAAGCATCTAATCTTGGGTATGCCCCGGATGGCATCCCCTCTTTTGTCTTTAATCCATCAGTAAAATTACTTGAGGCTATATTTTTATTCACCATATGATATGTGTTTTGCTTGGAGCGTCCTGTATTATATGAGTATTTTCTTTTTAGATTGCCACAATCATCCTTGCTGTACACACCTTTTCATAGGGACACACATTAATCGTGAATTGTGCTTCACTTATATCTTTTGAGCTAGGCAGTTGCTCTATTACTTCACTTATATCTTTTTAGAGCACGACGGTGGTTTTATTTTGAAGAAATTGATGAACTCTCATGCTTCAGTTATATTATTTTGAGAGTCTTAAAAATAGTATGGCAATTTTCTTAGGTTATGAATTTAGTCCTAATATGATGGGTATTCAAGAGGGATATAATAAAAACATTCATGAAGATCACTGAATATATGAGAAGTTTGATTCCTTGCATTTGTTTTGAGATATAAAGATGGTGATATTAGATACATGCTAGTGAGTAATTGTGGATTAGTAAGAATATTTGTGTTAAGGTTTGTGATTCCCGAAGCATGCATGTATGGTCTCTCATTATGCGATGAAGTTGGAGCATGATTTATTTTTGATTGTCTTCCTTATGAGTGGCGGTCGGGGACAAGCGATGGTCTTTTCCTACCAATCTATCCCCCTAGGAGCATGCGTATTAGTACTTTGTTTCGAGGGCTAATAAACTTTTGCAATAAGTATGTGAGTTCTTTATGACTAATGTTGAGTCCATGGATTATACGCACTCTCACGCTTCCATCATTGCTAGTGTGACGCCCCCGGCCCGATCGTGCACTAATCATACACGCAAATGCACACGATCAAGCCTAAGGACTCACGGGAAGATATCACAACACAACTCTAAAACATAAATAAAGTCATACAAGCTTTATATTACAAGCCAGGGGCCTCGAGGGCTCGAATACATAAGCTTGCGAACAAGCGTCAGCGGAAGCATCAGATATCTGAGTACAGATATGAAAGAAAGTACAGAAAGGCCTTTAGAAAGGTGGGGCAAAAGAAAACACTACGATCGAAAGGCACAAGGCCTCCTGCCTGGGACCCTCCGATCCTACTCCTGGTCGTCAGTCAACTCGTAGTAGTATCCATCCTCTGGGTAGTAGTAGTAACGATCGTCGGGGCATCTGTCTCAGGGGGCTCCGTCCTCTGGTCACGTCAAACTGATATGGGGAGAAAAAGGAAAACAAAGCAACCGTGAGTACTCAGAAGTACTCAGCAAGCAAGGATCTACACTACATATGCAACATTTTCAAGGGGAGGCTGTATATGTGGACTGGGCTGCAGAAATGCCAGAATAGAAAGAAGGCCTAGTCCTATCGAAGACTAGCATCTTCAGCGGTCTTGCAGCAGTAGAAGAGAGTAGAACAATGCCATATAATGTAGCAGTAATAATATCAACCTCACCCAGAGATCCTTTCTCGACTCCCTGCGAGAAAGCAATCCCAGAGCCATACATTCATCAACCTCGTCCTGAGATCCCTTCTCGACTCCCTGCGAGAAAGCAATCCCAGAGCCATACATTCATCAACCTCGTCCTGAGATCCCTTCTCGATTCCCTGCGAGAAGCAATCCCAGAGCCATATATACAGGTCTCATCACAGGTATCCAGTTCTAAATTGTATCAATCAGGATACAACTCCGAGTGTCCTTTACCGTAGGACCGGCTATCGATAGAAGTGTTCTTCCCTGCAGGGGTGCACCAACTTACCCAACACGCTCGATTAACTCCGGCCGGACACACTTTCCAGGGTCATGCCCGGCCTCGGCCAAACGACACATCGCAACCCTACCTACAACTCCGCAGAGAGGTCCCCGCCGGTCTACATCCTAAGCGCAAGGGGGTCTTGGCCATCGCCCCTCGCCCTCCGGGTCGTTGCGTACATGGCCCAGATCCAAGCACCACCGAAATGGCGCCAATCACTCCATGCCGCACTGCTGAACTGGACGTCTGACAGAGCTTTCGGCTGATGCATACGATGCAGAACGCCCATACTATGCCCACGTGATGGTTAGTGCTATCAGACCAGAGGCCTGCTCGGATCAAATATCCAAATCGTTAATGGACTAGGGCTTGCGGAAACGAGCAGAGACTCACGAAAGATGTGACCCCGTCGCCCCGTCTCGAGGACTTGCGGCAAGGGCCAAGAATGCCCGGCCGCGCCTCGTATTCACCACTCGGGCACCACACTGGCAACCCGCCTTCACATCACACGCGGGTACCCCTCAGGGTCGACCCGCCTTTCCAAGTAACATTGTAAGGTCCAAGTATCCGTGTGTCCATAACATCAGGGAATCCGAGGTATCACCCTCATTGAATTCCCACTCGATGTATCCGTCAAGGTGAACTAGGAGGGATCACCCTCACTGGGTCCACACTTGAGGTGTTGTAGGACAGCGTCGTTATCGGAAGCGGTGAAGGAGGAATCACCCTCGATGACCACGACCGAATAGCTACTCTACAGAGTTAACATCAGAAGTGCTACAAGAGGTTTCACCCTCGGCACTCGATAGTAACGCTGCAGTGTCGTTACAACTAAGGGGGGGTGATGTGCGGTGTCGGGTCCTGGTCTTCAATCCCATTGATCGGGTCTTCTGACGATCCAGCGCGGCAGTCGGGATAAGTGGGGTCACTGGTAGGTCTCTACCCAGCCTAGACTAAACAGTTTAGGATATGTAGGTAATTATCAACAGCAGGTTACAATGAACAGGCTATGCATCAGAATAGGTAAAGCAGTAGTAGCAGAAATTCTAATGCAAGCATGGGAAATAGAATGGGCGATATCGGGATGATCAAAAGGGGGGGGCTTGCCTGGTTGCTCGGCGGCAAGGGCAAGGTTGTCAATGCTGTCTTCGGTCTTCGGAGCTGCGTCGGGATCTATCGAGAGAGAAGAGGGGGAGGAAACAGTATAAATATAGAGCAAACATGAGCAACGCAAAGTACGGCATGACAATATGCAGTGCCGGGTGTGTCCTAACGTATGGTTGCACGTCACCGAGGAAGGAGGAATCCATCCGGGAATGTTTTCCCGGTTCCGGACATTTGTCAGACAGATGACCGGAGAGGAACGGTTGCATGTTCGGATAGTTAGGGACGTGCGACGGACGAACGGACCGCGCTTTCGGATTCGTCTTGTCGTTCTGAGCAACTTTCATGTACAAAGTTTTTCGATCTGAGTTACGGATTATTTTATATGATTTTCTAAAGTTTTTATTAATTTCTGGAATTTATTCAATTATTTAAAATAAACATTATCCGAAACAGTGTTATGCTGACGTCAGCATGACGTCAGCATGACATCAGCATGACATCAGCAGTCTGTTAAGATTAATTAGGGTTTAATTAAGTTAATCACAGATTAATTAGTTAGTTTAATTAAACAGAGTTAATTAGGTTAATTATATAATTAATTATCTATTTCTTTTAATTCTTTTTTTTTTATTCCAGGGCAGGCCCCACATGGCAGTGGCCCGGGGCGGACACGTCCGCGGCCAGGCCCATTCGGGGCCGGACAGGTCCGGCCAATGGAGCGGGTCAACACGCACCCGCGCGGCGACGCGGCTACGGGCGCGCGCCGGCGCGGGGAGTGGCGAGGCGACGCCGAGCGGCGCGCGGGCGCAGGCGGCAAGCTGGGCTCGGCGGCAGCTGGCGAGCAGCGGCGTGCGTGGGCGGCGAGCAGCACGCGGAGCAGCAGTAGCAGCGCGGGCGGCGGCGCAAGACAGCGGCAGCAGCGAGGCTGCGCGGGCGAGGCGTGCGGCGAGCGAGGCGAGCACAGAGGGACGCGGGGGAGGGCACGAAGTGGCGCAGCGAGCGCGGCCATCGGCGTGGGCGGGCGAGCCAGGGCGCGGCCGGAGTGCGGCGACCGGGACGGGCGACGGGGACGAGGAGAGAGAGGGAGGCGGCGGCGGGGCTCACATTCGTTGCCGGGGTTCGGGGGCCGGCGAGGCTCGGTGTAGCCGTTGAGGGGGAGGACGAGGAGGCGGCGGGGGTTCGGCGGTCCAGCGAGGGAGGGCAGCGACGGCGACGAGGGAGGCGGCGAGCGCAGGCTCCGGGGAGGAGGCGAGGCGTCGGCGGCTGGCGGTCCGACGAGGTGGCGAAGGGGCGCCGGCTTGGTGGCGTCGAACGGCGACGGGGAGCGGGGCGGCGCGGTCGCCGGGGTCGCCGCCCCTCGATCTGGATCGGGTCGGGGGAAGCAGAGGAGCGAGGGAAGAGTGCGGGGTGGGCTAGGGTTTGCTGGCCTCCAGGGGGAGGCCATATAGGGAGGGAGTGGGCCGGCCGGCTGGGCCTTGGCCCAGTTGGGCCGGGGGGGGGGCTTTTCCTTTTTCTTTTCTTTTCTCTTTTTATTTATCCATACCCCTGTTTTGTAAATAGTTAGGGCTCTATATGAATTTTGTAAAACTTAGGAATTACTCCAACAAATACTAGGCAATACCTACCACTACCAAAAATTGGTTTGGAGAAAATAGGAGCTCCCACAATTTTTATAATAATTAATATGCATTAATCATTACTGTTTTAATAATGTTAGAGTCACTTAATTAATTTATTATTTGTTGGTTACAATTTTAGACTTGCCTCTGCAACATTTGTTGTTTATCGAACATTTCAGTTTCTGTGTTTGAACAACTTTTATTTTCCACTTTCATTTAAATTTGGATCTGACTTAGGAGTTGAAATGCAATATGATGTTAACGATGATCATGCACTGTTAATCATGCTGACTTGGCATTATCAAAATGGGATTACTGTGGCTAACCACTGGGGGTGTTACAAATCTCCTCTACTAACAAGAATTCTCGTCCCGAGAATTAAGAAGTAGAAGGAAAAAGTTTGGGGTATTCCGCACGAAGATTATCCTCGCGTTCCCAAGTGGCTTCATCTTCAGTATGATTTGACCACTGCACTTTGAGGAACTTGGTAACCTTCTGACGGGTTCGACGTTCAGCTTCATCGAGAATGCGGATCGGATGCTCCTTATAAGATAGGTCATCTTGCAATTCGAGCATCTCGTGATCCACAGCTCGGTGCGGAGATTCCTTGAAACATTTACGAAGTTGCGACACATGGAAGACATCGTGGATATGAGAGAATTGCGGCGGCAACTCCAATTTATACGCCACTTGACCACGTCTTGCAACAATGCGGAAAGGACCAATGTAGCGCGGAGCTAGCTTGCCCTTGATTCCAAAACGGTGAGTGCCTTTCATAGGAGTGACACGAAGATAAGCTTGATCACCAGGTTGATAAGTCAAACCCCATCGTTTGCGATCATAGTTGCTCTTCTGGCGGTCCTGAGCCGCCTTGAGATTTTCCCGGACAATACGAACTTGTTCTTCAGCTTGTTGAATAATATCTGGACCCACGAGCGGTCGTTCCCCAGTTTCTGACCAATTCAGAGGGGTTCGACACTTACGTCCATAGAGAACTTCAAAGGGGGCCATTTTCAAGCTGGCTTGATAGCTGTTGTTATAGGAGAACTCGGCATATGGAAGAGATTCTTCCCACTTCTTGCCGAAAGAAACAACACAAGCTCGTAGCATGTCTTCAAGCACTTGGTTGACTCGTTCGACTTGGCCTTGGGATTGAGGATGATAGGCTGAACTCCAGGTGATATGAGTTCCCATAGCCTTTTGAAAACTTTCCCAGAAATGACCAGTGAATATGCTGCCACGGTCTGAACTGATCTCTTTCGGAATACCGTGGAGTGAAACAATTCTGGAGATATATAACTCTGCTAACTGACTAGCAGTGATCGTCTCCTTGACAGGCAGAAAGTGTGCAACTTTGGAGAGTTGGTCGACAATGACAAGAATAGCATCGTGACCCTTCTGTGACCTGGGAAGTCCTGTAACGAAATCCATCTGAACCTTATCCCATTTCCATAAAGGAATAGGTAACGGTTGCAGAATTCCAGCAGGCTTCTGATGTTCTGCTTTAACGCGACGACACACATCACATTCAGCAACATATCGAGCAATGTCTTGCTTCATTCTAGACCACCAATACCTTTGACGGAGATCACGATACATCTTGGTGCTACCCGGATGAATAGACAGCGGGGTATCATGTGCCTCCTTCATGACTTTGTCAGTCATAAGCTCGAAGCGAGGTACGACAATGCGGTCTCTGAAATACAAGGTTCCATCTTCAGACAGCGAGAAATCCCTGTACTTTACAAGGTGAAGGTCTTTCTTCATCAGATCAACTTCAGCATCTTTAGCTTGCGCATTCTTAACAGCTTTCTCAAGGTCTGGTTCAACAACCAAGGTTTTTAGGTATCCTTGGGGAACTATCTCGAGATTTAGCTTTCGAAGCTCTTCATACAGAAGTGGTTGCTGTAGCTGAACCTCAAGTTCGCAGCAATAGGATTTGCGGCTCAACGCATCAGCCATTACATTAGCTTTGCCAGGGGTATAAGAAATACCCAAGTCATAGTCCGCAATGGTCTCCATCCATCTTTGCTGACGGAGGTTTAGAGAAGGTTGAGTGAACAAGTACTTCAGACTTTTATGATCCGTGTATATCTCGCAACGATTACCGAGAAGGTAATGTCGCCATAACTGCAATGCATAGATGACAGCAGCTAGTTCTAGATCATGTACCGAATAATTCTCTTCATGTGGGCGCAACTGACGAGAGCCATAAGCAATCACTTTACGCTCTTGCATTAGGACACAGCCTAATCCTTCACGGGATGCATCACAATAAATCACAAAGTCTTTACGGGAATCTGGAGGAGCAAGTACTGGGGCAGACGTTAGCTTGTCTTTGAGTATTTGAAAACTTTCCTGACATTTTTCTGTCCATTCAAACTTAACGCCCTTGTGAAGCAGATCAGTCAAAGGCTTAGCAATCTTAGAAAAATTCTCGATAAAACGACGACAATAACTTGCAAGACCGAGAAAACTTCTCACTTGCTTGACGTTCTTCGGAGGAGTCCAGTCAAGTATAGCCTGAACTCGTTCTGGGTTAACGGCAATGCCATCTTTCGAAATCACATGGCCGAGATATGTCACTTCAGACAACCAGAATTCACATTTAGAATATTTGGCATACAGTTGGTGTTCTCGGAGCCTTTCCAGTACAAGACGGAGGTGTTCAGCATGTTCTTCCTTATTCTTTGAATAAACCAGAATATCATCTAGATATACCACGACGAACTTGTCGAGGTAATCCATGAAGATATAATTCATCAGACGGGAAAATGTGGCTGGAGCATTGGTTAAGCCAAATGACATGACAGTGTACTCATAAGAGCCATAGCGAGTAACAAAAGCAGTCTTCGGAATATCCTCTTCACGAACACGGATCTGATGATAACCCAATCTCAAATCAAGCTTAGAGAATACTGCGGAACCAACAAGTTGATCATACAAATCATTGATCCGAGGAAGCGGATACTTGTTCTGAATTGTTGCTTGGTTGATTGGTCGATAATCCTGAACCAATCGGTTAGTTCCATCCTTCTTCTTAACGAAGAGTGAAGGTGCTCCCCAAGCAGAGGAACTGGGGCGGATGAAACCTTTCTTAAGTGATGTGTCGATTTCTTCCTTAAGCTCGAGAAGATGATGCGGAGGCATCTTATAAGGACGCTTTGCAATAGGAGTAGTGCCTGGTTTCAAGTCAATGACAAACTCAACAGCTCTAGCAGGGGGTATTCCTGGAAGTTCTTCTGGAAATACATCTTGAAAATCACGAACAACTGGAACGTTCTCGATGCCTTCAAGAGGTGAAGCATTCAATGCATTCAGAACATAAATCTGAGCTTCGGCGTCCAGAACTGTTCGAGCTGAGTATCTGACCATCTGGCCAGAAGGGTGTGTGAGGCGGACTATTTCAGTGGCACAGTCAATCAAAGCTTTATGAGGCTTCAACCAGTCCATACCCAGAATAATGTCTATGTTGGAGGTCTTGAGAGCAATGAGTGAAACGGGGAACATCAATCCTCCGATCGCAATGTGGTTACCGTGGCTTACCATGGTAGTTTGCCAATTAGCCCCAGGTGACTGGATTACTAATGGAATGGACATCTCCTCGAAAAGTATATCATGGCTTCGCGCAAAACTTTCGGACATGAAGGAGTGCGATGCTCCAGAATCAAAGAGGACTGAAGCTGGGATTGAATTCACTAGAAGGGTGCCCATCACAATGCTGGGGTCCTGCCGAGCTTCTTCCATGTTGACTTGGTTGACATGAACACGTTGACTAGCAGGTAGTCTGGTTCCAACGTTCCTAGAAGGATGTTTTCGATGGCTCTTCCTGCAACCAGCAGAAGGACGTGGTGCATCCTGACGAAAAGCCATAGCATCAGGCGGTCCAGCATGGACCGATAGCTGTCTCGGCGGTGAAGGCAAACGAGGTGCAACATAGGACGGCCTTGGTGTTGGAGCAGGTCGGTGGTGTACATTATGCGGGATCCACACTCGACGTTTCTGAACAGGCTGACCCGAGGATGAGCCAGTTTCATGAGTGCGCTTGAGCGACTCCTGGCATTCAGTCAGAGCTGTTTCAATTTGGAAAGATTTGCTAACAAGCATTTCGAAGTCTGTACAATCAAGGACTGCAAGTGCGAGTTTTATGTCAGTACGGAGTCCTTCACGGAATTTATCCTGCTTGCGGGCGTCAGTGTTAACGTCATCCTCAGCATAGCGGGATAACTCGAGAAATTTCCTCTGATATTCATCCACAGTCATTTTGTCCTGTGAGAGTTTGCGGAACTCCTGCTTCTTCTGGTCTATCAGACCTTGAGGAATATAACGTGCACGAAAAGCTGACTGAAATTCCTGCCAAGTGGTTACAGTCTCTGCAGGCAACATAGCCTTGTGGCTTTCCCACCATTGAGCCGCTGGGCCCTTTAGGTGGAATGTCGCAAAGGTGACATAACTGGCAGGGGCAACATTAGCTGACTCCATTTCAAACAGGATGTCACGAAGCCAATCATCAGCATCCATAGGATTGGTGGAGTTGCGGAAAACGGACGGGTTGAGGTGCACAAATTCTGGCAGCGAGATCGGTCCAGGCTCCTGACGAGCCTCATTGCATTCCAAACGTCTTACCAGACTCTCGTTGAGCTGACGGTTCAATTCAAACTGCTGCATCATTGCGGCAATATAGGGTGGAGGTGGAGGATCGTCAGCCATCCTGCCAAATCAACAGGGGCAATTTAGCTAATAACTTGCAGGTGTATGGAATTATTTATGAAGTAACACGCACAACAGAAGGAAGTGCAATAGATACTTCATCATATTCGCACCAGACATTCAAAGCCACACATAGCCTCGGTTAGCATCCGGCATTACGACAGTTGAAAAGGGAAAGGCTAGACATCTAGGCGGCGCGCAGGCACGCGATATGGGAGTACACAACGGGACATAGCAAAGGCTAGATCCACGTCGGAGAAAACTGTTGGAGCGAGGAATCTGCACGTGACAACACAGGGTGCCCTCGATAAAAGGATCCTGTAAGCAGAACCTGGCCCACAATCTTGAAGCAAGGGGGGAATATTTCAGAACTCCGGGTGGATGTGAGCACGAGAGCCTAATGTTGGAGTTAGTAAAATCATTTAACCCGAATAGAAGAGAGGTCAGAGTCCCAGAGTAAAGGTCGAGGAGTAAAAGATCCTAATACCACCCAATTGGCGACGTGGGCCCGTAAGCCACACAACCAAGTTAGTAAAATAGTTTTCCGGTTTCTAGACTCAACTTCGGCCAAGGAGTCGAAAAGGGGGTTCCTACAGTCAGTCGGCTCTGATACCAACTTGTGACGCCCCCGGCCCGATCGTGCACTAATCATACACGCAAATGCACACGATCAAGCCTAAGGACTCACGGGAAGATATCACAACACAACTCTAAAACATAAATAAAGTCATACAAGCTTTATATTACAAGCCAGGGGCCTCGAGGGCTCGAATACATAAGCTTGCGAACAAGCGTCAGCGGAAGCATCAGATATCTGAGTACAGATATGAAATAGAAACAGAAAGGCCTTTAGGAAGGCGGGGCAAAATAAAACACTACGATCGAAAGGCGAAGGCCTCCTGCCTGGGACCCTCCGATCCTACTCCTGGTCGTCAGTCAACTCGTAGTAGTATCCATCCTCTGGGTAGTAGTAGTAATGATCGTCGGGGCATCTGTCTCAGGGGGCTCCGTCCTCTGGTCACGTCAAACTGATATGGGGAGAAAAAGGAAAACAAAGCAACCGTGAGTACTCAGAAGTACTCAGCAAGCAAGGATCTACACTACATATGCAACATTTTCAAGGGGAGGCTGTATATGTGGACTGGGCTGCAGAAATGCCAGAATAGAGAGAAGGCCTAGTCCTATCGAAGACTAGCATCTTCAGCGGTCTTGCAGCAGTAGAAGAGAGTAGAACAATGCCATATAATGTAGCAGTAATAATATCAACCTCACCCAGAGATCCTTTCTCGACTCCCTGCGAGAAAGCAATCCCAGAGCCATACATTCATCAACCTCGTCCTGAGATCCCTTCTCGACTCCCTGCGAGAAAGCAATCCCAGAGCCATACATTCATCAACCTCGTCCTGAGATCCCTTCTCGATTCCCTACGAGAAGCAATCCCAGAGCCATATATACAGGTCTCATCACAGGTATCCAGTTCTAAATTGTATCAATCAGGATACAACTCCGAGTGTCCTTTACCGTAGGACCGGCTATCGATAGAAGTGTTCTTCCCTGCAGGGGTGCACCAACTTACCCAACACGCTCGATTAACTCCGGCCGGACACACTTTCCAGGGTCATGCCCGGCCTCGGCCAAACGACACATCGCAACCCTACCTACAACTCCGCAGAGAGGTCCCCGCCGGTCTACATCCTAAGCGCAAGGGGGTCTTGGCCATCGCCCCTCGCCCTCCGGGTCGTTGCGTACATGGCCCAGATCCAAGCACCACCGAAATGGCGCCAATCACTCCATGCCGCACTGCTGAACTGGACGTCTGACAGAGCTTTCGGCTGATGCATACGATGCAGAACGCCCATACTATGCCCACGTGATGGTTAGTGCTATCAGACCAGAGGCCTGCTCGGATCAAATATCCAAATTGTTAATGGACTAGGGCTTGCGGAAACGAGCAGAGACTCACGAAAGATGTGACCCCGTCGCCCCGTCTCGAGGACTTGCGGCAAGGGCCAAGAATGCCCGGCCGCGCCTCGTATTCACCACTCGGGCACCACACTGGCAACCCGCCTTCACATCACACGCGGGTACCCCTCAGGGTCGACCCGCCTTTCCAAGTAACATTGTAAGGTCCAAGTATCCGTGTGTCCATAACATCAGGGAATCCGAGGTATCACCCTCATTGAATTCCCACTCGATGTATCCGTCAAGGTGAACTAGGAGGGATCACCCTCACTGGGTCCACACTTGAGGTGTTGTAGGACAGCGTCGTTATCGGAAGCGGTGAAGGAGGAATCACCCTCGATGACCACGACCGAATAGCTACTCTACAGAGTTAACATCAGAAGTGCTACAAGAGGTTTCACCCTCGGCACTCGATAGTAACGCTGCAGTGTCGTTACAACTAAGGGGGGGGTGATGTGCGGTGTCGGGTCCTGGTCTTCAATCCCATTGATCGGGTCTTCTGACGATCCAGCGCGGCAGTCGGGATAAGTGGGGTCACTGATAGGTCTCTACCCAGCCTAGACTAAACAGTTTAGGATATGTAGGTAATTATCAACAGCAGGTTACAATGAACAGGCTATGCATCAGAATAGGTAAAGCAGCAGCAGAAGTAATTCTAATGCAAGCATGAGAAATTAGAATGGGCGATATCGGTATGCTCAAGGGAGGGGCTTGCCTGGTTGCTCGGCGGCAAGGGCAAGGTCGTCTATGGTGTCTTCGGGATCCGGAGCTGCGTCGGTCTCGGGGACGACGTCGGGGTCGGGGGCTATCGAGAGAGAAGAGGGGGAGGAAACAGTATAAATATAGAGCAAACATGAGCATGACAAATACGATACACGGTGCTAGGGGTAGTCTAACGCAGCATCACACGTAACAGACGGAGCGGGAGAATATCTGACGATATTTCCCGGGTCTTTGGAATTATCGGACAGAGGATAAGAGGGGAACGGTTGCAAGTTCGGATAGTTAGGGACGCGTGACGGACGAACGGACCGCGTATTCAGATTCGTCTCGTCGTTCTGAGCAACTTTCATGTACAAAGTATTTTCATCTGAGCTATGGATTATTTTATATGATTTTCTAAAGTTTTTATTAATTTCTGGAATTTATTTAATTATTTAAATCTAACATTATCCGAAACAGTGTTATGCTGACGTCATCATGACGTCAGCATGACATCAGCAGGCGTCCTGACATGTGGGTCCCACATGTCATAGTCTGTTAGGTTAATTAGTGATTAACTATTTAATTAACATTTAATTAAACTAATTAATTAAATTAGACTAATCTAAACAGTGTTAATTAACTAATTAGTTAACTATTAATTTTAATTAGATTATTTATTTTTATTTTTATATATATATATATACATTTTTTTAACAGGGGCTGGGCCCGTTTGTCAGCGTCTAGGGGGGGGGGGCGGGCCCACTGGTCAGTGACCCGGGAGGCCGCAGCGAGCGCGCGGGCGTGTGGGCGCCGGCCACCCGAACAGGGCACGCGCGCGTGGGCGCGGCGAGGCGCCGGCGGGGTCGACGGGTGCGGCGAGGTGGCGCGTCCAGGCGCGGGTCGGGCGCACGCGCAGCGGCATGGCGAGCAGGGGAGCTGGCCGGGGCGATGTAGGCGGCGGTGGCGTGAGGTGGTGGCCGAAGCGGGGCAGCGCGGAGGCGGCGGTGGCCGCGGGTAGGCGCGTGCGCGCGCGCGGCGAGGGCGCGGCCCGAGCGCGGGCACGACGCGGTGAGGAAGAGAGAAAGAGAGGAGGGGCGGCGCGGGCTGGCACACGGCGACCGAGGGGAGGGGGAGAGAAGGCGGCGGCGCGCTCACGGCGGGGAGTAGTGTCTCAAGGCAGCGTGTCGATGGAGGTTGATGCGGCGGGTTCAGCGACGGCGGGGGACGAGTGGCGACGGTGGTGGGGTCGACGACGGGGACGAGGCGGAGGCGTCCTGGTGGCTGCGGCGAGGCGTGGTGAAGACCCACGCGGAGGGGGGTCGGGGAGGACGTCCGACAGCGGTGAGGCGGTCGGGAGGGCGGGTTCGAGCGGTGCCGCGGGGTCGATGGCCGACACGGCCGGCGCGGCGAGAGGCGCCGTCGAGCGCCCGATCCAATCTGGATCGGGAGGAGCAGAGGGAGGAGTGGGACGAGGGGGGGGGGAGTGAGGATGCGGTCGGGGGTTAGGGTTCGGTCGTGTGGGGGGGGGGGGGAGGGATAGGGGATGGGGTGGGCCGGCAGGGAGGCCGTGGCCCAGTTGGGCCGCCGGGGGGGGGGGGGGGGGAAGGGGGTTTGCTCCTTTTTTTGTTTGTTTGGCTTTTCTTTTATCTTTTTCTTTTTATTTAACCACAGCTCCTGTTTAGCAAATAGTTAGGGCTCTATATGAATTTTGTAAAACTTAGGAATTACTCCAACAAATACTAGGCAATACCTACCACTACCAAAAATTGGTTTGGAGAAAATAGGAGCTCCCACAATTTTTATAATAATTAATATGCATTAATCATTACTGTTTTAATAATGTTAGAGTCACTTAATTAATTTATTATTTGTTGGTTACAATTTTAGACTTGCCTCTGCAACATTTGTTGTTTATCGAACATTTCAGTTTCTGTGTTTGAACAACTTTTATTTTCCACTTTCATTTAAATTTGGATCTGACTTAGGAGTTGAAATGCAATATGATGTTAACGATGATCATGCACTGTTAATCATGCTGACTTGGCATTATCAAAATGGGATTACTGTGGCTAACCACTGGGGGTGTTACAGCTAGCCTCTTCGGTACCGTGCATTGCCCTTTCTCACCTTGAGAGTTGGTGCAAACTTCGCCGGTGCATCCAAACCCCGTGATATGATATGCTCTTTCACACATAAGCCACCTTATATGTTCCTCAAAACAGCCATCATACCTACCTATTATGGCATTTCCATAGCCATTCCGAGATATATTGCCAAGCAACTTCCACCGTACCATTTTATTATGACTCACACCATCATTGTCATATTGCTTTTCATAATCAAGCATGAGGCATTCATATAGAGTCATATTTTTGTTCTAGTATCGAGTTGTAATTCTTGAGTTGTAAGTAAATAAAAGTGTGATGATCATCATTATTAGAGCATTGTCCCATGTGAGAAAAGAATGATGGAGTGTAACACCCCAAAAATTTAATCATGTTTTTACTAAATAAAAATTTGGCCAGAAATAAAATTTTGAATGATATTAAGTCCTTTATTATTTTCAGGGTATTTTCTGTTTCTGTTTTCCAAAAGTTTTCCCTCCATATAGAAATTTTTGAAAATAATATTGTGGCTTTGGGAGTTTTCTTAAAACCATTTCATTACTACTTTAATAACAGTAGGAATTATTTTATAATAAAATTTGCCCAAAACTACTCCTTTAATAGCTATTTCAACATTTTAAATGCCTCTGTTGCACTACAACCATTTTAAATAATTCTTTTTAAATCCCACAAAAATTATGGGAGGTCATGTGATGCCTACATATCACTTTTATGCAAAAACCAAACTTGGTCTTTTGAAAAATTTGAGTGAAACAATCTCTTTTCATTTCTGTCCTGAATTTGAGTTTCTACTACAACCCCATTTTTCCTTGCTCCAAAAATCCTGAAATTTTTCCCACTCATAGTCCTTCCAACCAAAACCTTAAGTCCAGAGGATCAGCTTCATTTGCATCATTTAGATCTACCAAATATTCCCCTGTAGTCTCTATCCAGAAATGAATTCTAGAAAAACTTGCACTAGCAAGTATTTCTTTTTGCCAAACCAACACCACCACCATTTCTATCATCCAGTGAGACACCATTCTGCCAAATATCACTTTCTTAGGAATCTTGTAAATAGCCCTAGCATTCTGTCAAGCACATCATGGGCATGACAGAATTTGCCAACCTCTTTAAACTACATTAGGATCTTGCTCCCCTGTCCTAACCAACATGTCCAGTACTCTTTCCAACCATATTTGCATCCCCCTACCAAATCCCAAGCTCATCGAGCCATGCCAGAGCGCGGAGGCATTCTGCCGAATGCCTGGCGTGCGTGCACTGGGCGCGACCAGAGCACCCGTTTGGCAGCCGCCGACAACCGAGCACCGCGCGCCTCTCCAGCACCTCCTGCTCGTCCTGATCCCCAGACAGGCTCAAATAATTCCCCCACCACTCGCCGACACCCTCCCCCGTCCTCTCGCGCCATCCACCACCAACCCGAGCCGCCGTCGCCGTCTTCCACTTGGGCACGGCACCGCCCGTGCCGCCCGACCCCGCCAGCGCATCCCTGGCTTAAATGCGGACGGCCACCGTCCACGCCGACCTTACCGGCCTCGCTGACCTTGGCCACCGCCCATAACCACTTCTCCGGCGCAGTTATGACCGCCGCCACCGTGCTTATCTTCGGGCACAGCAAACCGACTTTCTTTCCCCTATAAGAAGCCACCCCGAGCTCGCCCTATCCTCACCACTTCTCCTCCTTCCCCCTGTGAGCTCCCCAAGCAACCAGACGACCAGGGGAAGCCATCTTCTTCCCCTCCGGCGACCACGGTCTCCGCCACTGTCTCGATGGTTCCAAGACCACCAGGGCCTCCCCCTCTCCACTCTCTTCACCAACAGCTTCCCAATGGTCTCACGAGTCCATCCCCACTCTCAATTTTGCTCGGGACTAGCCACGGGCGAAATCCCTCTTCTGACCGACGCCGCCGTCCGTCGAGGACCTCGTCGTCGGCAACTCCGTCCGTCCCGACGACCAAGAAGGGCACCCCCGGGACCGCCTCGACCCCCTGAGTCCGTAGGTGGCCACCGTTTTTCGAACGGCGCCGCCGTTGTCCGGGCATCACCGCCGGAACCCCACCTCTGCTTCTGCCAGAGAAGACGCGCGTGGCGACGACCAGTCAAACCTGACTGGTGGGCCCGCGGGACCCACAGTCAGTGACTAGGGTCACGGCAGCGTGGATTAAGTGAAGGCGTATTTCGTGAATACGTATTCGACGTCACCGCCCCTCCGCGCGGCGGATCGACTGGGCCCGGCCCAGTGACGCCGTCCGGCTAAATCTCGCACAGGGCGTTACTCAGCCTTTTTCTTTATCTTTTTTTCAGCAATATTCAAATAATTCCTCAGTGACCATTTCAAATCGAAATCCAGTGAATCAAATTTCTACATATTTCTAAAATCATGATCTTTTATTCCAGCCTATGTGAACATTTTTCATAAACTCTGTTTCCACTGGATCTTTGAAATAGTCCATTTCTCTAATTATTTCGGATTAGAAACTCTCTAAGTAATTCATATGAACTCCAAATCAATTGATTTTTTTCTGTTATTTTTAATTTTTCATCTAGTTTATTTTAGTATTTATTTCAAAAATATTTGAAACAACTTTTAATACTGTTTTTGAATTATGTGGTAATTGCTATAATCTTTAAAATAGGAAAAATGGAGGGAAGAAAACTTTTCAGACTTTTGGAGTGCACCCAGTATTTCTGCATGCTCAAGGCAAGCATCTCGAACACTTGATATGGTGAATGCATGGTTGGTTATTTGCATGAATAGTGGAATTATGAATAATTTGAATTCTAATAAAATTTGGCATATGGCAATTTTTGCATGCATGCATGATCATGTATATATTTTCTCTTGCATGCACTCCACTCAAGTTCTGACCTGCAGAAATTGTGAGAATCCAGGAGCGTGCTCCTGCCTTGGATGTGCCGGTGGGCATGGGCCATTTTTGACACGATGGTGTCACGTGATATATGTGGAGCATGCAAGGGTTGTGACCCTATTTTATATTACTGTTGAGAAAATACTTGTTGTGCTAACCACTGCAGGAAATATTTGAGCCTCCTGAGTCGACCGTAGATCGAGTCTTGTTCCGGTAACCCCCATACTTGTTTCGTGCTGCCACAGGTTCCTGCCACAGGTAGGGTATGGTTCAGTAAGTTGAAAATCCCTTTCCATCCACACACCGTACAGAGGGCCACGATGAGGGTTTCCCAGGGATCCGGGACTAAATCCTGTCATCGGGTCAGGGGGCATGGGTGTTTCCAGTTGTGACTGAGAGGGGGGCACCCCTTGGAATCCGCGCGTATTAATAGTGATCCCATGCAGGACGTTGGTCTCTCCGTCTCAGAGTTTTTCTTGAACGATGCTTTGGGTGATTCCTGGCATCCGGAAAGTTAATCTGGTGTGTGCTGGTCAGGTGTGTTTTCAACCCAAAGACCGTAATGGGAATTAGTCATTGTCACGGTACTGACTAAAGAAATCCTTTACTTGTGGGTAAAGAGTACACCCTCTGCAGAGTTTAAACCTATTCGAATAGCCGTGTTCGCGATCAAGGATTACAGTTTGGGTTGGTCAAGTGTCGGTCTTAGCGTCGGTCTTCGGAGGAAATACTTAAAATGTGCCTGAATTGTTTTTGCTGAATATTTATTGTCACCCTGATGCTATCGTGAATATTTTGCTATGCTTTTTAATAATACTGTGGTTATACATATTATTGTGGACTAACCCGTTTCTCTTATTTTATATTCCTGAGTGTCTCAGGGGGTGGCTAGACTACCCCGTGCACTCAATTTTATTTTTAAGACCTCTCCGTGGCATCCCTTGAGTTATTAGGTGGTCTGTCACGCCACTACTCTTGTGGACACCCGATTGGCATTTATTTTCAAGACCTCTTCGTGGCGTCCCTCGAGTTATTAGGCGGTTTATCACGCCACTACTCTTGTGGATATCCGATTGGCATTTCTTTTCAAGTCGGACCGAGGCGTCACTTGACACCCGACTGTCATTTCTTTTCAAGACCTCTCATGGCGTCGCCTGAGTTCTCGGATGGTCCTATCTCGTCCGATTTCTCTTTTAGACACCCGATTGGCATTTCTCTTCAAGACCTACCATGGTGTCACTTGACATCCGACCGGCATTTCTTTTATTTTGTTTCCTTTGACTTTCCTTGTTTATCACTAACAATTTTATATGTTTGCATATGCTAATATTTTATCATGCCATGATTTAATTCCTGTCGGTAGGCATTTAAGTCCATCATGAGCATACGCATATAGTGTGGTTCATCATGATCATATAAATTTAATTGTTGCATTCGGTATATCTTTTGTTCCTGATGTTTGCGAGTACATTCAAACGTACTCACAGGCTTGTCCCTGGCTATTTACTTGGCCAGGTCAGGATTTCTACAAGGAGTACCACAGCGATGTCCGTGCGGAGCCTAGGATGGCAGCCATGCGGGATAGGAACTATCCAGGTCAGCCGTTCCTGTGAGAATGGAGCCCCATCGACGTTGAAGAACCGCGAGACAATTCCGTCATCCACCACCAGAATCACTGTTGTATCATTAGACCTTTATGGTCTTGTACCCAATTCTTGTAATAGCTTGGTAATCTGTAACAAGGACGTGTCCACCAGTAACGGTAATCCTGGGTTGGTGATGACACGAGGGGTTAATTTTCTGGGATATGTTGTGTCCCCGAAATCTGGCCTCGACAGCCTTGGTATCAGAGCCAGGCTGACCATTGGCTAATCCTATCTTAGCCTGGTCGCTATCCCTAGGTTTCCACACCGCCCACATCTTTTCCTACCCACAGTCAAGCCCATCTCATCCAATAAAGCCTACACAGTGGCCAGCCGACATCTTTTGATAATCGGTGCCCAACCTGTCCCCCTAACCCACAACCACAGTAATATGTCACATTTTGTGATTTGTATCTGTGACTTTGACCCCGACCACTCTGGAGCAGAGCCGATGCCCAGAATCCTAACCCTGCTGATTTATGTTTCCTAGCCCAGGCACTATATAGGAGACCACTCTCGCGTCCATAACTAGCATCCCTCACCTTGTACACTGCCTCCACCACCATTTCCCCCATGTCGCACCTTGGGATTCATCTGAGAACCCCAGATGCAACCCCGGGCAGTTTTGTCAAGATATTGTGGGATTTCACCCGCAACACTCTTGGCTCCACTCAGCCACCCCGGTACGAGCTGTTCAAATCAAGGATCAACCACAACGCCTCGAAATATTGGGCAGTCGCGCACATCCCACCGGTAGACCCAAACCAAGGCCCTACAAGTGTCGTCTTCATCGGGAAATCTATGCCAACTTCAGAAATGGCTATAGAAGTTGCTGCCTATGAAGCAATTACCCGCCTCCGGTACGCAGTGCCCCGTGCCAGCGAAAGGGGGTATTACTACTTCCCGAGCCGTGCAGCACCCGGAGAAGAAGCATCTTTTCCCTACAGGCAATCAGAGAGAGATCCAATGCTAGCCAACCTTGTTCAATATGTCATCGCGCAGGAGCGTCTGACCCAGCAAGTGATGGACTTCCTCCAGACTCTTGCTATTCTGAATCCTCAGATCGCCATCGGCGAACCACTGTCACCAGACCAAGGAGGGAACGTTCTCCGACTCCTCCATCCACTTTCCCCAGGAGAAGAAGAAGGTGTTCCGATGACGGGGATATTTCCTCGGGACCCTACCAATTTTTCCTTTGTACCATAGACACCTTGGTTGTGTCCGTTCGTCTAGCATTTAATTTGCGAGATTTGATATCTGTGTTGCATCTTGGGATTTACCCTAGGAA
This sequence comes from Thinopyrum elongatum, assembly GCA_011799875.1. Taxonomy (NCBI): domain Eukaryota; kingdom Viridiplantae; phylum Streptophyta; class Magnoliopsida; order Poales; family Poaceae; genus Thinopyrum; species Thinopyrum elongatum. Next base: position 534,816,688 of record CM022302.1, read on the forward strand.
TAAAATGTTTGGTTGCAGTTGCGTATGAGTAATTGTGGAGATTTTACTAAGGACCACTGTGACTAATAATTTTCGCAAACACGGAATTAATTCATGCACCGCCACGACACCCGGCTTACAATCACACTCACTCCACTACATGCACTAAGTGCAGAACCACACACACACACACACTGGCACCTAATCAACCGCCTCACACACCAGACCACTCTCACCAATTTTTCTGAAAAAAAATTTGCGGGTTTCCTTTTATTTCTACGGAGCTGCTGCAGAACGCACTAACACTCACCCGTAACCACCACCGATGCCTAATCCTCACAGTCACCGCTGCCTCGAAGAGCCACCACTCGAGCTATGGCATCACGGCGATCGTCAAGGATCATCGTGCATAGGAGCAGCGAGAACCCGAGCAACGCCGCCACCGCTCCGAACATGAGAATCACAAACCACCCCGGAAGCACATCCTTCATTGGAGCCTCGTCCGAGCTCCTGCGATCAGAAAAGGAGGAGGAGGAAGAAGTGAGGCAAGGTGTGATGAAGAAGAGAGTAGCACTGCATTCGTTTTATAGCTCAGGCTCGGTGCATGGTGAACGAGGTCCACCAGCACCGCTCGTCGCCCGATCACCAGTGTTCGGAGGTGAAATCACGAGCAGTGCCGACAAGGTGCTGGCCCGCGAGGTGAGTGCACGCTACACCGGCAGCTTGCACGCCGCACACTACCACAGTACGGCCCTAGATACCCTATGCGCTAGACACCGCAGGTGGAGAAAGCACGCGAGAGGGAGAAGGAGAAGATAGCCGAAGGAAGAAGAAGAGACTGACAGTGGGCCCTGGGTCCACCCGTTAGCCGGAGAAAGCACTGTGCACTGGAGTACGACAAGCAAATTTTGGAATTTTCACTTTTTCCAAATTTGTCGTAACAGTCATAGTAGAACCACAGCACTAGTGCCCACTGTAGTTACACCAATTATTAGGAGCCACGTCAACTGTGACTAAACAGGTTATTTTAAATGGCTAAGAAAATTTTCCTCGAAAGGTGGGTTAAATTTTGGTGACCACCTAACAAATCTCGAGGACGAGATTTTCTTAAGGGGGGTAGAGTTTGTAACACCCCAAAAATTTAATCATATTTTTACTAAATAAAAATTTGGCCAGAAATAAAATTTTGAATGATATTAAGTCCTTTATTATTTTCAGGGTATTTTCTATTTCTGTTTTCCAAAATTCTTCCCTCCATATAGAAATTTTTGAAAATAATATTGTGGCTTTGGGAGTTTTCTTAAAACCATTTCATTACTACTTTAATAACAGTAGGAATTATTTTATAATAAAATTTGCCCAAAACTACTCCTTTAATAGCTATTTCAACATTTTAAATGCCTTTGTTGCACTACAACCATTTTAAATAATTCTTTTTAAATCCCACAAAAATTATGGGAGGTCATGTGATGCCTACATATCACTTTTATGCAAAAACCAAACTTGGTCTTTTGAAAAATTTGAGTGAAACAATCTCTTTTCATTTCTGTCCTGAATTTGAGTTTCTACTACAACCCCATTTTTCCTTGCTCCAAAAATCCTGAAATTTTCCCCACTCATAGTCCTTCCAACCAAAACCTTAAGTCGAGAAGATCAGCTTCATTTGCATCATTTAGATCTACCAAATATTCCCCTGTAGTCTCTATCTAGAAATGAATTCTGGAAAAACTTGCACTAGCAAGTATTTCTTTTTGCCAAACCAACACCACCACCATTTCTATCATCCAGTGAGACACCATTCTGCCAAATATCACTTTCTTAGGAATCTTGTAAATAGCCCTAGCATTCTGTCAAGCACATCATGGGCATGACATAATTTGCCAACCTCTTTAAACTACATTAGGATCTTGCTCCCCTGTCCTAACCAACATGTCCAGTACTCTTTCCAACCATATTTGCATCCCCCTACCAAATCCCAAGCTCATCGAGCCATGCCAGAGCGCGGAGGCATTCTGCCGAATGCCTGGCGTGCGTGCACTGGGCGCGACCAGAGCACCTGTTTGGCAGCCGCCGACAACCGAGCACCGCGCGCCTCTCCAGCACCTCCCCGCTCGTCCTGATCCCCAGACAGGCTCAAATAATTCCCCCGCCACTCGCCGACACCCTCCCCTGTCCTCTCGCGCCATCCACCACCAACCAGAGCCGCCGAAGCCGTCTTCCACTTGGGCACGGCATCGCCCGTGCCGCCCGACCCCGCCAGCGCGTCCCTGGCTTAAATGCGGACGGCCACCGTCCACGCCGACCTTACCGGCCTCGCTGACCTTGGCCACCGCCCATAACCACTTCTCTGGCGCAGTTATGACCGCCGCTGCCGTGCTTATCTTCGGGCACAGCAAACCGACCTTCTTTGCCCTATAAGAAGCCACCCCGAGCTCGCCCTATCCTCACCACTTCTCCTCCTTCCCCCTGTGAGCTCCCCAAGCAACCAGACGACCAGGGGAAGCCATCTTCTTCCCCTCCGGCGACCACGGTCTCCGCCACTGTCTTGATGATTCCAAGACCACCAGGGCCTCCCCCTCTCCACTCTCTTCACCAACAGCTTCCCAATGGTCTCACGTGTCCATCCCCACCCTCAATTTTGCTCGGGAATAGCCATGGGCGAAATCCCTCTTCTGACCAACGCCGCCGTCCGTCGAGGACCTCGCCGTCGGCAACTCCGTCCGTCCCGGCGACCAAGAAGGGCACCCCCGGGACCGCCTCGACCCCCTGAGTCCGTAGGTGGCCACCGTTTTTCGAACGGCGCCGCCGTTGTCCGGGGATCACCGCCGGAACCCCGCCTCTGCTTCTGCCGGAGAAGACGCGCGCGGCGACGACCAGTCAAACCTGACTGGTGGGCCCGCGGGACCCACAGTCAGTGACTAGGGTCACGCCAGCGTGGATTAAGTGAAGGTGTATTTCGTGAATACGTCTTTGACGTCACCGCCCCTCCGCGCGGCGGATCGACTGGGCCCGGCCCAGTGACGCCGTCCGGCTAAAACGCGCACAGGGCGTTACTCAGCCTTTTTCTTTATCTTTTTTTCAGTAATATTCAAATAATTCCTCAGTGACCATTTCAAATCGAAATCCAGTGAATCAAATTTCTACATATTTCTAAAATCATGATCTTTTATTCCAGCCTATGTGAACATTTTTCATAAACTCTGTTTCCACTGGATCTTTGAAATAGTCCATTTCTCTAATTATTTCAGATTAGAAACTCTCTAAGTAATTCATATGAACTCCAAATCAATTGATTTTTTTTCTGTTATTTTTAATTTTTCATCTAGTTTATTTTAGTATTTATTTAAAAAATATTTGAAACAACTTTTAATACTGTTTTTGAATTATGTGGTAATTGCTATAATCTTTAAAATAGGAAAAATGGAGGGAAGAAAACTTTTCAGACTTTTGGAGTGCACCCAGTATTTCTGCATGCTCAAGGCAAGCATCTCGAACATTTGATATGGTGAATGCATGGTTGGTTATTTGCATGAATAGTGGAATTATAAATAATTTGAATTCTAATAAAATTTGGCATATGGCAATTTTTGCATGCATGCATGATCATGTATATATTTTCTCTTGCATGCACTCCACTCAAGTTCTGACCTGCAGAAATTGTGAGAATCCAGGAGCGTGCTCCTGCCTTGGATGTGCCGGTGGGCATGGGCCATTTTTGACACGATGGTGTCACGTGATATATGTGGAGCATGCAAGGGTTGTGACCCTGTTTGTTATTACTGTTGAGAAAATACTTGTTGTGCTAACCACTGCAGGAAATATTTGAGCCTCCTGAGTCGACCGTAGATCGAGTCTTGTTCCGGTAACCCCCATACTTGTTTCGTGCTGCCACAGGTTCCTACCACAGGTAGGGTATGGTTCAGTAAGTTGATAACCCCTTTCCATGCACACACCGTACAGAGGGCCACGATGAGGGTTTCCCAGGGATCCGGGGCTAAATCCTGTCATCGGGTCAGGGGACATGGGTGTTTCCAGTTGTGACTGAGAGGGGGGCACCCCTTGGAATCCGCGCGTATTAATAGTGATCCCATGCAGGACGTTGGTCTCTCCATCTCAGAGTTTTTCTTGAACGATGCTTTGGGTGATTCCTGACATCCGGAAAGTTAATCTGGTGTGTGCTGGTCAGGTGTGTTTTCAACCCAAAGATCGTAATGGGAATTAGTCAGTGTCACGGTACTGACTAAAGAAATCATTTACTTGTGGGTAAAGAGTACACCCTCTGCAGAGTTTAAACCTATTCGAATAGCCGTGTCCGCGGTCATGGATTACAGTTTGGGTTGGTCAAGTGTCGGTCTTAGCGTCGGTCTTCGGAGGAAATACTTAAAATCACTGTTCAAGATATCTTCCGATATGCCGATAAATCGGCCGATTTATCGCTTATCGCTGTCTGACTGATAAGATAAATTGACCGATAAATCGGCCGATATGGCGATAAATCGGCCGATATGCTGATAAACTAGCCGATTTACCCCTTATCTTGGGTCGACCGATAAGTTCCCGATAAGCGATATCCCCAACATTGCTTAAAATGTGCCTGAATTGTTTTTGCTGAATATTTATTGTCACCCTGATGCTATCATGAATATTTTGCTATGCTTGTTAATAATACTGTGGTTATACATATTATTGTGGACTAACCCGTTTCTCTTATTTTATATTCCTGAGTGTCTCAGGGGCTGGCTAGACTACCCCGGGCACTCAATTTTATTTTTAAGACCTCTCCGTGGTGTCCCTTGAGTTATTAGGCGGTCTGTCACGCCACTACTCTTGTGGACATCCGATTGACATTTATTTTCAAGACCTCTTCGTGGCGTCCCTCGAGTTATCAGGCGGTTTATCACGCCACTACTCTTGTGGATACCCGATTGGCATTTCTTTTCAAGTCGGACCGAGGCGTCACATGACACCCGACTGGCATTTCTTTTCAAGACCTCTCGTGGCATCGCCTGAGTTCTTGGATGGTCCTGTCTCGTCCGATTTCTCTTTTAGACACCCGATTGGCATTTCTCTTCAAGACCTACCGTGGTGTCACTTGACATCCGACCGGCATTTCTTTTATTTTGTTTCCTTTGACTTTCCTTGTTTATCACTAACAATTTTATATGTTTGCATATGCTAATATTTTATCATGCCATGATTTAATTCCTGTCAGTAGGCATTTAAGTCCATCATGAGCATATGCATATAGTGTGGTTCATCATGATCATATAAATTTAATTGTTGCATTCGGTATATCTTTTGTTCCTGATGTTTGCGAGTACATTCAAACGTACTCACAGGCTTGTCCCTGGCTATTTACTTGGCCAGGTCAGGATTTCTACAAGGAGTACCACAGCGATGTCCGTGCGGAGCCTAGGATGGCAGCCATGCGGGATAGGAACTATCCAGGTCAGCCGTTCCTGTGAGAATGGAGCCCCATCGACGTTGAAGAACCGCGAGACAATTCCGTCATCCACCACCAAAATCACTGTTGTATCATTAGACCTTTATGGTCTTGTACCCAATTCTTGTAATAGCTTGGTAATCTGTAACAAGGACGTGTCCACCAGTAACGGTAATCCTGGGCTGGTGATGACACGAGGGGTTAATTTTCTGGGATATGTTGTGTCCCCGAAATCCGGCCCCGACATGGAGACTATGATTCCGCCACAAGTCGGGATAGGACTCTGGACTTTAAATAAAAAAAAGAGGACAAAGAGCCTAAAATAAAAAAAAAGAGGCCAAAGAGCCCAAAAGATTTTTTTTTAAAAATGAGAGAAAAAGAGAGAAGGGACAATGTTACTATCCTTTTCCACACTTGTGCTTCAAAGTAGCACCATGTTCTTCATGATAGAGAGTCTCCTATTTTGTCACTTTCATATATTACTAGTGGGATTTTTTCGTTATAGAACTTTGATAACCCACAAGTATAAGGGATCGCAACAATTTTCGAGGGCAGAGTATTCAACCCAAATTTATTGATTCGACACAGGGGGAGCCAAAGAATATTCACGAGTATTAGCAGTTGAGTTGTCAATTCAACCACACCTGAAAGACTTAATATCTGCAGCAAAGTATTTAGTAGCAAAGTAGTATGGAAATAACGGTAACAGAGGCAAAAGTAACAGTAGCAGTTTTGTAGTGATTGTAACAGTGGCAACGGCAAAGTAACTGAGCAAAGATCAATATGTGAAAAGCTCGTAGGCATTGGATCGGCAATGATAATTGTGTTGGATAATATTCATCATGTAGCAGTCATAACCTAGTGTGACACAGAACTAGCTCCAATTCATCAATATAATGTAGGCATGTATTCTGTATATTGTCATACGTGCTTATGGAAAAGAACTTGCATGACATCTTTTGTCCTACCCTCCCGTGGCAGCGGGGTCCTAATGGAAACTAAGGGATATTAAGGCCTCCTTTTAATAGAGAACTGACCAAAGCATTATCACTTAGTGAATACATGAACTCCTCAAACTATGGTAATCACCGGAAAGAATCCCAATTATTGTCACCTTGGGGTATGCGGATCATAACACATAATAGGTGTCTACAACTTGCAAGATAGGATCAAGAACACACATATATTCATGAAAACCTAATAGGTTCAGATCTGAAATCATGGCACTCGGGCCCCAGTGACAAGCATTAAGCATAGCAAAGTCATAGCAACATCAATCTTAGAACATAGTGGATACTAGGGATCAAACCCTAACAAAACTAACTCGATTACATGATAAATCTCATCCAACCCATCACCGTCCAGCAAGCCTATGATGGAATTACTCACTCCCAGTGGTGAGCATCATGAAATTGGTGATGGAAGAAGGTTGGTGATGATGATGGCGACGAATCCCCCTCTCCGAAGCCCCGAAGGGACTCCAGATCAGCCCTCCCGATGAAGAACAGGAGGCGGCGGCGGCTCTGTATCGTAAAACGCGATGAATCTTTCTCCTTGATTTTTTCTCCCCGAATAGGGTTATATAGAGTTGGAGTTAGGGTCGAAGGAGGTCCAGGGGGCCCACAAGCCCTCTAGGCGCACCACAGGGGGCACTAGTGGAAAAAGTTCTAGCCACAACTTTCGTTGGTGGCACGGCATTTTACATCCGCGCCAGCACTATTTTTTTCAAATAGTGCTGGCGTTCGCCAAACCCGTACGCCAGCTTTACAAGCATAGTGTTGGCGTTGATTGTTTTGTAAACGCCACAAATCTATTGGCCCATATACACTCACCATTTGGAAACCACTGGTGACGTTGGTTTTATTTGTACACCATAGTTATTTTGTTAGTGCTGGTGTTATTTTTCTTTGCACGCCATAGTATATAATTATATTATGCTTGTTTTGCCATCATTTTATTTGGCCTGTGATTAGCTATGGCGTTGCCATTTTATCCAACGCCAGCAATGACCTAGTAAAATACCTAAGTCCACCGCTCGCTCTCATTTCACACCCCACTCGGCCCGGTAGTAGCTAGCTAGACACAACTCCCGTTGGACCAAAGCCGCCGCCGCCCCCGTCGCCGCCCCTCGCTGGCGCTAAGGTTAGATCCACTCCTCTGTTCGCGCGGACACGCCAAACGATCGGAAATTGTAGTGATAATCGTCCGATTGCTATTGTGTCTCCCCTCCGTTGGCGGATCTGAGCAAGTTTAGTAGAAATTATGTATAGGTTGACTGGTATATGTAAATCAAATTGTTAAAATTGTAGATCAGGGTTCCATTGTTTACTCCCATAAAAGAACATAATTTCCTTTGTTTACTTGATAAGTTGACATGCCTCTGTATAGATCAGTTAGGTTGTAGAATTTGTGTAAGTGTATTAGATCACTTGCCATACTTTGATTGGAATTATTATCAACTTGCTTGTTATTATTGTTATGTTTGGTTCTTGTCAGCACTAAGGAAATTCTTGTTTGACATTATGATGCTATCTATATATATTTTTGTAGTGATTGACAGAAGTTATTCTTATATATGATAGTATGTGTATGTATAGAAGTCAGTTTGCTATATCTTATTTATCAAAATAGATTCATAATTTTATCTATTCTACTTAATTAACAAAATCATATCTTTCCAACACATGAACTATTTTACATTGCATATTATCTTGATCGTATATATACGCGATGTGTTTGTAGGTCATGGCCAATTCTGGAGGCAACAACGAGTCGGTGTGCGATGTGGACATGGCCAACAATGAAATCTTAAACACTTTTGAGTATGTCATCAAGAGCGTGCAAGGGGCAAATGACGATCTAAAGGGGGAGATTAAAGAGCTACACAAGGATGCTGTTCGGCTCGTTCAGGAGACTAATCAGCTTAGGGACGAGAGGGATAAGCTCGTCGAGGATCGGGATAAACTGAAGGAGGATAGGAGACGCCTCAGGGGTGAGAGGATTGACCTGAAGATGGACATAGATCATTTCAGAAGAGAAAGAGAGGTGGATATAGAAAGAAGCTGATGCAGCTGGGCATAATCCTTGCTGAAGATTAGTTTTTTTAAGTAGCTAGCGAGCTAATCTTATTAGTTGATGATGATCGAGTAACTAGAGTACTTGAGTGAACTTTTGTGAAGTTTAATATCAACTTGTTGAGTTCATGAGCCTCTTTATGTAATGATTATCTATTAAGTAAGTACCTAGTGTTGATGAGTATATTTTGTTCAGTAGTATCTATTAAGTAAGTAGCTAGCTAGTGTTGATGAGTAATTTTTTATATTACAAAAAAACAATTTGCTGGCGTTGGACGAGAAGGCACGCCTGAGTTATGATGGACTTAGTGCTGGCGCTGGACTGGTGATACGCCAGCATGGTGTAGGATACTGCTGATGTGTCCTCCAACACCACCACTACACTTTAGCAATGGCGCCATATTAGTGGCTTCGTGTGTCTACGCCAGCAAGGCCGTTTTTGGCACGCCATAGCTAGGCTTTTTTCCACTAGTGGGGGGGGGGGCCCAGGCTTGTGGCCTCTGGGTGGACCCCCTCTGGTTAATTCTTGCGCCAGTATTTTTTATATATTCCACAAATATTCTCCATAAATTTTCAGGTCAATCCGAGAACTTTGGTTTCTGCACAAAAATAACACCATGGCAATTCTGCTGAAAACAACATCAATCCGGGTTAGTTCCATTCAAATCATGCAAATTAATGTCCAAAACAAGGGCAAAAGAGTTCAAAAAAGTAGATACGATGGAGACGTATCAACTCCCCCAAGCTTAACCCATTGCTTGTCCTCAAGCAATTCAGTTGACAAACTGAAAGTGACAAAGAAAAACTTTTAGAAACTTTGTTTGATCTTGTTGTTGTAAATATATCTAACTGATGTTCAGGTTTTCAGCCAAGATTATGAACTAACCATATTCACAATAACATTTAGGTCTCACATTTACTCATCTCAATGGTATAATCAACTAGCGAGCAATAATAAGATATCTCGGATGACAACACTTGTTCAAAACAATCATGATATAATATGACATAATGGTATCTCGCTAGCCCTTTCTGAGACCGCAAAACATAAATGCAGAGCACCTCTGAAGACCAAGGACTGTCTGGACATTGTAATTCATGGAAAAAGAGATCCAGTCACAGTCATACTCAACATCAATTAATAACAAAGCGTATGAATGACAGTGGTGCTCTCTGACTGGTGCTTTTTATAAGAAGATGATGACTCAACAATAAATGTAAATAGATAGGCCCTTCGCAGATGGAAGCAGGGATTTGCAGAGGTGCCAGAGCTCAAAGCTTTTAAAACAGAGATAAATATAATTTTGAGCGGTATGCTTTCATTGTCAACATAACAACCAAGAGATCTCACTATCTTCCATGCTAGATACATTATAGGCGGTTCCCAAATAGAATGGTAAAGTTTTTACTCCCCCTCCACGAATAATCGCACTCCATGGCTAGCCGAATTCACGGGTGCCATCCATACCAACAACAGTCCTGGGGGAGTTTTGTTTCATTATTATATTTTGATTTGATTTTGAGCATGGAACTGGGCAGCCTGAATACCAGCCATTTTCTCGTGAATGCCATGTGAATAAACATTCATCATGAGAATAACCCACCTAGCATGGAAGATACTGACAGCCCCCAGTCGCTACATGAGCGATTCGGGCATACAAAACAGATTATTATTTGAAGGTTTAGAGTTTGGCACACGCAAATTTACTTGGAACGGCAGGTAAATACCGCATATAGGTAGGTATGGTGGACTCATATGGAACAACTTTGGGTTTAAGGAAGTGGATGCACAAGCAGTATTCCCGCTTAGTACAAGTGAAGGCTAGCAAAAGATTGAGGAGCGACCAACTAGAAAGCGACAACGGTCATAAACATGCATTGAGGTTGATACGTCTCCAACGTATCTATAATTTTTGATTGTTCCATGTTGTTATATTATCATTCTTGGATGTTTTACAATCATTTTATAGCAACTTTATATCATTTTTTGGGACTAACCTATTGACATAGTGCCCAGTGCCAGTTGCTGTTTTTTTGCTTGTTTTTTACTTCGCAGAAAATCAATACCAAACGGAGTCCAAACGCAGCGAAACTTTTTGGTGATTTTTTCTGGACCAGAAGACACACGATGGGCCAAGAAAGTACCTGAGGGGGGCTCCGAGGGGAGCACAACCCACCAAGGCGCACCTGGGGACCCAGGCGCGCCCAGGTGGGTTGTGCCCAACTCAGCCGCCTCCCGCACCGCCTCTTTTCTCTATAAATACCTTGGACGTCCAAAAACCCTAGGGGAGTCGATGAAAAACAATTCCAGCCGCCGCAGGTTCCAGAAACCACAGATCCAATCTAGACACCATCACGGAGGGGTTCATCATCCTCATTGGTGCCTCTCCGATGATACGTGAGTAGTTCATTGTAGACCCTCGGGTCCGTAGTTAGTAGCTAGATGGCTTCCTCTCTCTCTTTTGATTCTCAATACAATGGTCTCTTGGAGATCTATTTGATGTAACTCTTTTTGCGGTGTGTTTGTTGGGATCCGATGAACTTTGAGTTTATGATCAGATCTATGTTTTTATCCATGAAAGTTATTTGAGTCTTTTGATCTCTTATATGCATGATTACTTATAGCCTCGTATTTCTTCTTCGAATCTTTGGTTTAGTTAGGCTAACTAGATCGATTTTTCTTGCCATGGGAAGAGGTGCTTTGTGATGGGTTCGATCTTACGGTGCTCAATCCCAGTGACAGAAGGGGAAATGACACGTATGTATCGTTGCCATTAAGGATAACAAGATGGGGTCTAATTCCTACATGAATAGATCTTGTCTACATCATGTCATCGTTCTTATTGCATTACTCCGTTTCTCCATGAACTTAATACACTAGATGCATGCTGGATAGCGGTTGATGTGTGGAGTAATAGTAGTAGATGCAGGCAGGAGTCGGTCTACTAATCTTGGACGTGATGCCTATATAATGATCATTGCCTAGATTCATGATTATTTGAAGTTCTATCAATTGCCCAACAGTAATTTGTTTACCCACCGTATGCTATTTTTCTCGAGAGAAGCCACTAGTGAAATCTACGGCCCTCGGGTCTATTTTCCCATCATATACTTTCAGATCTATATTGCTATTTGCCTTTTTATTTATTTGCATCTTTTATTTCCAGATCTATATTATCAAAAACCCAAAAATACCTCGCTGAATTTTATTTTCTTTTATTTGAATCTATCAATCTATTACAACTTTCTCACGTCCATTTGCCAATTTCTGGCGCCGCTACCCGAAAGGGATTGACAACCCCTTTTACACGTCGGGTTGCAAGTATTTGTTCTTTGTGTGCAGGTGCCGTTCACGTAGTGTTGCGTGGTTCTCCTACTGGTTCGATAACCTTGGTCTCATCACTGAGGGAAATACCTACCGTAGCTGTGCTGCATCATCCCTTCCTCTTTGGGGAAATACCGGCGTAGTTCTAGCCGCAATCAAAACGAATTTATGGCGCCGATGCCGGAGAGACATCATCAACATCTACCAGGTTCCTAATCACAAATCTCATCTCCTTGCAATTTACATTATTTGCCATTTGCCTCTCGTTTTCATCTCCCCCACTTCACAAAAATTTGCCGTTTTATTCGCCTTTTTTCCATTTGCCTTTTTCTCGTCAGATCTCTTGTTTGCTTGTGTTGCCATGTGTCTTCTATTTGCTTGCATCTTTGCTTGCTAAAAATCTATTGATATGGATCCTCATCCACTTGCTAATGTTTTCAAAAGATCCAATTATTATGAACCTGTTGCTAGTGAATTGAGTTCACTAGATTATCTCTATGAAGTTTTACTTGAAATATATGAATCTGAAAATTGTGATGAAGTGTTGAAAGAAGAAATTGATGAAGTGATTCAAGATAGCTCCTTGAATAAAAAGCATGATTGCAATGATGTTGTTATAAATTCTATTAATGTCAATTGTGTTAATGATATGCAAAACCCCAAGCTTGGGGATGCTAATTTTGATATGTCCACTACTTATTGTAATGATTATGATTGGGGTGATTCTTCTTATGATCTTGAAAATCTATTTAAGCCTCCTGATGAATATCATATTGATAATAGTGTTTGCAATAATATTGAAAGTGAGTTTGGAAGAGTGTCAACTCTAGGTAATAATGATCCCACTACTTTGGAGAATGATCAATCTTATGGATTTTTTTTATAAAAGTGGGCTTGGAGAGGTCATGATTTTATTTGATGATAATCCCACTATTTTGGAAGAGTGTCAACTTTTTATGCATGTGGATCATGAAGTGAAAATTTTATATGATAGCTATATTGTTGAATTTGAATATGATCCCACATGTAATTATTATGAGAGAGAAAAATATGGTTGTAGAAACTTTCATGTTACTAAATTACCTCTCGTTATGTTGAGATTGCTATTGTTTCTTTCTTCTTCCTTGCATATGCTAGTTTTTGTTTGCCTTGATCATTTGTTTGCTTATAAAATGCCTATGCATAGGAAGTATGTTAGAATTAAATATGTTTGTCACATGTTTTATGATGCTCTCTTTGTGTTTCAATTATTATCTTTCATGTGAGCAACAATAAAATCTTATGCCTAGCTAGGGGCATAAAACGATAGCGCTTGTTGGGAGGCAACCCAATGAATAAAATTTCTTTTTTGCCTTTTTCTTTCTGTTATTGTGTGTTTGCATAATTATGCTACTGTTATGATTGTTTTTTTTTATGTTTTAATTAGTGTTTGTGCCAAGCAAAGCCTTTGGGAGAGCTTTGGTGATAGTTGATTTGATCTTGTTGGAAAACAGAAAATTTTGCATTCAGTAAAATAATTTTAAAAATTCATAGAAGCGAGGAAAAATTCTGAATTTTTTACACAAGATGGATATGCAAATTGCCTCTGTCTTCCTAATTGTTCAGAATTTTTGGAGTTACGTAAGTATGAGAACAATTCGTATCTTTGCAGACTGTTCTGTTTTTGACAGATTCTGTTTTCTTTGCATTGTGTGCTTATTTTGATGAATCTATGGTTTGTATTGGAGGTTATAAGCCATGGTAAAGTTAGAATACAGTAGATATAATGCAATAACAAAATTTGAATGGGTTTTCTACAGTACTTAAAGTAATGATTAGTTTTCTTATACTAACGGATCTCATGAAGGTTTTGTTGAGTTTTGTGTGATTGAAGTTTTCAAGTTGTGGGTGAGATCATGATGGATGAAGGAATAAGGAGTAAGAAGAGCCTAAGCTTGGGGATGCCTCATGGCACCCCAAGTTATTATCCAAAATAGGAACAAGCAACTAAGCTTGGGGATGCCCCGAGTGGCATCCCCTCTTTCTTCTAACGACCATCGGTATTTTACTTGGAGCTATATTTTTATTCGTCACATATCATGAGTTTTGCTTGGAGCGTCTTGTATGATATGAGTCTTTGATTGTTTTGCTATTCTTTTTAAGTCAAGTATCCTTGCTGGACACACCTATTTGAGAGAGCCAAAATTATGCCATGATTTGTTCGAATTGCTCTCTATGCTTCACTTAAATCTTTATGAGCTTTGAAATTGCTCTAGTGCTTCACTTATATCTTTTTTTGAGCACGGTGTGCTTTAGTATTTTTGAAGAAATGCTCATGTTCATCACTTAGATTTGTTTGAGCTATGAAAAGCAACATATAAAATTAGTCCCAAAGTGATAGATATCCAAGAGGGATATAATAAAAACTTTCATGAAGATCATTGGACAAAATAAACTTGATTCCTTGTAATAGTTTTGCGATATGATGATATAATATGTGAGTCATGTTAATGAGTAATTATGGCTTAGTAAGAATATTGATGTTAAGGTTTGTGATTCCCTATGCAAGCACGAAAGTCAATAGTTATGCAATGAAATTATATCCTACTTGTGGTGCATTATTCGGTGTTAGTTATGCTTAATGCTCGCTTATGAGATTTTTCGTTTCTTGGTTGGATGCTTCTCAATCTTTTGCTAGCCTTCATTTGCACTAAGTATGATCACTACTTGTGCATCCAAAATCCTTAAACCCAGTTTTACCATATGAGTCCACTATACCTACCTATATGCGGTATTCTTTTGCCATTCTAAGCAAATTTGTATGTGCCATCTCTAATTTTCAAAATAAATCTCTCTTTTGTGTGCTCGTACCGCTCATGAAGCGGCAGGGGGTGGCCAATATTTTCCATGCTAGATGTGTTATTCTCAAGATGAGTGTTTATACACTTGTCATTGCATGAGAGTACGGCAAAGGTATTAGGGATGCCCAGTCCTGAAATGAAAAATGAATTTACTTTATGTTGTTAAATAATAAATTCCTTGGAAAGTGTTGGTATGGACGGCACTCGTGGATTCGGTTAGCCGTGGAATGTGAAAGTATGGTGGAAAAAGGAATAACTTTATTTTCTGTTTGGGAACCGCCTATGATATATCTAGCATGGAAAGTGTTGGGAATTACTCGGTCGTTTTCGTTGACAGGAAAAGCATGCCACCCAAAATGTTTTTATCTCTAATCTTTTTCGCTTTGAGCTCTGGCACCTCTACAAATCCCTACTTCCGTCTGCGAAGGGCCCTTCTATTTACTTTATGCAATTTTTATTTTGAGTCTCCATCTTTTCTTATAAAGCACCAACTAAGGGGCACTATGATCGTAGTTGAGCATTGGGTGTAGCTAATTTGTGAGTGTGTTTCATGAATGGATCAATGATTGATCATAATGGGCTAGGGATAACTTGCTTTAGTATTGGTATTTTGAAGGACATGGTTGTTTGTTGATATGCTTGAGTATTGAAATCTTCATGTCAAAACTAGACTATTGCTTTGAATCATATAAAAGTCCAAATGTCCATGCTATAAAGAAAAGAATATGTGATGAACATGTTAGGCAGCATTCCACATCAAAAATTCTGTTTTTATCATTTACCTACTCGAGGACGAGCAGGAATTAAGCTTGGGGATGCTGATACGTCTCCAATGTATCTATAATTTTTGATTGTTCCATGCTGTTATATTATCATTCTTGGATGTTTTACAATCATTTTATAGCAACTTTATATCATTTTTTGGGACTAACCTATTGACATAGTGCACAGTGCCAGTTGTTGTTTTTTTGCTTGTTTTTTACTTCGCATAAAATCAATACCAAACGGAGTCCAAACGCAGCGAAACTTTTTGGTGATTTTTTCTGGACCAGAAGACACACGATGGGCCAAGAAAGTACCTGAGGGGGGCTCCGAGGGGAGCACAACCCACCAGGGTGCGCCTGGGAGCCCAGGCGCGCCCAGGTGGGTTGTGCCCACCTCGGTCGCCTCCCGCACCGCCTCTTTGCTCTATAAATACCTTGGACGTCCAAAAACCCTAGGGGAGTCGACGAAAAACAATTCCAGCCGCCGCAAGTCCAGAAACCACAGATCCAATCTAGACACCATCACGGAGGGGTTCATCATCCTCATTGGTGCCTCTCCGATGATACGTGAGTAGTTCATTGTAGACCCTCGGGTCCGTAGTTAGTAGCTAGATGTCTTCCTCTCTCTTTTTTGAGTCTCAATACAATAGTCTCTTGGAGATCTATTTGATGTAACTCTTTTTGCGGTGTGTTTCTTGGGATCCGATGAACTTTGAGTTTATGATCAGATCTATGTTTTTATCCATGAAAGTTATTTGAGTCTTTTGATCTCTTATATGCATGATTACTTATAGCCTCGTATTTCTTCTTCGAATCTTTGGTTTAGTTAGGCCAACTAGATCAATTTTTCTTGCCATGGGAAGAGGTGCTTTGTGATGGGTTCGATCTTATGGTGCTCAATCCCAGTGACAGAAGGGGAAATGACACGTATGTATCGTTGCCATTAAGGATAACAAGATGGGGTCTAATTCCTACATGAATAGATCTTGTCTACATCATGTCATCGTTCTTATTGCATTACTCCGTTTCTCCATGAACTTAATACACTCGATGCATGCTGGATAGCGGTTGATGTGTGGAGTAATAGTAGTAGATGCAGGCAAGAGTCGGTCTACTAATCTTGGACGTGATTCCTATATAATGATCATTGCCTGGATATCATCATTATTATTTGAAGTTCTATCAATTGCCCAACAGTAATTTGTTTACCCACCGTATGCTATTTTTCTCGAGAGAAGCCACTAGTGAAATCTACGGCCCCCGGGTCTATTTTCCCATCATATACTTTCAGATCTATATTGCTATTTGCCTTTTTTTCATTTGCATCTTTTATTTTCAGATCTATATTATCAAAAACCCAAAAATACCTCGCTGAATTTTATTTACTTTTATTTGCATCTATCAATCTATTACAACTTTCTCACGTCCGTTTGCCAATTTCTGGCCCCGCTACCCGAAAGGGATTGACAACCCCTTTTACACGTCGGGTTGCAAGTATTTGTTCTTTGTGTGTAGGTGCCATTCACATAGTGTTGCGTGGTTCTCCTACTAGTTCGATAACCTTGGTCTCATCACTGAGGGAAATACCTACCGTAGCTGTGCTGCATCATCCCTTCCTGTTTGGGGAAATACCGACGTAGTTCTAGCCGCAATCAGAGGTTAATCAACATTGAGTGCAAGTATGAGTAGGATATAAATCGCCATGAACATAAATATCGTGGAGGCTATGTTGTTTTTGATTCAACTTCATGCGTGAGCATGTGCCAAGTCAAGCTACTTAAATCATTCAAAGGAGGATACCATCCTATCATACTACATCATAACCATTTTAAAATGCATGTTGGCATACAAGACAAACCATTATCCACTCCTAGCTAATTGAGCATGGCATGAGTAACTATAATCTCTAATTGTCATTGCAAACATGTTTCATTCATAATGGGCTGAATCATAAACAATGAGCTAATCATATTTACAAAAACAAAATAGGTCAAGTTCGTACCAGCTTTTCTCCATCTCAATCATTTCATCATATATCGTCATTATTGCCTTTCACTTGCATGACCGAACGGTGTGAATAATAATAAGAGTGCACGTGCATTGGACTAAGCTGGAATCTTCAAACATTTATTCAAAGGAGAAGACAAGGTAATATGGGCTCTTTGTTAGATCAACAATAATGCATATGAGAGCCACTCAACATTTTCATCGTGGTCTTCTCCTTACGACCCAAATAAAAAGAAAAGAATTTCAAAGAAACACACTCAAATATTTTTGGAGTTTTTGTTTTTCTGAAGAAATTAGAACGAAAACGAGAAAAACTATTTACACGGGAAAGCTCCCAACAAGCAAAAGAAGAACGAGAAATATTTTTGGGTTTTCTTTTAATACTACTGCTACTAAATAAACTAGAAAGAAAAACTAAAAAGAAGCGAGAACTATTTTTTTTTGAATTTTATCAAAGTTTTTCAAACACACAAGAAGAAAGCAGGAAAAATAAACTAACATGGATAATATAATGAAAAAGTATGAACACCGACAACTGGAATGAGTGTGTGAACATGAATGTAATGTCGGTGAGAAATACGTACTCCCCCAAGCTTAGGCTTTTGGCCTAAGTTGGTCTAGGACCACGGCTGGCCTGGCGTATATCCATAGTCGTAGTTGGGGTTGTACTGAGCCGCGGCTGCTACCGCTTGGAGGGCTGCAGCGTGGAGGCGAGCGGCCTCCCCTGCTCTCTTATACTCTTCTGCCTCCTCTCCGGTTATGAAATATCTTTGTTTTACCTGAAAGTGAAGAAGGCAGGAGCGGGAAGCATAATATAGAAGACGCGCTCCCTATCAAAGATTAGTCGATACTGGAGGGGCTGTTCGCTCCTCTCCAGAAACTGGTATCGTACCATAGCATCAGAATCAAGGTAAGCAGGTGGTAACTCAATGTCATTTTCTCTTATAGGTACCCCAAGATAATTAGCTAACCGGGTGGCATAAATCCCACCATAGAAATCCCCATCTTTAGCATTATTATGTAATCGATGTGCAATAATAGCCCCCAAGTTATATCGTTTATCACCCATCACCGCACTCTTGAGGACACTAAGGTCTGATGCACAAAGGTGGCGATGATCTTGTTTACCATTAATGCATCTACCTATAAAGAGAGCAAAATAGTGTATGGCAGGAAAGTGAATGCTCCCTATAGTAGCTTGTGTTACATTTCTAGTTTCTCCCCTAGTAATGCTAGCAAGGAAATTAGTGCAGTCAGTTTTAAGGGGTTCACTATGAATGCCCCATTGCGGAATTTTACGTACTTCATTAAAATCTCCGAGTTCCATTCTAAATGGCTTATCATAAAGATCAAATAAAACAGAATGTGTATTGCGCTTGGATGTAAACTCAAATCTCCGCACAAAGGAATCAGTGAGGTAATAGTATTGCCGGCACCTATCTGACATGAAGTCCTCAAGGCCAGCGTTTTTCACATACGCATCAAACTCCTCCTTAAAACCTGCATGAGCCATGAACTGATCCGACGGCCATTCGCAAGGCCGTACTAGAGCTTCCCTCGGTGGTTCAAGGTCCAGCTCACATATCGTGAGCCTTAGGGCTTTCTTCCTTGAGGAACCACCTTGGTATATTTTCCTGAACATTTTTCTTCCTCTGAAAAATTTCTGAAATTTTTGGTGACTCAAAATAAAAATGAACAAAACTCAACAAAACTAATAGCAACTACTCCCACAAGTGTCTAGAGGCTCTATCATGCAACAAAACTACTTTGGACCATATAAATTTGACATGCAAGCTCAAGAACATGGTCACCACAGCAGCAAAAATTTGCAATATATAAGGCACTAGAACAAAAACTAATTGGACCATTGGAGGAGTCACATACCGAAGAACAATCCCCCGAAACAGTTTCAGAAACGGAGTTCCGAGCAAGGAGATCAAAAATGGCAGCAAAATGAGCAAGAACACGGGTTTGAGCAATGGTGATATTCTTTTCTAGAGGAAGACGAAGTGGATGGGTGCTGGAATAAGTGAGGGGGACCCACGTGGGACCCACAAGCCTGCTAGGCGTGCCCTGGGGGGGTGGGTGGGCGTGCCCTGTGGGCTTGTGGCCCACTGGTGCACCCCCCTGAGGTGTGTTTGGTGCCAAAAATTCTTAAATATTACAGAAAAAATCATACTAAATTTTCAGGGCATTTGGAGAACTTTTATTTTCTGGACATTTTTTTATTGCACGGATAATTCAGAAAATAGAAAACTAATAGTATTTTTGCTTTATTTATTCTAAATAACAGAAAGTAAAGAGTGGGTACAGAGAGTTGTGTTTACTAAATTCATCCATCTCATGCCCGTCAAAAGGAATCCATTAACAAGGTTGATCAAGTCTTATTAAGAAACTTCTTCGGAATGACATGAAATTGGAGAATCTTCGTATGACACTAGGTTACCTCAACGGGGATATGCATGTCCCCAACAATAAGAATATCTTATTTCTTTTTGACAGTAGGAAGAGGGAACTCAAAACCTCCAATAGTAATTGTCGAAAATTTTCCAATAGAGTTGATACTATTCACTCGAGGTTGTTTCTTCGGAAAGTGTACCATATGCTCATTACCGTTAACATGAAAAGTGACATTGCCCTTGTTGCAATCAATAACAGCCCCTGCAGTATCCAAAAAGGGTCTACCAAGGATGATCGACATACTATCATCCTCGGGCATATCAAGAATAACAAAGTCCATTAAGATAGTGACATTTGCAACTACGACAGGCACATCCTCACAAATACCAATGGGTATAGCAATCAATTTATCAGCCATTTGCAAAGAGATTTCAGTTCGTGTCAAATTATTCAAATCAAGTCTATGATACAAAGAGAATGGCATAACACTAACGCCGGCTCCCAAATCATATAAAGAAGTTTTAACATAGTTTCTTTTAATGGAGCATGGTATAGTTGGTATTCCTAGATCTCCTAGTTTCTTTGGTATTCCACCCTTAAATGTGTAATTAGCAAGCATGGTGGAAATTTCAGCTTCCGGTATCTTTCTTTTATTTGTAACAATATCTTTCATATACTTAGCATAAGGGGAAATTTTTAGAATATCTGTTAAACGCATACGCAAAAAGACATGTCTAAGCATTTCAACAAAGTGCTCAAAGTCTTCATCATCCTTTTTCTTCGATGGTTTAGGAGGAAAGGGCATGGGTTTCTGAACCCATGGCTCTCTTTCTTTGCCATGTTTCCTAGCAATGAAGTCTCTCTTATCATATCTTTTGTTCTTAGGGTGTGGGTTATCAAGATCAACAGCAGGTTCTATCTCCACATCATTATCATTACTAGGTTGAGCATCAACATGAACATCATCATTATCATTATTACTAGGTTCATGTTCATCTCCTGATTGTGTCTCAGCATCAGAAATAGAAATATCATTTGGGTTCTCAGGTGTGTCTATAACATGTTCACTAGAAGCATGCACGGTCCTATCCTCATTCTTTTTCTTTTTAGCTGGCCTGGGTGCCTCAGTATTAATTCTCTGAGAGTCTTGTTCAACTCTCTTAGGATGGCCCTTAGGATAAAAAGGTTCCTGAGTCATTTTACCAACTCTAGTCATAACTCTAACAACATTATCATTCATCTTATTATTCATTTCATTGAGCAAATCATTTTGTGCCTTGAGAACTTGTTCTACTTGAGTTTTTACCATGGAAGCATGTTTACTAACAAGTTTAAGATCATTAACAGTTCTACACATATAGTCACTCAAGTGCTCAAGCATATAAGCATTTCGTTTCAATTGTCTACTAACATATGCAATGAAAGTTTCTTGTTTAATAATAAAGTTATCAAATTCATCCAAGCATTGACTAGCAGACTTATTATGAGGAATATCACCTTCATCAAATCTATAGAGAGAATTTACCTCTACTACCTGTGTCGGGTTATCAAGACCATGTATTTCTTCAATAGGTGGTAAATTCTTAACATCTTCAGCTTTAATACCTTTTTCTTTCATAGATTTCTTTGCCTCTTGCATATCTTCAAGACTGAGAAATAGAATACCTCTCTTCTTCAGAGTTGGTTTAGGTGGTGGTTCGGGAAGAGTCCAATCATCATCATTACTCAACTATTATTCAATAATACTTTAGCTTGTTCAACAGTTCATTCTCTAAAAACACAACCAGCACAACTATCTAGGTGGTCCCTAGAAGCATCGGCTAGTCCATTATAAAAGATATCAAGTATTTCATTTTTCTTGAGAGGATGATCAGGCAAATCATTAAGTAATTGGAGAAGCCTTCCCCAAGCTTGTGGGAGACTCTCTTCTTCAATTTGCACAAAGTTAAATATTTCCTGTAAAGCAGCTTGTTTCTTATGAGTAGGAGAATATTTTTCAGAGAAGTAATATATCATATCCTGGGGACTATGCACACAACCAGGAGCAAGAGAATTAAACCATATCTTAGCATCACCCTTTAATGAGAAAGAAAACAACTTAAGAATATAGTAATAGCAAATTTTTTCCTCATGAGAAAATAGGGTGGCTATATCATTCAGTTTAGTAAGATGTGCCACAACAGTTTCAGATTCATAACCGTGGAAAGGATCAGATTCAACCAAAGTAATTAAGTCAGGATCGACAGAGAATTCATAATCCTTATCAGTAACAAAGATAGGTGAAGTAGCAAATTTAGGATCATATTGCATTCTAGCATTCAAAGATTTTTCTTTCCATTTGCATAGTAATTTCTTAAGATTATCTCTATCCTTACAAGCAAGAAAGTCCCTAGCTACCTCTCCATCCATAACACAACCCTTAGGTATATCAGGCAATTCATATCTAGGAGTGCTAGGTCTAACAGGTGTTTCAAAGTTTTCAGTTTCAATAATTTCATCAGCTTCGGAAATATCATCAGTTTCATCATTCTCAATATCTTTAGCTCTAGCAAGTTGTTCATCAAGAAATTCACCCAGTGGCACAGTATTATCAAGCATAGTAGTAATATCATCATAAGCATCATTCATAGCAGAAGTAGCATCATCAATTACTTGCGACATATTAGGATTAATAGCAGGTGGTGGTGTCGCAAGCTTACTCAAAACAGAAGGTGAATCAAGTGCAAATCTAGATGGCAGTTCCTTACCTCCCCTTGTACTAGAGGGAAAAATCTTGGTTCTTGGATCTTTCAGATTCTTCATAGTGATAAACAGATATAAACCCAAGTGACTCAGAGAATAGAGCTATGCTCCCCAGCAATGGCGCCAGAAAAAGGTCTTGATAACCCACAAGTATAGGGGATCGCAACAGTTTGTAAGGGTAGAGTATTCAACCCAAATTTATTGATTCGACACAGGGGGAGCCAAAGAATATTCACGAGTATTAGCAGTTGAGTTGTCAATTCAACCACACCTGAAAGACTTAATATCTGCAGCAAAGTATTTAGTAGCAAAGTAGTATGGAAATAACGGTAACAGAGGCAAAAGTAACAGTAGCAGTTTTGTAGTGATTGTAACAGTGGCAATGGCAAAGTAACTGAGCAAAGATCAATATGTGAAAAGCTCGTAGGCATTGGATCGGCAATGATAATTGTGTTGGATAATATTCATCATGTAGCAGTCATAACCTAGTGTGACACAGAACTAGCTCCAATTCATCAATATAATGTAGGCATGTATTCTGTATATTGTCATACGTGCTTATGGAAAAGAACTTGCATGACATCTTTTGTCCTACCCTCCCGTGGCAGCGGGGTCCTAATGGAAACTAAGGGATATTAAGGCCTCCTTTTAATAGAGAACTGACCGAAGCATTAGCACTTAGTGAATACATGAACTCCTCAAACTATGGTAATCACCGGAAAGAATCCCAATTATTGTCACCTCGGGGTATGCGGATCATAACACATAATAGGTGTCTACAACTTGCAAGATAGGATCAAGAACACACATATATTCATGAAAACATAATAGGTTCAGATCTGAAATCATGGCACTCGGGCCCTAGTGACAAGCATTAAGCATAGCAAAGTCATAGCAACATCAATCTTAGAACATAGTGGATACTAGGGATCAAACCCTAACAAAACTAACTCGATTACATGATAAATCTCATCCAACTCATCACTGTCCAGCAAGCCTACGATGGAATTACTCACTCCCGATGCTGAGCATCATGAAATTGGTGATGGAAGAAGGTTGGTGATGATGATCGCGACGAATCCCCCTCTCCGGAGCCCCGCAGGGACTCCAAATCAGCCCTCCCGATGAAGAATAGGAGGTGGCGGCGGCTCCGTATCGTAAAACGCAATGAATCCTTCTCCTTGATTTTTTTTTCTCCCTGAATAGGGTTATATAGAGTTGGAGTTAGGGTCGGAGGAGGTCCATGGGGCCCACAAGCCCTCTAGGTGCGCCCCAGGGGGGGCTCCCCCCACGCTTGTGGCCTCTGGGTGGACCCCCTCTGGTTAATTCTTGCGCCAGTATTTTTTATATATTCCACAAATATTCTTTGTAAATTTTCAGGTCAATCCGAGAACTTTGATTTCTGCACAAAAATAACACCATGGCAATTCTGCTAAAAACAGCGTCAGTTCGGGTTAGTTCCATTCAAATCATGCAAATTAGAGTCCAAAACAAGGGCAAAAGAGTTTGGAAAAGTAGATACGATGGAGACGTATCAAACTTGGCTTGTATATTCCAATGATGGGCTTCCTCAAATTGTCCTAGGTCTTCTTGAGCAAAGAAGTTGGATGCACACCCACTTAGTTTTCTTTTGAGCTTTCATACACTTATAGCTCTAGTGCATCCATTGCATGGCAATCGCTACTCCTTGCATTGACATCAATTGACGGTAGCTCCATAGCCCGTTGATTAGCCTCGTCGATGTGAGACTTTCTCTTCTTTTGTCTTCTCCACACAACCTCCACCATCATATTCTATTCCAGCTATAGTGCTATATCCATGGCTCACGCTCATGTATTGCGTGAGAGTTGAAAAAGCATAAGAACATTAAAAGTATGAACCAATTGCTTGGCTTGTCATCAGGGTTATGCATGATAAATACTTTGTGTGATGAATATAGAGCATGACAAGATTATATGATTTTGTAGGGATAACTTTCTTTTGCCATGCTATTTTGAGAAGACATGATTGCTTTGTTAGTATGCTTGAAGTATTATTATTTTTAGGTCAATATTAAAATTTTGTTTTGAATCTTATGGATCTGAATATTCATGCCACAATAAGAAAGATTACATGATAAACATGTTAGGTAGCATTCCACATCAAAAATTCTGTTTTTATCATTTACCAACATATCTATAACTTTTAATTGTTCCATGCTATTTTATTATCCATCTTGGATGTTTTACATGCATTATTATGCTATTTTATATCATTTTTGGGACTAACCTATTAACCTAGTGCCCAGTGCCAGTTGCTGTTTTTTTCTTCTTGTTTTTGTCTTTTACAGAAAATCAATACCAAACAGAGCCCAAATGGAACGAAACTTTTTGATGATTTTTCTTGGACCAGAAGAAACCTAGGAAGCTTCGGGAGGAGGCCAAAAGGCCCACAGGTGAGCCACAAGCTCACCAGGCGCGCCCTGGGGGGGGGGGGGCTATGAGCTTGTGGCCCCCGCGTGGCTCCTCTAGCCCAAATCTCAGCTCCATAAATACCCAAATATTCCCCGTATACCAGAGGGCACACCAAACATACTTTTCCGCTGCTGCAAGCTTCTGTTCTCGTGAGATCCCATCTTGGGGCCTTTTATGGCACTCCGCCAGAGGTGGATTTGATCATAGAGAGCCTCTACACCTACCTTGCCGCCCTTCCGATGATGTGTGAGTAGTTTACCACAGACCTACGGGTCCATAGCTAGTAGCTAGATGGCTTCTTCTCTCTCTTTGATCTTCAATACAATGTTCTCCTCGATGTTCTTGGAGTTCTATTCGATGTAATCTTCTTTTGCGGTGCGTTTGTTGAGATCCAATGAATTGTGGATTTATGAACATATTATCTATGTATATTATTTGATTCTTCTCTGAACTCTTTTATGCATGATTAAGATAGTTTTGTATTTCTCTCTGATCTATTGATTTGGTTTGGCCAACTAGATTGATTTATCTTGCAATGGGAGAGGTGCTTTGTAATGGGTTCAATCTAGCGGTGTCCTCACCCAATGACAGAAGGGGTAGCGAGGCACGTATTTTTATTGTTGCCATTAAGGATAAAAAGATGGGGTTTATACCATATTGATTGGATCTATCCCTCTACATCATGTCATCTTGCTTAAGGCGTTACTCCGTTCTTGTTAACTTAATACACTAGATGCATGCTAGATAGCGGTCGATGTGTGGAGTAATAGTAGTAGATGAGGCAGGAGTCGGTCTACTTGTCATGGACGTGATGCCTATATTCATGATCATTACCTTAGATATCGTCATAACTTTGCGCTTTTCTATCAATTGCTCAATAGTAATTTGTTTACCCATCGTATGCGTTCTTTCAAGAGAGAAGCCTCTAGTGAAAACCATGGCCCCGGGTCTATTTCTCATCATATTATTTTCAGATCTATAAATCCAAAAAATACAAAAATACCTTGCTGCAATTTATTTAACTTTACTTTATTTTGCACTTTTACTTATCTTTTATACCTATCTCTATCATATCTCATCCTTGCAATTAACCGTGAAGGGATTGACAACCCCTTTTTCGCGTTGGGTGCAAGTATTTGTTTGTTTGTGTAGGTGCAACTATTGGAGACTTGTGTGTTCCTCCTACTGGATTGATACCTTGGTTCTTAACTGAGGGAAATACTTATCTACTTTGCTGCATCACCCTTTCCTCTTCAAGGGAAAAACCAACGCAAGCTCAAAAAGTAGCAGGAAGAATTTCTGGCACCGTTGCCGGGGAGGATCCACATCAAGCCTACCAAGTACCTATCTGAAACTCTCATCTCTTACACTTACATTATTCGCCGTTAAAAGTATGAACCAATTGCTTAGCTTGTCATCGGGGTTGTGCATGATAAATACTTTGTGTGATGAAGATAGAGCATGACAAGATTATATGATTTTGTAGGGATAACTTTCTTTTGCCATGATATTTTGAGAAGACATGATTGCTTTATTAGTATGCTTGAAGTATTATTATTTTTATGTCAATATTAAACTTTTGTTTTGAATCTTATGGATCTGAATATTCATGCCACAATAAGAAACATTAAATGATAAACATGTTAGGTAGCATTCCACATCAAAAATTCTATTTTTATCATTACCCACTCGAGGACGAGCAGGAATTAAGCTTGGGGATCCTTGATACGTCTCCAACGTATCTATAATTTTTGATTGTTCCATGCTATTATATTATTCATCTTGGATGTTTTATATGCATTATTATGCTATTTTATATCATTTTTTGGGACTAACCTATTAACCTAGTGCCCAGTGCCAGTTGCTGTTTTTTCCTTGTTTTTGTCTTCTACAGAAAATCAATACCAAACGGAACAAAACTTTTTGACGATTTTTCTTGGACTAGAAGAAACCTAGGAAGCTTCGGGAGGAGGCGAGAAGGCCCACGGGTGAGCCACAAGCTCACCAAGCGCGCCCTGGGGGGCACCCTATGAGCTTGTGGGCCCCCCGTGGCTCCTCTAACCCTAATCTCAGCTCCATAAATACCCAAATATCCCCCGTATACCATAGGGCACACCAAAAATACTTTTCCGCCGCCGCAAGCTTCTATTCTCGTGAGATCCCATCTTGGGGCCTTTTCTTGCACTCTGCCGGAGGGGGATTCGATCACGGAGGGCCTCTACACCAACCTTGCTGCCCTTCCGATGATGTGTGAGTAGTTTACCACAGACATATGGGTCCATAGCTTGTAGCTAGATGTCTTGTTCTCTCTCTTTGATCTTCAATACGATGTTCTCCTCGATGTTCTTGGAGTTCTATTCGATGAAATCTTCTTTTTGCAATGCGTTTGTTGAGATCCGATGAATTGTGGATTTATGATCAGATTATCTATGAATATTATTTGAGTCTTATCTGAACTCTTTTATGCATGATTAAGATAGCTTTGTATTTCTCTCTGATCTATTGATTTGGTTTGGCTAACTAGATTGATTTATCTTGCAATGGGAGAGGTGCTTTGTAATGGGTTTAATCTTGCGGTGTCCTCACCCAGTGACAGAAGGGGTAGCGAGGCACGTATTTTTATTGTTGCCATTAAGGATAAAAAGATGGGGTTTATACCATATTGATTGGATCTATCCCTCTACATCATGTCATCTTGCTTAAGGCGTTAATCTGTTCTTGTTAACTTAATACACTAGATGCATGCTGGATAGCGGTCGATGTGTGGAGTAATAGTAGTAGATGCAGGCAGGACTCGGTCTACTTGTCACGGACATGATGCCTATACTCATGATCATAGCCTTAGATATCATCATAACTTTACACTTTTCTATCAATTGCTCAACAGTAATTTGTTTACCCACCATATGTGTTCTTTCAAGAGAGAAGCCTCTAGTGAAAACTATGGCCCCCGGGTCTATTTCACATCATATTATTTTCAGATCTATAAAATAAAAAATACAAAAATATCTTGCTGCAAATTATTTACCTTTACTTTATTTTGCACTTTTACTTATCTTTTATACCTACCTCTATTAGATCTCATCCTTGCAATTAACTGTGAAGGGATTGACAAACCCTTTTTCGTGTTGGGTGCAAGTATTTGTTTGTTTGTGTAGGTGCAACTATTGGAGACTTGTGTGTTCCTCCTATTGGATTGAGACCTTGGTTCTTAACTGAGGGAAATACTTATCTCTACTTTGCTGCATCACCCTTTCCTCTTCATGGGAAAAACCAGCGCAAGCTCAAGAAGTAGCAATTCTCTGTGAAATTTCAGCTCATTTGGAGTTGTGCAGAATAGGTATCTCTCACATATCTTTTTTAGGTCCAGAATTCCAGCTGCCGGTAATCTCCTCTTCATGTAAATCTTGCAAATTAAGAGAGAAAAGGCATTAGAATTGCACCATAAAATATATTATTGGTAAAAAACATTATAAATAACAGTAGGAAAACATGATGCAAAATGAACGTATCAGTAATAAGAGACAAACAATGACAACAAACAATGCACATGAAGGTAACCAATAGATTATGAGGCAAACTAATAGAACTACAGCCATAGTTAAAGATAGCAGGGGCATCCAATGCCCCTTGCTTCACACCAGGGTGCTGATCCTGGACAAAATATGAACAAGTTCATAGCACACATTCAAACCATTACCATCACCACCACCACAAACTACTAGAAGTTCCATAATATGACTGGGTACTAAACTGACAATCTAGAGAGTGGGGGAATGGTCCCCAACGCAGCTGTGCTTGGTGTAGCGCACCCTGCATATGATCGAGCTGTCGTGGTTGTAGATCTCCACCTTCAGGCCAAGGCCAGAGATCCGCAGGATGAGGAGGTCGTCGGGGACGATCCTGTGGTGGCGGCAGAAGTACTGCCAACCCCGGCCAAGCACCATCTGCCCCTTGAAGTTGGCAATGGCGATGGCCGTTGGCATTGCCCTGATGCTCGTGGCCATGCGGGAGGTCGAGGAAGCGGTGAAAGTGCATGTAGTCCCCATGTGTGGTTTTGGTAATTAATGACAATCCTTATGGAATATTGTTTGCATTGAGATATACATTTGAAGGTTAGTCCCATTGGAAAATGATTGAAGAATAATGGAAGACAACTCCGTTGAAGCAACAATTACATCGAGATGATCAAAATGGAGTTCATTGGAGTATCTTAAGGGTTGCCATGCTTAGAGCTATGGTTTGAGTCATAATGGATCAAGATCTTAAAAGGATGTTTTGAATGATGAATTCTAGGAGTGGCTCGAAGATATGATCATAATGGACTCATGTGGTGAGTCATGATTGATCAAGTATTCGAGCAAGCTATTCAAGTGAAGAATTCAATATACCCTTCAAGACGTCAAGATTAAACATGGAGTAGAGATATTGGTTGACCAAGATGAAGCTCGAAGATTGAAATCCAAATGGTCAACACACAAGTGCAATTAATGTACCACACAGGATCTTGTGGTATGGATGTCATGAAGGAATGATGATGGACAAGTGAAGATGAATACAAAGCAAAGCTTTCCACATTGTGTATGGGGGAGCTACGTGAAGACTTCACCAATGTCCTGCCTTCAACTTGAGCCAAGAAGAAACATCAACATCAAGCTCAAGTGAAAGGCTCGAGTCAAAGGTATTAGTTCCTTTGGCGTTAGTGTTGTGGATTGATGACCACCGAAGAAACATATACTCTCAAGAATGGATTCTCGATGGCTATCTAGTGTAGCTCTTTTATGTTTCTTGAGTTATAGGGATCCTGCACTATTAAGAGGGGATCAAAGGGGTTCGTGATGGATTTGCTCAAGTCAACATCTTCTATACACAATTCCACTCCTATCCTATATACCAAAGAAAATCCAAAGCCAAATAGGTTACCCAAATATATGATAAAAGCTTTGCATAATTTGCATCCTCCATTTTGGTTGAGCTTGGGTGGTTCTCTATGTGAGGACCTGGGCTTTTTCCATAGCTTCAAAACGAGCCTAAGATCATCAAAACCGGAGTCCGGTTGTGAAAGTTATGCATGTTTTAGTTTTGGGGCTCCTGCTGTTTTTTTAATGGCCGGACGTCCGGTCACCGGACGTCCGGAAAGTGTCGGATGTCCGTCAAACCTATTTCGCAAATATCCTGCTACATTCGTCTGATGGCGTGCTATAGCCGTCGGACGTCCGGTGTTCCATCGGACATCTGGTGCCTGTTTTGCCACCGGACGTCCGGTAATCCACCGGACGTCCGACACTTTCCTGGGCAGAATTCCCCCCAATGGCCAGATTTGTGCCCATACTATAAATACCCCTTCACCACTTCCTGGAGGAGTTGAGCAACACAACTATCTTGACCCACACTTGAAGAAAAGCTCCCTCTCCTTTCTCCTATCTCAAATCTTAGATCCCGGAGAGATTTGTGAGAGTTCTTGAGAGAGATTCCACTCAAGTGAAGATCCACTCCCTCTCCCTCTCTTGACCAAAGGAATTCATGATTTGAGCAAGTCTTGAGCATTTCCCCCTTGATCTTGTTACTCTTGGAGGTTGGAGGCTCCTAGGCGGTAGGAGTGCTCCCGTGAGGAATCAACTTGTGATTTGTCCCCCGGAAAGTTTGTGAAGGTTTGGAGGCCGCCTCAAGGTCTACCACTAGTGGTTGGGAATCGCCTTCGTGGTGATATCTCAAGGAGAATAGGGTGAGCCTTCGTGGCATTGGTGTGCCTTCATGGTAACATCCACCTCTCTAACGATGACTAGCTTCCCTCCAAGGAAGTGAACATCGAGATACATCATCGTCTCCGTGACTTCGGTTATCCCTAACCCTAACTCCTTACTTGTGGTTTACCTTGGTCACTTGACCGTGCATTCACTATTCTTGTTGTCCTCATTATATTGTGTTGGTTACCATATCGTAGAGATTATTTAGGCCAACACTTTATAGTCCGCAATTCATACTTCCTACTATTGTTCTATCTTGTGTTTAGTGTGAATTGCTAGCTTGTAACATTCATTTCCATATCTTGTAACATAACTTGTGTAAGCTTGTAGTGCTTACTTGAGTTTGCTTGTATCATTCAATTCCATATATTGTGATACAATTTGTGTAAGCTTGTATTGCCTACTTGTGGGTGTGCGTATTATTCATTTCCATATCTCGTGATATACATTGAGTAAGTTTGTGTAACTTACTTGTGCTTACTCATATCCTCGTTGTTCTCATCTTGTTTATGCTAAGTTGTTGGTGCACTTAGTGAGCCTAGTATATTTAGGATTTGTGCTTGAAAAGTATCCGCTTAGTTTATTTCTGCATTAGGATATAGCCAAATCCGTAAAAGATTTTAAAACGCCTATTCACCCCCCCTCTAGGCGACATCGTGGTCCTCTCAATTGGTATCAAAGCTAGGTCTCTCCTTATTAGGCTTCACCGCCTAGAGAGTAACGATGTCGACTAGTGAACTAGTGCACGATGACACGTTTTGTTTTAATGGCACAAATTACATTATTTGGAGATTACGCATGCTTTGTCACTTTTGGGCCATGGGTCCAAATGCTTTGCGAATTGTTCTTGTAGGAATTTCTATTGCAAAGGATGGTCCTTCTCCATCTTTTGAGGATATGTATCTTGATTGTGATACTTCTCTTGCCATTCATCAAAGTATAACCATTGAAGTGTTTAAGGAAATCTCGACTTGCAAGTCGGCTCATGAGGCTTGGACCAAACTTGAAGATATATATGGTGGGTCCAATCTTGATGAAGACAATATTCTTTTCGGGGAGTTAATGGAGGAGTTCTCCACATTTTTAAATCATGAAGAGCTCTCTATTGCTTCCACCTCCAATTACTTGGACACTTCAATATCTTCCACTTCACCAACATGTGGCGTGCCACAAGGTAATGACATGGTGAGTGAAGAAATATCTCGTGATGATGGTATTAAGATCATTATTGATGATCTTGCTTGTGTAGATGCTAGTGATGTATCCTCTATGGACTTGAGCATATCTAGCACCACAAATAGTATACATTATTGTGTTGATAGTCCATGCATATCACCTAAGAATTCCATGACAAATGTTTGTGATGATATGCTTGCTCTCCCGTGTTGCCATGATCAAAATACTTTGGTTTCCTCTAGTTGTTCTATGACTAACCATGTAGAGGAAATCAAGAAAAATGAGGCACACTTGATTGATGAAGAACCCTCTTCTCCAAAAGAATCATCATCACCCCCTTTTGTTCACATGTGCCTCATGGCAAGAGGTAATGACGAGGTATCATCTTCTCTTAGTGATAATGATGATAGTTGTAATGAGGAATATGATGAAGTCTTGACTCAAAATCTCTATGAGATTGGGAAAACTCTTCGTAGAGCTAAAAATAACACTTATAAAAGGTTCCAAGATGTTCTTGCTTGCTTTCAAAACTGTAATGACTTATTTCTTTATGAGCAAGAAAAAAGTGAACAACTTGAACATGAACTTGCTATGGCTCATCAATGTCTTAGTGACTTGAGGTCTTTAAAAGAAGAGATTGAAGTTACTCATTGTAAACTTAAAGAGGATTTTGAGCACCTTGACCTTGACTACAAGAAGGTCAAAGGAGAGCTCACCAAACTCTCTAAGTCTCATGAGGAACTTCAAGCTACTCACGGAGTCTCTAGCTTCTACATGCTCCTCTCATATTGATAATGATGCTTGTGCTACTAACTCTATCTTGTGTGAAGCATCGATATTAAAAGAAAATGTTGAGCTGAGGATTCAACTTGATTTGCTAACTAGCAATTATGGGAAATTGGAAGAAAGTCATAAAAAGCTCTCAGGCACTCATGAGGATCTTCTAATCTCTCATGATGGGTTAAAGTTAGCTCATGAGGCTATGGTCACCAAGGTAAAATCATGTGAGTCTCATGTGGATATTAGCACATTTTCTACTCAAAATGCCTTATTGCCATGTGCTAGTCCTTGCAATTCCTCTCTACATGATATTGGTACATCTTGTGATGAATTGCTCACCATGCCTTGTTGCTCTAACAATGAAATTTCTACCTCCTCTAGTTCTTTTGTTAATACTAACCTTGTAGAGGAAAATAAAGAGCTTAAGGCCCAAGTCACTAGTTTGAAGAAAGACTTGGAAAAATGTTGTGATAATATCTTGAGTGTGCAAAAGGACCCTCAAGACAAAATATGACTTGATTTCATCTCCAACAAGAAGAAGTCCAAGAACAAGAAGAAGGGACAAGATCAAGTCAAGAATTCGGCCAACATTATTTGCTTCAAGTGCAAGAATGTTGGACACCATGTGAGATCTTGTCCATTGAAGAAGAAGGCTTCAAGTGTGAAGCATCAAGGGAAGTGGCCTCAAGTTCAATCTCAAGATAATGAAAGGCCTCTTCCCATGCCTAACCAAGATAATGTTCTCCAAGTTGAAAAGGTAAAGAAGAAGAGAAAGGGGAGCATATGTTGCTATATTTGCCGTGAGAAGGGACACATATCTTCATCATGTCCCAACGGTAATGTCTCTAAGCCTCCAATTGTCAATGATCATTATTCACTTAGAAAGGATAATGTTGGCAATTTTTTTGCCAAGTTTGTTGGTGCCCAAAGTGGTTTGAAAGTAGATAAGACCATTTGGGTTGCCAAACCTATTGTGACTAACTTCTTAGGACCCAACTTGGTTGGGGACCATCAAGCTCAAACTTGATCAATAGGTGTGTGGAGGACATTGGAGACTTGGCTAGTTCATGAAGAAAAATGATTTTCAGCATGTATTATGGTTCAAGCCAAGTCAAGTGGATTATCATCATATTTGTCATTCCAATGCTCCTCGTGGCGGTAACTTGTATTTATATTGTCTACATTGAAAGTTACTAGCCCCATGAATGTTTAGGTTTTGTTCCTAGCATGTGTTTGTATATGTTGTGCCTCCTAATATGCTTGAATCGTGTTATCTAGCATGTGTAGGTTGCTATGCACATCATATAGTTGTGTGTGTGGTTTCGAGCCTTTATTGCTTCATTAGTTGAATCTTCCTTGGCTCTTTTGAGATATTAATGGATCATCACATTATGGGGGAGTGCTATGTTTTACGCATATCACAAACCTTAAATGTGTATATATGTGGGATGCCACCTAGTATTGTTAGTGCAATATTATCTAGTTACTATGTGGTATGTAAAGCTCATTTGAAACTCAAATTCTCATCCATTAATTATCCTTAGTTGGGTTTCATTTGCCTCTTGTGGATAATGCATGGATCATCATATTATGGGGGAGTGATATGCTTTGTGCATATCACAATCCTTGTTAATATGAACAATTGAGGGATGCCTCTTAGAATTTATATTTGAGATTATCTTATATCTCCGTGGCATGCAATGCCTTGTTTACGTATGGCATTCTTATGCGGTTTTGCCCATGGTTATCTTCAAAATCATATTTGGAAAATCGTTTGATTAAAGCTATTCCAATTGTTGCTTTGCATGATGATCTATCTAATTGGAATGTTAATAATATGCTATCCAAGCATTGTGCTTATTTCTAAACTCTCATGTTATGCTTGTGTTAGTATAGATGATCATGTACTTATTTGGTTTCTACACCGAATGATAACTCAAAACACCATTTTGTTTAAATTCATCTTATTGGTTGGTATGGAGTTTTGGGAGTTTGCTATCTCATTGTTTATAGTGTCGTACATCTACTTGAGTGAGATATTCCTATGAGTATGTGTGCAATGCATATCTTATATGCTCATTGGTTTTCCTTGGTTCATATGTTGAACTTTGTGTGCTATCATATGTTGATTTGTCACTTTGATTCATTTTGGACAACATGAATGACTAGTGATGTTTTGGAAGTATTAACGGTTATGTGTTCATTTGTCCAATTTTGTATCTCCTTGGTTTTTGGTAGGCTTGTGCATGCATATTTACTATGTGTAAATTCGCATGCCTTGTTTGCTTTATTTGATCCCATATATATATGGTAAATCCATCAAATTCTTAATAGCTAAGATGTGCATGAAATTCAAATTCATATCGATATGCACATACTTAAGTGGTTTTACCCTATGTGTTGTAGTTATGCTAACTACTTCGGACCCAATAAGTTTGGGGACCATATTGTACTTAAAATGTTCTAGGTACATTTGAGAAGCATTGGGTGCTTGGCTTATTCATGAAGGTGGTGGCACTATGAGGAAATTAGAGCCAAGCTTGGATATTTTATTGATGTACGACTTCATACCAATCCTATCTCGGTAACAAGTATTTACTTCATGCATATATATAGAAATGGGGTCAACCTTGTGTAGGTTGCATCATGGCATGAATTTCTTGACTCGTTCCTGTGATACTTGTTTCCTTTCTCAAAGCATCCCAACAATGATCTCTTGTTGCTAGTTGTGATGTCTTTGATGGTTGTGTGTTTGGAGTTCATTAATATACAATAAGATTATATTAAGCCATGTGCTATGTTTTCAAGCAAAGATCTCATTGGTATATTGTATGACTCCCATTTGGATATCTTATTCTTTCCTTTTGTAACTATTTCATGTGTACATCCTTCTTTGTGGATATATATCATCATGATTGTCATCTACCTAGAATCTTATACACGTGAGAGAAGTTACATCTCTAGTTGATATCCCTATTCTTTCATGTCCACCGTTTCATTCTCTTTTTATATCCTTGGTGGCTCCGTGGTAGCATTTGTTGTATGAGTGCGTGTCTTACCTCTTTGCATCTTAGTGCACTCATGTTTGGTGAAGATTATTGTCCTCGTACTTGTCTTGACAAGCCTATTATTTCCTATCTTCATCATGGGTTGTCACAAGCTTTGATTTTTAATTTGCTATTAGTGAGCTCGTGAACCCATTTGCTTAATGTGTATGTGACCTTCTTAACTTCGTGTGTGTGGGAAGGACATGTCTTGCACCTTGTATCTCATTTACTCAAGACTATGTTGATGCTTAATTCTCATCCTTATATTAGTCTTCTCAAGTGCTTTGGCGTGTCTCTCACACATCATTTTGGTTGTGCCTATTCTTAGGTTGCCTCATTTACATGTTGCTCAACCATATGTTTGTTGCAAATGCTAGGCTTCTTTTCTTAGCTATGCTTGCTTGCAATTGTTTTGTGTTCCTATTGATTTTGGGGGAGTGATGATCCTATTTTGTGCACTTGTATCCAAATACAAAAATTCTAAATAGTGCACAAATCATGGGGAGCTTCTCTATTTTCCTTAGAACACTCCTTTGTCCAAATCATAATATTCTTTTATCCTTTTGGCTTGTTGGATCTTTTGATTACTTGCTTTACTTTGTGTTATGCAAATAAGATCAATTTGTGCCATGTGCTTTGTGCCATGTGCCTTGCTATTATGACTAGGTTCAAGTTGTATAATAGTGGATTCACTTGTGGATATCATGTTCTTATCAATAACAACCTTTTTGTGTATGCGAGTTTCTTTGTGGATGCATATCATGCTGACTATTGGCCACTTAGAACCTTTTATACACAAGAAAGTTCATATCCTTCTGTGGTATCATTTATTCCTTGTCGGCCACTTGGTTTGGTTCCTTCTAGCTCTTTTGTGGTTTCGGTAAGAGGTTGAAAGTGAGTGCTTGTATGCATTGCATATATCCTTGCGCACTCATGTGTTTTGGATGTTTTTTGGACCCATACTTGACATGATGATCACATTGGATATTCCTATTTTATCTTGTCCAAAATATGTTCTTTGGATCTTTTGAATGTTTTCCTCCCATGTTTAATCTTATTTTCATATCATACTATCCTGTTGCATTCTAGATCCTAAATATGGGTTGAGCTCCTCAATTTTTTTTCATCATGGAATATGTGCATTTGATTTCACTCACATTTTCACGATATGCACACATTAAGGAGGAACTCATACTATATTGATCTTCTAGATTTTTTCTTCCATTTTGGCATTTGTTGCCAATGGGGGAGAAGTTTAGAGGGTTTAAGATAAGTATTTTTGGAGTGCTTATTGTCATTCATGCATATCTACCCTAGTTATATGTGCTTGTTGCATGAATGAGTATATAGAGAAAGCTTCACCAAGTTTATAGCAACCAATATATGCAATGAAATTCGAAGTTCATTCACACATGCATATATTGTGGGGGAGCTTGCTCTATATATTGTGGTCTACTATCATCAAATGCTTCTGTAGTGTTTTGATGCTAGTACAATCGGTTTTTATAACATCAAGTTTCTTTGTGATACTTGATGCTATGAAAACCAACCCAAGTATTCAATTTATCCTCGGATAAATTGCATGCGTGTTTAAAAAAATTCATTATATAAACCCTCTTGTTGAGATTGTCATCAATTACCAAAATGGGGGAGATTGAAAGTGCATGTAGTCCCCATGTGTGGTTTTGGTAATTAATGACAATCCTTATGGACTAATGTTTGCATTGAGATATACATTTGAAGGTTAGTCCCATTGGAAAATGATTGAAGAATAATGGAAGACAACTCCGTTGAAGCAACAATTACATCGAGATGATCAAAATGGAGTTCATTGGAGTATCTTAAGGGTTGCCATGCTTAGAGCTATGGTTTGAGCCATAATGGATCAAGATCTTAAAAGGATGTTTTGAATGATGAATTCTAGGAGTGGCTCAAAGATATGATCTTAATGGACTCATGTGGTGAGTCATGATTGATCAAGTATTCGAGCAAGCTATTCAAGTGAAGAATTCAATATACCCTTCAAGACGTCAAGATTAAACATGGAGTAGAGATATCGGTTGACCAAGATGAAGCTCGAAGATTAAAATCCAAATGGTCAACACACAAGTGCAATTAATGTACCACACAGGATCTTGTGGTATGGATGTCATCAAGGAATGATGATGGACAAGTGAAGATGAATACAAAGCAAAGCTTTCCACATTGTGTATGGGGGAGCTACGTGAAGACTTCACCAATGTCCTGCCTTCAACTTGAGCCAAGAAGAAACATCAACATCAAGCTCAAGTGAAAGGCTCGAGTCAAAGGTATTAGTTCCTTTGGCGTTAGTGTTGTGGATTGATGACCACCGAAGAAACATATACTCTCAAGAATGGATTCTCGATGGCTATCTAGTGTAGCTCTTTTATGTTTCTTGAGTTATAGGGATCCCACACTATTAAGAGGGGATCAAAGGGGTTCGTGATGGATTTGCTCAAGTCAACATCTTCTATACACAATTCCACTCCTATCCTATATACCAAAGAAAATCCAAAGCCAAATAGGTTACCCAAATATATGATAAAAGCTTTGCATAATTTGCATCCTCCATTTTGGTTGATCTTGGGTGGTTCTCTATGTGAGGACCTGGGCTTTTTCCATAGCTTCAAAACGATCCCAAGATCATCAAAATCGGAGTCCGGATGTGAAAGTTATGCATGTTTTAGTTTTGGGGTTCCTGCTGTTTTTTTAATGTCCGGACGTCCGGTGCGCCAATCCAGGAGCAAACGGGCGGATTTCTGGTACTTACCGGACGTCCGGAAAGTGTCGGATGTCCGTTAAACCTGTTTCGCAAATATCCTGCTACATTCGTTTGATGGCGTGCTACAGCCGTCGGACGTCCGGCGGTGCCTGTTTTGCCACCGGACGTCCGGTAATCCACCGGACGTCCGACACTTTCCTGGGTAGAATTCCCCCCAACGGCCAGATTTGTGCCCATACTATAAATACCCCTTCACCACTTCGTGGAGGGGTTGAGCAACACAACTATCTTGACCCACACTTGAAGAAAAGCTCCCTCTCCTTTCGCCTACCTCAAATCTTAGATCCCGGAGAGATTTGTGAGAGTTCTTGAGAGAGATTCCACTCAAGTGAAGATCCACTCCCTCTCCCTCTCTTGACCAAAGGAATTCGTGATTTGAGCAAGTCTTGAGCATTTCCCCCTTGATCTTGTTACTCTTAGAGGTTGGAGACTCCTAGGCGGTAGGAGTGCTCCGGTGAGGAATCAACTTGTGATTTGTCCCCCGGAAAGTTTGTGAAGGTTTGGAGGCCGCCTCAAGGTCTACCACTAGTGGTTGGGAATCGCCTTCGTGGTGATATCTCAAGGAGAATAGGGTGAGCCTTCATGGCGTTGGTGTGCCTTCGTGGTAACATCCACCTCTCTAACGATGACTAGCTTCCCTCCAAGGAAGTGAACATCGGGATACGTCATCGTCTCCATGACTTCGGTTATCCCTCACCCTAACTCCTTACTTGTGGTTTACCTTGGTCACTTGACCGTGCATTCACTATTCTTGTTGTCCTCATTATATTGTGTTGGTTACCATATCGTAGAGATTATTTAGGCCAACACTTTATAGTCCGCAATTCATACTTCCTACTATTGTTCTATCTTGTGTTTAGTGTGAATTGCTAGCTTGTAACATTCATTTCCATATCTTGTAACATAACTTGTGTAAGCTTGTAGTGCTTACTTGAGTTTGCTTGTATCATTCAATTCCATATATTGTGATACAATTTGTGTAAGATTGTATTGCCTACTTGTGGGTGTGCATATTATTCATTTCCATATCTCGTGATATACATTGAGTAAGTTTGTGTAACTTACTTGTGCTTACTCATATCCTCGTTGTTCTCATCTTGTTTATGCTAAGTTGTTGGTGCACTTAGTGAGCCTAGTATATTTAGGATTTGTGCTTGAAAAGTATCCGCTTAGTTTATTTCCGCATTAGGATATAGCCAAATCCATAAAAGATTTTAAAACGCCTATTCACCCCCCTCTAGGCGACATCGTGGTCCTCTCAAGCGGGCGTCGTCATCCATGGCCATGCCGTGCTGCCCGAAGAAAACCCTCGAATGGGTGTAAAAGAAACCCCCCGCCCACAAGGGTTACAAGGAGCGGCGCGGTGGCCGCCCCCTCCGGCAGTGCCATCGATCCCAGGACTACAAGGTCCGGATACAGCGGAGGAGCCGGAGCGGCCGACAACGCATTGGCCGGACCAGGGGGCCTGGTGCAGATCGACGATGGTGCACGGAGGGCCGCCCTTAGGTCAAAGCCTGAGTTCGCGAGGCTGGCAATCCCACTGCTCGAGGATGCGATTGTTGCTGGCGTCGATGGGGACCAGGGGACGACGCGGCTACGGGCGAGCCATCGGATGAGAGGAGAGCAAGGAGCGGTGAGGAGAGTGGTGTGAATGGAGGCGTGGGCGGTGACACGAGAGAGAGGGGAGTTGGTGAGACGCCCCGTCCGTCTCCTGTGCTCTCCAAGGTGTGTTGCCAAGAGCCACGCATGGCCGCAGCGAGCCTGGCTGCCTTGAAACTGCCGATTCGGCCGTCGCTCATGAGCCTGACCTGGGACTGCTTTAAGTTCCGTGCGGCCTGAGATGTATTATGAGAGGATAACATTTTTATTAATGGAGGATTACAATTTTGTTTATCAGAGGGTGACATTTTTATTATAAGTGATGTCCTTTTTTTATAAGAGCATGTCATTTTTATTGTGGTGATGATGGCATTCTTTAAAGAGGATGACATTTTTTATTTTCAGAGGTGGCATTTTTAATTTGAGAGGTGGCATTTCCATTATTTTTAAGAGGGTGGTATTTTTTATTTGAGAGGATGGCATTTTTTCTGATTTTTTTGTTCATGGCATTTTCTCATAAAAACAATTTAAGTAGGTTTTAGGCCAATTGGGGGTCGCCATGGCCCTCCCTGCTGGCGAACGGGAGAAACGTTCGCTGGAGGATCTCTCCCCTGGCGAACAAAATTGTTCGCTGGAGGTTCCCTCTTAGCCGACGTCTCCCAGATATTGGGGTCCTTAAAAGTTCATACGATCATTCGTTACAGTATAAGCCATAGCAGGTCGAAAAACTTTAAGATCATCATCTGACCGATTATCAAAACTAGCAAAAAGACCCATGCATTACAACGGGAGAAAAATCATCACATTTGATTTGATTTAAGGCGAGTGCGTCTCTCCGCCATGCTGCAGGTTCCCACCGCGCAGGCCAAGCCGAGACACAACGTCACATTGCCCACCTCAGATGCTGCCACGTGGTCGACCTGTACCTAGACACACCCTACGACTGTTCCTCCGAAGCCATGGTGGTCTGCGTTGCGCAGAAAACATGGACCCGACGAGCTGCGAAGGCGAAGCAACGACGACGACACTCAACACGCAAGTGCTCCTCTCCTTGCAGCGGTGGCGGTGACACTCGACTCACATGAGCTCCTCTCCTGCCTGCGTCATCGGTGGGATGTGTGATGGGTGGATTCATGGATATGGGTGAGTGGGTGAGGTGAGAGAGAGAAAAAAGGTGGGCGGGTGGTGGGACAGACTAGACAAAGATGGATGCAGATGGACGATGGACAGCGTCCGCTTCGACCCAAATTGAGACGGAAATGGGTCGAAGCGGACACAAAATGGACATGCAGATGAAATGGGTATGCGTCGGACAGTGTGATGTCTACTACACAACTTATTCTTGTAGACTCGTGTTGGGCCTCCAAGCGCAGAGTTTTGTAGGACAGTAGCAATTTTCCCTTAAGTGGATGACCTATGGTTTATCAATCCGTGGGAGGCATAGGATGAAGATGGTCTCTCTCAAACAACCCTGCAAACAAATAACAAAGAGTCTCTTGTGTCCCCAACACACCAAATACAATGGTAAATTGTATAGGTGCACTAGTTCGGCGAAGAGATGGTGATACAAGTGTAATATGGATAGTAGATATAGGTTTTTGCAATAGGAACAATAAAAAACAGGAAGGTAGCAAGTAACAAAAGTGAATACAAACGGTATTGCAATGCTTGAAAATAAGGCCTAGGGTTCATACTTTCACTAGTGCAATCTCTCAACAGCGCTAACATAGTTGAATCATATAACAATCCCTCAATGTGCGACGAAGAAACACTCCAATGTTCTTATCTAGCGGAGAACATAAGATGAAATTGTTTGTAGGGTACGAAACCACCTTAAAGTTATCTTTTCCGATCGATCTATTGAGCTATTCCTATAAGTGTCACAAACAGCCCTAGAGTTCGTACTAAAATAACACCATATGATACACATCAACCAACTCTAATGTCACCTCGATACTCCAATGTCACCACAAGTATCCGTGAGTTGATTATACGATATGCATCAAAGAACTACAGATTCATAATATTCAATCCAACACAAAGAACTTCAAAGAGTGCCCCAAGATTTCTACCGGAGAAAGTAGGACAAAAACGTGCATCAACCCCTATGCATAGATTACCCCAATGTCACCTCGGGAATCCGTGAGTTGAGTGCCAAAACATACATGAAGTGAATCAATATAATACTCCATTGTCACCACGGGTATTCATATGCAAGACATACATCAAGTGTTCTCAAATCCATAAAAGTATTCAATCTGATAAAAGTGAAACCTCAAAGGTAAAAACTCAATTCATCACAGCGAGATAGAAAGGGAGAAACACCATATGATCCAACTATATTAACAAAGCTTGCGGTACATCAAGATCGTGCCAAATCAAGAACACGAGAGAGAGATCAAACACATAGCTACTAGTACATACCCTCAGCCCCGAGGGTGAACTACTCCCTCCTCATCATGGAGACCATCGAGATGATGAAGATGGCCTCCGGTGATGATTTCCCCCTCCGGCAGGGTGTTAGAACAGGGTTCCAGATGGTATTTCGAAGGTAAAGAGGTGTGCGGCGGCGGAGTCCAAGTTCTAGGGTTATTTCTGGTGGTTTCTCTATTTATAGGATTTTTTGGCGTCGGTGTCACGCTAAGATGGGCCACAGGGAGCCCCCACCCACCAGTGCACCATTAACCCTCCCCAGGCATGCCCTGATGGGTGGTGGCCACCTCGTGACTCTTCTGGCCTTCCCACGAAGCTTCTAGTGTCTCTTTTCTACAAAAAAAATCATCAAAAAGTTCCGCTGCATTTGGAGAACTTTGATTTCTGCACAAAAAACAACACCACGGTAGTTCTGCTGAAAGCAGCATCAGTCCAGGTTAGTTCCATTTAAATCATATAAAATTGCACCCAAACCATATAAATTTGTTGTAAACATGGCATTAATCCTTCATAAATTATAGATACGTTGGAGACGTATCAACATCCACAAGCTTAATTTCTGCTCGTCCTCGAGTAGGTAAATGATAAAAGAAATAATTTATGAAGTGTGAATGCTAGCATAGTGTATAAGTTTGATCAATGATAATTTCAATGACTTTTCCTAGCATCATATACCCAGGTGCTGCTACGAGTATTAGTAAGGTACACATCAATAACATGTATATCAAATATACCTTTGTTCACTTTGCCATCCTTCTTATCCGCCAAATACTTGGGGCAGTTCTGCTTCCAGTGACCACTTCCTTTGCAGTAGAAGCACTTAGTTTCAGGCTTGGGTCCAGCTTTGGGTTTCTTCCCGGGAGTGGCAACTTGCTTGCCATTCTTCTTTAAGTTCCCTTTCTTTCCCTTGCCCTTTTTCTTGAAATTAGTGGTCTTGTTAACCATCAACACTTGATGCTCCTTCTTGATTTCTACCTCCACGGCCTTAAGCATTGCGAAGAGCTCAGGAATCATTTTATTCATCCCTTGCATATTATAGTTAATCACGAAGCCTTTGTAGCTTGGTGGCAGTGACTGAAGAACTTTGTCAATAACACTATCAACTGGAAGACCAACTCCCAGACATTTTGAGTATGTGTTCACTGACAGAACTGTTCTCCTCCATCTTGCAGCTATAGAACTTGTTGGAGACTTCATATCTCTCAACCCGGGCATTTGCTTGAAATATTAACTTCAACTCTTGGAACATTTCATATGCTCCATGATGTTCAAAACGTCTTTGAAGTCCCGGTTCTAAGCCGTAAAGCATGGCACACTGAACTATTGAGTAGTCATCAGATCGAGCCTGCCAGATGTTCATAACATCTGCAGTAGCTCCTACAGCAGGTCTGTCACCTAGCGGTGCATCAAGGTCATAATTCTTCTGTGCAGCAATGAGGAAAATCCTCAAGTTACGGACCCAGTCCGTGTAGTTGCTACCATCATCTTTCAACTTAGCTTTCTCTAGGAACGCATTAAAATTCAGGGGAAGGGTAGCTCGGGCCATTGATCTACAACATAGATATGCAAAACTATAAGACTAAGTTCATGATAAATTAAGTTCAATTAATCAAATTACTAATGAACTCCCACTTAAATAAACATCCCTCAAGTTATCTAAGTGATACATGATCCAAATCAACTAACCCATGTCCGATCATCACGTGAGATGTGGTAGTCATCAATGGTGAACAACTCTATGTTGATCATATCTACTATATGACTCACGTTCGACCTTTCGGTCTCCATTGTTCCGAGACCATGTCTGTGCATGCTAGGCTCGTTAAGTTTAACCCAAGTATTCTGCATGTGCAAAATTGTCTTACACCCGTTGTATGTGAACGTAGAGTCTATCACACACAATCATCACGAGGTGCTTCGAAACGATGAACTTTGGCAATGGTGCATACTCGGGGA
Organism: Thinopyrum elongatum; assembly: GCA_011799875.1. Classification (NCBI taxonomy): domain Eukaryota; kingdom Viridiplantae; phylum Streptophyta; class Magnoliopsida; order Poales; family Poaceae; genus Thinopyrum; species Thinopyrum elongatum. The sequence goes on from CM022302.1 coordinate 534,861,256, forward strand.
GAACACTTTTATCTTGAAATTTAGTGAAGGGATCATCTTATAATGCTACCGCCATTCTAAGCAAAATAAGATGCATAAAGGATAAACATCATATGCAATCAAAAATATGTGACATGATATGGCCATCATCATCTTGTGCTTTTGATCTTCATCTTCAAAGCATCGTCATGATCTCCATCGTCACCGGCTCGACACCTTGATCTCCATCGTTGCGTCGTGGTTGTCTCGCCAACTATTGCTTCTACAACTATCGCTAACGCATAGTGATAAAGTAAAGTAATTACATGGCGTTTGCATTTCATACAATAAAGAGACAACCATAAGGCACCTGCCGGTTGCCGATAATTTACAAACCATGATCATCTCATACAATAACATATATCACATCATGTCTTGACCATATCACATCACAACATGCCCTAAAAACAAGTTAGACGTCCTCTATTTTGTTGTTGCAAGTTTTATGTGGCTGCTACGGGCTTCTAACAAGAACCGTTCTTACCTACGGCTAAAACCACAATGGTAATTCATCAAGTTTGCTGTTTTAACCTTCTTCAAGAACCGGCCATAGTCAAATTCGATTCAACTAAAGTAGGAGAAACAGACACCCGCCAGTCACCTTTATGCAAAACTAGTTGCATGTCTGTCGGTGGAACCGGTCTCATGTACGTGGACATGTAAGGTTGGTCCGGGCCGCTTCATCCCACAATACCGCCGAATCAAAATAAGATGTTGGTGGTAAACAGTATGATTATCACCGCCCACAATTCTTTGTGTTCTACTCATGCATATCATCTACGCATAGACCTGGCTCGGATGCCACTGTTGGGAAACGTTGCATGGAAAACAAATTTTTTTTCTACGGCCACGCAAGATCTATCAAGGAGATTCATAGCAACGAGAGGGGATAGTGTGTCTACGTACCCTTGTAGACCGTAAGCGGAAGCGTTTGACAACGCGGTTGATGTAGTTGAAATTTCTTCGCGATGCAACCGATCGAGTACCAAACGTACGGCACCTCCACGTTCAGCACACGTTCAGCTCGGTGACGTCCGCGCCTTCTTGATCCAGCAAGACGTCGAGGTAGTGGATGAGTTCCGGCAGCACGACGGTGTGGTGACGGTGACGGTGAAGTTATCTCCGTAGGGCTTCGCCTAAGCACTACGAAAATATGACCGGGGGTGTAAACGGTGGAGGGGGGCGCCGCACACGGCTAGGCAATTGTCTGTTGTGTGCTAGGCGCCCCCTCCCACATATATATAGGTGGGAGGGAGGGAGGATCAGCCAAGGGGGGCGCCCAAGTAGGGGGAATCCTACTTGGGGTCTCTCCCAAGCCGCGCCCCCCTTTCCTTATTTGGAGCGCGGGAGGAAGGAAGGAGGAGGTGGCCCCCCTCCCCCCCCTTTCCTTTCTCTCCTGAGGAGTGAAAGGCAGGAGGGGCCACCCCTCCCCTTTCCTTCCCCCTAGGTCCGGCCAGCCATGGGAGGGGCGTACCAGCCCCTTAGTGGGCTGGTCTGTCCCCTCCTTTGGCCCATAAGGCCCATAACTTCCCGGGGGGCTGCCCGGAACCCCTTCTGGTGACCCGATAACTTCCCGATACGTCCCGAAACACTTCCGGTGTCCAAATACCATCGTCCTATATATCAATCTTTACCTCTCGACCATTTCGAGACTCCTCGTTATGTCCGTGATCTCATCCGGGACTCCGAACAATATTCGGTCACCAAATCATATAACTCATATAACACTATATCGTCAACGAACGTTAAGCGTGCGGACCCTACAGGTTCGAGAACTATGTAGACATGACCGAGACATCTCTCCGGTCAATAACCAATAGCGGAACCTGGATGCCCATATTGGCTCCTACATATTCTACGAAGATCTTTATCGGTCGAACCGTTATGACAACATACGTAATTCCCTTTGTCCATCAGTATGTTACTTGCCCGAGATTCGATCGTCGGTATCTCTATACCTTGTTCAATCTCGTTACCGGCAAGTCTCTTTATTCGTTCTGTAATACATCATCTCGTAACTAACTCATTAGTCATTTGCTTGCAAGGCTTCTTATGATGTGTATTACTGAGAGCCCAGAGATACCTCTCCGATACTCAGAGTGACAAATCCTAATCTCGATCTATGCCAACTCAATAAACACCTTTGGAGATACCTGTAGAGCATCTTTATGATAACCCATTTACGTTGTGACGTTTGATAGCACACAAGGTATTCCTCCGGTATCCGGGAGTTGCATAATCTCATAGTCGAAGGAATATGTATTTGACCTGAAGAAAGCAATAGCAATAAACTGAACAATCATTATGCTAAGCTAACGGATGGGTCTTGTCCATCACATAATTCTCCTAATGATGTGATCCATTTATCAAATGACAACACATGTCTATGGTTAGGAAACCTTAACCATCTTTGATCAACGAGCTAGTCTAGTAGAGGCTTACTAGGGACACGGTATTTGTATGTATTCACACATGTATTTAAGTTTCCGATCAATACAATTCTAGCATGAATAATAAACCTTTATCATGAATAAGAAAATATAAAATAACAACTTTATTATTGCCTCTAGGGCATATTTTCTTCAAAAACTTGTTGTTCGACCAAGCACGAAGAAAGAGAGGTCACTTCTCTATATATATGTTCATGACGATCTTGTGTAATGGTTCCTTCATTGCTATATGTAGTAGCTAGCGTCGAGTTGAATGGAAAACATTAAATAAAAATGAAACCCTAAATGTAAAATAATTGAAGGGTAAACAGAAAAATAAAAAAGGGAAACACAATATGAAAACCCCTAAAGCCCTCCTTAAAAAAAAAAAAACCCAGCACATGGCTGCCTTTTTAGTCCCGGTTGGTGTAAAAGTCTTCCTGCCTGGGCGCCCCACAGCGGCCACGTGGAGCACTTTAGTCCCGGTTCGTAAGCCAACCGGGACTAAAAGTAATGGGCATTAGTTCCGATCGTTTTGTTCCGGTTCCAGAACCGGGACTAAAGGTCCTCTGTAACCGGGACTGATGCCTTGTTTTCTACTAGTGGACTACTTTGACTGTACAATCTTTTTTTTTTGCGGGGGGACTATACAATCTTATTAGGCTTTTATACGTCTTTTTTTGATTACCTTATTGTTTGATTCATTTTTTTTTGCAGGTTTCGCAAACCGGGAGATCATGCCTATATGTATTCTGAGTTGCTGGCCGGCGGCGGATTATAAACTAGCGTGACGGACGATGGCAGATTATAAACTAGCGTGAAGTATTCGGTCGTGGCTACGCAAATCGGGTGCATGTGATGTGCGTTTCTGGCCGGCCGTGGATTGATGAACTAGCGTGGCTAGCTTTGTCCAAGAGAATCAATCAGGGAAGTCTATTTTTGCTCGATCAGGCAGATCGAACTATATAGCTTTGAGGTGCCCTCAGCATGCATTATCCTTTGAGTGGAGTTATGTTCGTCAGGGTTTAATCTGTTGGGGGGTGGTCGCCGGCGAGCTGGGATGAGCTCGGATCAGCTGGCTGTCCAACAAAAATGTGGTTCGCCGGCTAGCTTGGTCACGTTGCAAAGGCTGACGTCGCGGCCGCATTTGGTTCAAATGCGATTAAGTTGAGTGCACGCATGTACAATTGCATTACCACGTGAGTTCGTCATCTTGGGCGTTAGTTGTGCCATTGATCGAAGGCTCATGGAATTCCGGAGATAGCCATCGAGTCCCTGTGTTTCATGTTCACATGTACACAAACATTTGTGTGTTTGTGCGCACACGCACGTTTTCTTGAGCTCAAATGTAGCTATAAGAACTTTGACAATATAGTTATTGAAAAATACTGTGGAAACTATAACCATTTAAAAATAGGCATTGGAATAACCGTTGGACAATAATTATTGTCAAACTATAATCTATAATAATAATAATGATATAAAAAGATTTAAAAAGGCAGATCCAATCAATCTCGACCATTAATTCATGTCAATCCGACGATCAAGATTGCTTCAGTGACGAGCGCTCAACATGTTTAACTTAAAATAAATATTATACCAAATATTAATATCAGCGATAATCATATAATTATCGTGTAATTAATATCTTACCTAATACCAACATGTAATTAATCTTATACCTAATATCAACGTGCAATTAATATTTTACCAAATCTCTAAAAGTATATTCTACTACCAAATATGAACGTGCATTGAAACATATGCATTTATACTAGTCATAAAAAATATCTGTTGGAGTATAGCTATTGGACAATTAATATTGGAATATAGCCGTTGGACAACTAATAGTCCCGCGATCATTGGTATAATATAGCCGTTGGACAACTAATAGTCCCGCGGCCGTTGGTATAATATAGCCGTTGGACAACTAATAGCTGTTGGACAACTAATAGTCCCGTGGCCGTTGGTATAATATAGCCGTTGGACAATTAATATATTCCAACGGCTATATTTTTAGTAATAAGGCTATAAATACAACAGCTATGTATTCATTTTCAAACAACGAGAGAGAGAGCCAAGTCTACATTTTTCAGTGTGATCTCCGCTATAGTTCGATCTTGGACTTCTCCACCCTGAGATTTTAGTGTGATCTTGGCCAGTAATCCTCCGTCGATTGGTTGGTGCGCTGCTCTGCTCTCTTCCTCTCTTGATCCATCATGACATATATGAACTCTCTTCATGTCTTCACATTCCACTTTTTTGTGCTGCAGGTGGCCAGGCTAAGACGATGTCTCCGTCTTGTGGAAGATGCACACGGCGCGATGAATACAACTACAAAAATTCGGAGGATGAAAATAAACATTTCTTGGTGCTTATGTTGGGTGATTTCCAACAACAGATGGTAACTAATATCTATTCTTAGATTTAGTCCCACTACGGAATGCATGTTTTGTTTCTTATGCGTTTAGGCACTAGCTACTTTCCTAAGCATTCAACATGTTTCCTTGAAGCGTGTTTGGACCTTGTTCATGAACTATATAGTTTCAGCAGATATAATTTTAAATTTTTGTGTGCAGATAATCCCAAAAGAGTATGTGCGATGCCTGAAAGGCGAGATCCCGGGTGAGATCAACCTAGAAACTCGCAACAGGGACAGTTACACGATTAAGGTTGCCAAGTACCAAGAAAAGCATGTTCTTACAGCGGGTTGGCCCCAATTCGTCGAGAACTTCCATCTACAGTTGGGTGATTCCTTACTATTCAGATACAATGGAGACTCTCTGTTTAGTATTGTAATTTTCGATAAGCTTGGCCGTGAGAAAGCATCATCTGTTCTTGTCGATCCTTTTCCACCACAAGTCCAAGGAAGACACAACGAAATCGGGTGAAGTATCTAGCTAGTCTTCAATTATTATATATGTACGATACCATTTCATAGGGCAAGACCAAATCTCACTTCAAATGGATTTTGCACTGCAGGTCTGCTAGAAAAATGAAAGCACTTTGTGAAACATGTGAAATCTGGGATGAACATCACTATATGAACTTGGACGATGAAAAGAAATATTTTTTGATGTGTATGATGGGTGATTTCCAAGATAAGATGGTAATTCATATTCAGAACAGTACCACTCCCTTAGGTCATGTTATTTTGTTGTTTCTCATGAGCCCAGCTGTGTTTTTCTTCGTTCTTCTACTTTTAAATTATGTGTACCATGTGTAGTTATTGCATCATCGTGGAACCTTTTCCAGTTAATTTGATGACTAGATTTAAGCCTGCATGGTAGCACATTCAATATGTTAGTTCGCCGAAACATTCCGAGTGGTTTGGTTGCTGTTTCATTTTTTATCTTGTTTACAGACTGTTCTTTCAACCAATATAATCTCTTGAAACATGCTTCCGCAGATCATCCAAAAGGAATTTGTTCAGCGTTTCAAGGGAGAGATCCCAGGAGAGATTGAACTTGAAACAAAGAATAAATGTCGATACAAAATTGAAGTTTACAAGAACCAAGAAGAGCAGCTTGTGCTTGCAGCGGGATGGGGGAGTTTCGTACAGAAGTTTAGTCTAGAGATGCGTGACAGAATAATATTATTCAGATACAATGGGAACTCCCGGTTCAGTGTCATAATCTTGGATGAACTTGGGCGTGAGAAGGCTTCATCCGTTGTCAATCCGCTCCCGCCTCGTGCACTCGAAAGGCACACAAATGGTGCTGAAACCGTGAGCCAACATCCTTCTGATGGTCCCGTGGACTGCTCTCATCCGCTCATGCTAATGCCACCGCCTGCTCACTTTCATCATCAGCAGCAGGCCACCCTAATGCAGCCTCCCCTGAATCATTCCTCCTCCAAGTCATCAGCTGGTATAAAAATAGCAAAAAACATATTCTCCCCCTTTTAACAAACATCTCGCTTTTATACCTGTATTTATCAGTTTCTGTTTACACACACAGGAGAAGGAGATGGCTCTTTCTCGTCACATGATCATGTCCGGAATGCACTTGGTTTCAGGCGCGTTGTTAGAAGAAATCCAGCCTCATCTCAGAAGCAGCAGAAGAAGGATGGTTATATTACCACGGATAAGACCAAGCTAACCTCTGCTCAGAAGCAGCAGGTGAAAGACATGGTCCAGACTATCCGTTCCCGCAGAAGTGGCATAACCATCTTTGTTGCTCTGATTGGCAAGGCCAATGTTCATCCAGGATTCTCCCTCGTGAGTAGCTCCCTCCATATTTATTTGTTGCTTCGACCATGCACATTCAAGTCTGTTAACTTGCTTCTCTTTATGGACAAACACACTACACTATTTTTTATGCTGTAATAGTATTCATAACTGGTCATACCTCAGTTTACAATTACATGCAATATTATTTTACTTCTAACCTACTACCTCTTTGGTTTTAATCTGTAACAGACTGTCCCAATCATGTACGGGCAGGAACATTTTGGAGATGGGAAAGTCATCTGTTTCCAGCTAGGTGAGAAGAAATGGAATGCGAGCTTCAGCGGTTCGCGCAAGTATTATCGGATCGAAAGCGGATGGAGGAGGTTTGTCCAGGACAACTGTTTGAAGAAGGGTGATATCTGCCTCTTTGAGCCGTTGAGCAACCAGGGGAGTACCATGGAAGTCCATATCATCCATGTGAATGATGACAATTGACTGGTTGTTATGCCATATTGCTGCTTTGCCGATCTCCCTAATGGCGGTTGTTCTTTTGGTGATGTGGGGTTTAAGATTTATGTAGGCTAGTAGAGTCATGGTTATACTAATTAGCTGATCCCTACTTAACCTGCATAATGATGGAAGTTATTTACTGCAACCTACAGTTTGGTTCAACTTCGAATTAGTGATGTCAGTGTCGAATTTAATACTGGTTTAGTTTATTGGTTTCTGATTTTCTGGACTCCTTTCCTTCAAATCTGACATGTCAGCCGTGCCTCTTGTTGCTATGATTCTTCTTTTGTGTTTCTTTTTTCTTGGTACATTGGTGGAAGGAAATAACTGCAAAAGCCATCTCATCCTAAGGTAACATAAGAATTGGAAATGTCATGATTATTTCACTGATTTATGCATACCTAGCTCCAAAGTTCAATGTGCCTCGCTGATCTATGCACTGCCGTGCTTGTTAATTCACCAACTATACAAGAAGAGGGTGGCATAAGAGAGGTCACGTTGCAGAATATGGATGTATCAATAAGTCATTTCATCCAAATAAGCTCAAAAGAAACGTCCTTTAAGACCTTCTTGGAGGACCTTAAGCAAAAAATAACTGAGCTTTCATCTCTTACTAGCTAAATAGCCATGCGTTGCCACGGGAAAACAAGCAAATTATGTGCCGATCGTTTAATTCTATTTTTTTAAATGCATAGGGCGTAACATATGTCTAGTTTTCACTACATAGCTATAAGCGTGAATGCATTTCTTTTCCTCCCTCTCGGCCATCATGTGCACCAAACCATTTCTCCTTCGCTACCTTCTGAATCAAAGCTATGGAGTGACAAAGATATGCATAGAGACATTTATTATGACATTCTATTTCACGAACACATGTACCAAATGTTTGATCTGTTTACATCACCATAACTTCGACAATTTTTTTTCACTTCCCCTTGTCTTGCAGACCCTCGTGCATGTTCTCACACACACCAACAATGCCCATCCTATTAGCCACCTGATAAGATAATTGGAATCATTAGCATTGTCTATATCAATAAGGATATGAGTAACAGATAATCGAGAACAGGGGTTATGAGACCTTCCCTTTAAAGTGTTAGGAAGAGATGTAACGCATAACCTATATAGTTTGATGGCTGATGTCTAATTCTAACTTTTTAATCCAGGATATGTTCAAAAGTACATCATGCACTGCACAATTTCATGTTGCCTTCAAAACTATGCTCCCCGCAAAAAAGAAACTTGTGCTCTCCGCAAAAAAAGTGGAATGCCCTGCCAAAAATAACTCGATCAGTTTCACACATCATATTCAATGATCCCATTGGGTATTTTGAGTCTTCATGGCTGTTTTTGCATTTTCTCAATTGCTTTCATGCCTACTTAAGAGATTATTCTGTCTTGGTCGCTAGATAAATTTCCTCAACCGAGGAAAAGAAATAAAGTCAGAACTCTGCATGACCTGGCAGAAAGGAAAGCAGGGAAGGCAGCCGATGGCGACGAAGTCCTGCGTCATGTCCTCCTTGGCCAACATGACGACAAAGCCTCTTCCTCGGTTGCGCCTCTTGGGAATATTACCCTGTCCCACGTCATCTAATCTTGACGGGGTGCTGTAGTGGAGCGAGCGTAGGTTTCAAAGGCGTCATGGAGATGGTGGAGTTAGATCCTTCGACATTCGAAGACATCTGGGATATGACGACTCTGTGCACATCGGTCAAGCCATCCTCGGATGAAGAGTCTCCTCGGTTGCAGGCTGACTGTCTCCTCGGTTGCGGGCTGACTGTCTCCGGTCTCCTCCGATGGCTCTGACTTTCTCCAGGTGCACGAGCCTGCGGTCTCTGGGATAGTGGGTAGCCCGGCGTATTCATAGCCATTGGTGAGGGAGATTATCATTCCCTCACTGCTTTCGCTGTCCAAGAGTGAAACGATGTCAACTAGGTTGGTGCCCTCTTCGGAGTCAGAGTCGTCGATGTTGCGGTTCTTTGTTGTGTGCGTGATGAAGAAGTTGCTGCAGGCCATGGCAACAAAGTGTGAGGTCGGGGTGGGCTCGTGGAACGCGTGGAGTCACCGCAACACCTAGCCCTCGACACCAAGGTTGGGAGTGTCTGGGCTGTTGGTGTGTCGCCATCCTTGGAGTCAGAGGTTAGCGACGAAAATGTGTTGTTCTTTATGCAAATGTTTCTGTGCGATCTGCTGGATCGGTGGCAAGTACATGCGGAGGTCTCCGTGGTCGTTAGTGGTAAAGGCCACGGCGCCGATTTAGATGTTGGTTGATGTTGACGTGGCCCACCTCGTCGGCGGTGAAAGTGAGTGAGCCAAAGGTGAGGCTCTCCCTTGATGGGAGATCGACGAAGGCTAGGGAAGATTTGATCTGAGATCGGTCTCCAGCTGGCGCAACCCGTGCCTAGTGCGCCAACTGACGGTACAAAAAAACGTCAGATCCATTAGTAGGGGTCTTGGCGTACTTGGAAGTCTCAGAGCGGAGGTCGTGCGGGTGATTTACCCAAGTTCAGCCCCCTGTGAGTAATACCCTACATCCTGCTCATGTTTTTTATTCATGGTAAAGGCCACGGCCCAGAGGTTTGGTTTGCTCTTTTCTTTCTCCCCACGGGTTTGTTTTTCTCTTCTCCTCTTTCTATGTTTCTGTTTGCCGATGATTTGCCCTTGCTGCGGCCTCGTGCCTTGTGAGCTAAACGATTAATTCTCTAGCTGTAGATGGCTGGTGCAGCTGACCTGCTTTTACAGATGAGCTGCATAGGAAAGAACTGGAGACCATGCTGACTTGGTTCTGCTTGATCCAGAGGTTGGTAATATTGCGCCTAGTGCTACCTTTGTACATGTGTAGTTCCATTTTCTTGCATTGGCCAAGTTTTCGGTGTTTTGTTTGTCTGTTTCTAGGGGAGTCATATGTAAGCACAGCTTCCTCCTGAGGCAGCTAAATAGCTACATCCCACGCTTGTTGAGGGCAATGTTTTCATGGTGTATAATAGTTATCCATTGTTGTTGACGTATAATAGTTTTGTCCTAGCTATATAATTTGAAATATTAGGACGTTTGGATATTGGTTTTTCTTATGCGTTACGTTTTGTTCTTCGTTATGTACACGCATGTGTGCATTGGGTCTGATGCTTCACAACCCTGTTCACGCAGGGGCGCGTTGGCCGGATGTGCATCTGGTGAGCTCATGTGTGATTTGTTCCCTTGGCAGTGTGGTTTGATGGGGGACATTGTGGGGCGCGTTCATTGGCTGGTCTTGCTTAGATGCAGAGTGGTATCACGTACCCAACTTCTTGGCATCGCTTGCATTGGCCAGTTATTGTGTTTTCGAATGCTCGGGCTTTCGGATGTCGCTGGGTATTCAGAAAGCTTTCGTTGGCTAGATGCGCATTGAGTTAGTTAGTGCGTGATTTATTTTCTGGGTAGTGGGGTTTGATGGGGGTGATGTGGGGCGCATTTTCCGGTTGGATGGCTCGGATGCAAAGGGGCATCACGTACCCGGCCTCTTGCCATCGATGGCCCTTGCCGGCTATCATGTTTTGAAATGCCTGGTCTGCTTTTGGATGCTGCTAGATCTACCAGGCTGGTGTGCTCGGGAATATATACCCGTGGTTTGGATTCAGTGGGATCTAGCCAGCTCGGTTTGAAGTCCTTCCGTCCTTCCTTGGGTGGTCATTATAAGGTTGTCGTATGCTTTGTGGGTGGCGCTAGCAGATTAGTGCCGTAGCTGGCCGGCTGTTTACCTGATTCTAGTCTGCTTCCTTCATTCGTACCCGGCTCGTGGACGTATGGGCCTCTGGTTGTTCCGTAAGGTTGTCATATGCTCTGTGGGACTGTTAGCGGTTGCTTTGATAGTTACCGCTTGGTTTTCTTCTGGTCGATTTGTCTGCTTTTTGCCTCTCGGGCTGTTGGCCGTGTGGGTCTGTTCTGGTTCGGAGAGGGGGTGTGTGGCCTTATTGGTCCATCCTCGATGTTTGCTTAATGGCACCCACTAGCACGCTGGTCGGCGCGTGATCGATCGGGGTGGCGCTGCCCTTGCCCAGATGAGTTTTCCATTCGGAATGACACATGAAAAATGAAACTGATCGAGCCGACCAGAACATCCATGGGAGCCATCATCGACGCACGCCGTGTGAGGCTGGGTTGCCCAGCCAGTGTCCTTAGGCCCGTGTCGCGCTGCTTCGCTCGCGTGAGCCTTGTGTGTGGGTCCTGTCCACTAATAAGATTGAATAGAATATGCATGATGTGATATTAATCGTCCTACCCATTTTACGAAGATGGTGCATAGAGTTCACTCGACCCAGAGTCTCCATATGTGCCAGCTGACAAGGGTCCCTGTGCTTAGCTTGTCGTGAGATGGCGTTTGTGCTGCGCAAGAAAGAAATGCCTAATGTGCTTTAGTCTGCCCAGGGTCATTTGGTGATGCGAAAGAATGTTAGTCTTCTGCAAATCATTTGACACAGAGGAAAAGTGAGCAGAAAAGTTCATTAGATGTTTACGAGTGGCCACGCTTTGGTCATCATGAAGAGCTTCTTCATCCTCACTTTGGTCTTCTTATTCGTCCCCATTGTCTTCATCCATGGTTGGAACATGAGATCCGCACATTCAAGGCATACCTGATCAGCCGCTTATTTGCATTAACGCTGGCTGACTGGTTGTCTGCCAACCTTGCAGTCACACCTGGTTAGAACCCAAGAAGCTTCTGGCGATCTTAGTCCAACACGTGGTTCCGCCTTCCCCATTTATTTAAGTCAGCTAGACAGGGCCCCTCCGACCCCTACCTTTTTTTTTTGAAAAAGGGGAAAGCGCACAAAGCGCCAACTGATTCATTCCAAACCGGGCTCAAGTACATGTGACAGCATGAATTACATAATCTTGGCAATCTAACTGATGCAAAAGAGAAAGAAAACTACAGGCAGATTGCCTATGAGCCTGGTTATTGCACGCACAGACAGGCTCCCCAGCAGAAAAAAGAGCCTGATGAGCACAATCGTGCGCAACACCATTAAGGTCTCTCTTAACATGATAAACAGAAGAATTTATTTTGATGGTGTTGCAAAAGAAGACCGCCAATTGATGCCTAATGTCCCATCTAACATTAGGAGAAGTAATGTTCCTAGCAGCAGTAGCTTTGGCGAGAGTGAGATTGTCAGTGAAGAAGGTTGCACCCTGTATATTTAGTTGCTTGGCCACCCTTGCTGCAAAGTTAAGAGCAGACGCCTCTGCTATCAAAGGAGAGGTGGTTTGTCGTGTGGACGCCTGTATCATGATCTTATTGTTGACTTCGCCACCAGGAAGATCAAGGAAGACACCAATTCCTGTTGCCTGCTGAGAATGAGCTAATATGGATTGATGCTTCCAAGTAGCATCAGAGAAGATTCTTGGACCTGCACAGAGGAGATCAGAAGAGAGAGTAGCACCTTGACCTGGCCATCCATGCTGCACCCCCAAAGGAGTGATGCTTTGCTGTTGTTCCCATTTTATTGATAGAGTAATTGCTGCCTCCATTTGATGCACCTGATAAGGAACCCTGTTCTTTCTCTGAAAAAGACAATCGTTCCTGGCCTTCCATGTACACCACAAAAAGGTTAAAACATTTTGCATAGAAGCATAAGGATGATTCATAGATAATATGTGCTGTAATAAAGATTGAATGGTGTCATGGCCCTGCACAAGAACATCTGTCTTTAAAAACCAAGGGGAAGAATACCAAGCTGCTCTAACAAAAGGGCAGAGAAAGAATAGATGAAATTCATCTTCAGGTTGATCACATCTGCAACAGGTTTGACTAATATGTACAGATAATCTGCTAGCTCTCATACCTGTTGGAAGTGCTTTCCTAATTAATCTCCAAGCAAAAGTTTTGATTCTTGGGGGAATGGATCTGTCTTTCCAAACCTGCCGAAGTATGCTTTTTGTTTGTTGGGAAATCTGAGTTGGTTGATTGGCTGGTAAAACCTGCATATCCTGCAAACAAATCTTGTACGTACTTTTTGAATTGCATTTACCATTAGGAGTAAGATCCCATCATAGAATGTCAGGCCCATCATCCTGGAGAATCGGAGTTTGAATGATGGCTGATGCAACGGGTTCAGAGAAAAGCTGGTGAATGAGGGGTTCATTCCAAGATTTCTGGTTGGGGAGCCAAAGGTCAGCCACTTTGGCCGGATAGATGTAGTTTGGTGGCTGAATGATAAGGTGGTCATACATCAAGGCCCAATGAGTGCACCAAGGGGTGCTCCATAACGAAATATTACCCTGTGTAATATGATAAAAGGAATGAGCCTTTAGTTTGGGGAGCATTTTTAAAATTGATGCCCAAAAGCAGATTTAGGGAAGTTAGAGCTTGCTACCCAAATGGAGGAGTCTCTGAAATATTTGGATTTGAGAACGAGGTGAAGATGAGAGTTAGGAGTGTCCGCAATTCTCCAAGCAGCAGCAAGAATGAGACCCTGGTTCATAGCCTGCAAGTTTCTAATGCCTAATCCTCCTTCCTGCTTTGAAGTACAGATGTCCTTCCAAGCTCTAAGACATAGGCTTTTTGACTGCTTACCTTCGGTAACCCCTGCCCACCAAAAGTTCTAATAATGGCAGTAAGTTTTGCAATGAACTTTTTAGTAAAGAGGATGTTTGACATATAGTAGACAGGAATAGCAGAAAAAACAGATTTAATGAGTTCGAGCCTTGCAGCATGAGAGAGAACATTAGCCTTGTAGGCTGGAAGCTTAGCAACAGATTTATCCAGAACAAAATTATAAGCTGCAGTTCTGTTCTTAGCAGGTAGGATGAGAGGATGACCAAGATGAGTAAAAGAAGCATCCATGTCATTAACAGGGAATATAGCCTTAATATTCTGAATCAAAGTAGGATTAACATTAGCACTAAAAAGGATAGCCGATTTGGTCCAATTAGGAGTCTGACCTGAGACATAACAAAAATGAGAAATGATTTGGGCCATGGAGTTTGCTTCCTGCCAACTTGCTTTACCACACACCAGAAGGTCATCTGCAAACAACAAAGAGTGAATAGGAGGGCAATTTGGTCCAAGCATAATTCCTTCCAAACTGTTTGCAGCCATGGCTTCATTGAGAGCCATAGAAAGCTCATTAATGGCCAGAACAAAAAGATAAGGGGACAGGGGGCACCCCTGCCTGATGCCCCTAGAGCTCCTGAAGCGCTGAAAAGCCTGCCCGTTAATAGTGACAGAGAAAACGGGAGAAGATATGCAAGCGTAAATTAGATTAATAAAATGAGGATGCAACCCTTTACGAGCAAGAGCCGAAACAATGAAGTTCCATTCAATACGATCAAAAGCTTTAGCAAGGTCAATTTTCAACATAAAAGCTTCAGCCTTCCAAGACTTAAGCGCGAAAGAGTGAGTAATTTCCTGAGCAATGATAATATTATCACTAATCCTTCTACCCTCTATAAAAGCTTGTTGAGTTGGGTCGATGTAATCAGGCAAGAGAGGCTTAAGTCTATTGGCAAGAGTTTTAGCGATAATTTTATAAATGACATTGCAGAGACTAATAGGTCTATAATCAGTGGGGACCTCAGGAACTAGCTTCTTGGGAATAAGGGCAATGTTAGTGTCACTGATGTGTGAAGGGAGAATACCTGTATGATAAAATTGTCTTACCAAGGTAGTGACATCATCCCCAATCCACTCCCAAGTGGCATGGTAGAATTCGACATTGAATCCATCTGGTCCTGGAGAAGCATTTAATTTCATATCCTTGAGTGTGTTCAAAATTTCTTCCTTATCTGGAATGGAGTACATGTTATTATTCGAGTCAGTGGGCATCTGAGTTGCCAAGTATGGCCTGCCAGCATCATTGTTAGTAGAGGAGAAGATATACTCGAAGTAATTCACAAAAGTATTAGCAATGAACTGAGGTTTGAAATGAGTAACATTATTCTCATCTTTAATGGAAACAATTGTATTTCTTCTCCTCCTCTTAAGCACTGCCTGTTGAAAAAATCTAGTGTTCCTGTCACCATCTTTGGCCCAACTTTTTTTAGCCCTTTGCTTATAAAATTGATTAAGCTTAATAAGGTTCTGCTCATACCTAGTGATAAGAGTGTTTTCCAACCGGTGATCTTGTAAATGGATGGGCATCATCTGTATTTGATTTATTTGACCTTCAATGTCTTGCAGCTCTTGTTGTATTGGCTTCTTCTTCTTACACCATCTTCTTAGTGATCCTGCAAGAGAGTTAGTCCTAGCAGAAAAAGGAGCAGCTCTAGTTCTATTCCAAACAGCCTTAGCATGATTATGAAAATCTTTTTCCAAAAGCCACCAGTTTTCAAATTTAAAAGACTGTTTGGGACGTTGGAATTGACCGTCAGTAGATATCAAAATGGGAGCATGATCACTTAAAATAATAGGCAAATTGAGCACTTTAGTGTTCGGGTAAAGCATACACCAATCAGGATTAACAAGGCAGCGATCAAGGCATTGGTAAACAGGATTGGAAGTATGGTGCCTATTACGCCAAGTATACGCAGGGCCACTGTAACCAATATCGAAAAAACCACAATTCTTGATTAAAGCACGAGAAGCAGACATACAACGATAATTAACATTGGCATTACACTTGTCCATATCGTACAAAAGCTCATTCAGATCACCCATGCAGATCATAGGTTTGCCTAGGTTATGATACACAAAATTTGCTACCTGATCCCAGATGGTTCTAGTTTGACGGTGGTAGGGGTCACCATATATACACACTAACCCAAAATCCATACCCGAGGCCCTATGAACTACATTAGCTAAGATAGCATAAAAGGTAGCACTATGAACAGAAACTTGCAGCTCATCATTCCACATCAGCCACAATCCCCCAGACGATCCTCTCGAAGGAACTACAACATAATCAAAGATGTCAAAACGGTTCAGCAAATCACGAGAAGTAACTTTAGAAGATTTAATTTCAGAAATGAAAGTTACCTGAGCTTTTGTGGATCGAATGAGATTAGCCAGGAACATCATGCGCTCATTGCCAAGGCCCCGGCCCATGCCTCGGCAATTCCAAGCTATGGCTTTCATGGCGCCCGAGGCGCGTTGGGGCCATGCGCCGCTGCCCTATCAATGTCCATGTTTTCTGCCATTTGATCTTGCTGCAGATCCAGTGTATCAGCCTTTCGAGTGGTGCTATAGTGAGCTTGATCTTGAACCTGGGTTGAAGCATTGATGCCACCACCACTGCGGTAATCATCAACACTGGGAGGCGAGAAAGCACCCTGGCGGGAGCTGACTATTCCAGAACTACTAGTCGGCGACAGAGAGCGCCGGGGCCATGGATCATCGCTCTCTCCCGCATCATCGCCCAATGGCACAGAGTATCGACCAGCTTGAGAAGAAGAGGGGCCCAATACGCCTCCTAACATCGAGCTCCGGCCTCCACGCAAAGGACTGCGAACAACCATCGGGTGGGTAAAGCGATGGTGTTTGCCAACAGCAGGACCATTCCAATTGCGAGGAGTCCGAGTCTGATCAGCATGCAGATTTCCATGTCCGGCGGGCGGAGGAACATCCCAGCCACTGACTCTAGTACGAAGTTGACTCCCCTGAATGGCAACATTGACTGTAACCTGGGAGTTCTTTTCTGGAGGCAGAGGATTGGTAGGTGGGCCTCCAGTGCTAACTCCACTGGTGGTAGCCAAAAGACGACCTGGAGATTGGCCCCCATCATGAATGGATCCACCGAGATCAGACCCGAGAAGGGCCTGGTCAACTTGTAGCTGCACTGCATGCGATGGCGGCTTCTTAGCTGGCGGCGGAGGCGCTCCAAGGATGGAAGCACTAGTACGTTTCGAGCTGGGTCTGGGAATTTGGTGGAGGTGTGGAACTACTTGGGTATGGTTCCCTGCTTGTGCGTGAAGAGCCACACTCTCTGTGGTAGGCACCACTTCCTGGATGTTTTGAGTTGGTGGGTTGGAATTCTGCAAAACCCTTGCCAGCTCTAGATTAACTGAGGTATCAATCTGCCCAATATGCACGTTGGATGCTGTAACTGTACCCTTATCCCTCCGTTCCCCTCCAGGAAAGGTGTTAGTTTGATGAACAGTGCAATATTTCTCCGTTGGCCAATTCTCTGTCAGTTGTTGACAAGAGGTAGAACCAGCTTCAAGTCTCTTGATCTGTTCATTGATCTTTCTCAACGATAATTCTTTATGATGCTGATACTGAGCATGCTGCACTGACTTCCCTTTTCCCATTGATTCTTGTCCGACCCCTTTCTTCCTCCATCTTTTTTTTGTAAAAGGTTATTAAACCCCCGGCCTCTGCATCAATCGATGGATACATCCATCTTTATTAATTATTCCACAAAGGTATGACAAGAAAATACATCAAGCCACCCGAAGCCATCACTCACACCTACAAACTCGATAATGTGGAGTGCTCTCACCCAGCATATCTAAAACCAGTGTCGTCGCCGATCCATCCACATAACGTATCGGGACCAACAACCGGTGCAACAGACCTAAAGCGCGCGCCACATGCACATGTTTTAGAAGCCCGAAGCCGCCATCATCCTCGGACCGCTGACCCATCTTCAGGATAGAGATCCGCATCATCCTTGCCAGTCCAGACATCCGTCGACGCCACCACAATGCCCAACGGCACCACCGCCCTGCGCGCATTCATCCAGATGCGAAGTCTCTGGAAGATCTGTCGTGCGTAGCACCTGCCGACTAGGCATGACACAGCGTAGCACCTGTCGACCAGGCATGACTTGACATCTCCATCGAAGCTCTATGCAAGACTTAGGCGCTCCACCTCCTTCCTCTACCTTCTAGCGTTGCTCCACAAACGATGCTCCCAAGAGAGTAACGACACCGCAGTACCGCCATCGTCCGATCTGGATGACTAGATCTTAGGATTTCCCCTGAAGCAGCACGAGTGGGTTGACTGAAGTTACACGACAATGCCTTCATCAAGGTAACGGCGCAAGACACCGCCATCGGCTCGGTTTTCACCGGCAACTCTGTCTCCCCAACTGGCAGCCGGGACTAGATGACGTATCTGGAGATCCGACCACCCAGCCTCAGGCTGACCACATTTCCGGCGAAGGAGGCGGCCACCACCGCCACGCCCAGGGCCGGAGCCCCCGATGTCCTCGTGATGCGGGTCGATCCCAGGGGCAGCTTGCCGTTGACGGGATGGTACACGACATCAGCAAGTGCGGCCCGCCCGAAGCCCATCTGGACCCAGATTGGGTGCCCAAGCCGCCGTCGCTGGACCAATCACCGAACGCCGCTGCCTGCCTGGCCGCCGCCCCCGCACCACTGCTGTAGATCCGGCCATCGCGGGCCGCTGCCGTCCTGACCGAATCCTTTGCGAGGAGAAACGCCGCCGCGGCCGCTGCGGCACACTAGACAGGGCCCCTCCGACCCCTACCTGTCTGACCCCTTTCTTCCTCCATCTGAGTTGCCCTTGAACCACCAATGCATTTTCGTTCATCATCGGCTATCTCCATGGCCCACTCCTTTGTCGTGTGTTATAGGAGCCTGTGTCAGCATGCCACACACCAATCATGGTGGAGCTCCAGGACACACAAGCATGACAGCTGGACTGCGTTGCTGCATGCTAGTCTCCCAATTTTCTGAGGCGCTTAGTGGAGGGCATGGAGAAGGCCAAGACCATGGAGGAGGAGGTGGAGGAGGACGAGCCCATGGAGGAGGAAATGGAGGAGTCTAAGACGATGGAGGAGGAGCCTATGGTCGTGCCCATGTCCGTGGAGCCGCTTGGGTCCGGGCTCAACATGTCTGTGGCCAGGCAACGTCACGACCGCATGTTTGCGGAGGTGGATGAGACGGAGTAAGCGTCAGCACCGGCCGAGGAGCATCTGGTGTCCGTCTTTCGACAGTTGCTGGCGGCAAAGACTATAACCTCCAATTCCTGGAGGAACACCGTCAAGCGGAGGACTAGCTGGAGGCGGAGCACGCGTCCGACATTGCCATCGTGGAAATGGTGGAGTTAGATCCAACGACTGTCGACGACATCTGGGCTGTGACGACTCTGTGCGCATCGGCCATGCCATCCTCGGATGAAGTATCTAGTTGCGGGCTGACTGTCTCCGGTCTCCTCGGATGGCTCTGACTTTCTCCAATAGCTCAAGCCCGATGTCTCCGGAGTAGTGGGTAGTCCGGTGTATTCATCGTCGTTAGGGAGGGAGATTATCCGCCCTCGCCGCTTTTGCTGTCCGAGAGTGAAACAACGTCAACTAGGTTGGTTCCCTCCTCGGATTCAGGGCCATCAATGATGCGGTTCTTCATTGTGTGCATGATGAAGAAGTTGCCACAGGCCATGGCGACGAAGTGTGAGGTCGGGGTGGGCTGGTGGAAACGCATGGAGTCACCGCAACACCTATCCGTCGACGCCATGCTTGGGAGTGCCTAGGTTGTTGGTGTGCCGCCATCCTTGGAGTTAGAGGTTGGCAGAGAAAATGCCGTTGTTGATGACAGATGTGTCTGCATGATCTGCTGGCGGTGGCAAGTACATGCGGAGGTCTCCATGGTCGTTGGTGGTAAAGGCCAAAATGCTGATGTAGATCGTGTAGACAAAGTGAGTGAGGCAAAGGTGAGGCTCTCCCTCGATGGGAGATTGATGAAGGCTAGGGAAGATCCGATCTGAGATCGGTCTCCAGCTGGCGCAACCCGCGCCAACTGACAGTACAAAAAACCGTCAGATCCCTTAGTAGGGTTCTTGGCGTAGCTGGAAGTCTCAGAGCGGAGGTCGCATTGGGGTTTTACCCAAGTTCGTGCACATGGAGAGTAATACCCTACATCCTCCTCGTGTTTGTTATTCATGGTGGGGGGGATACCTCATGCGAGGGGTTACAATGGTGTATATAAGATGACTACGAGAGTTGTTTCTATGGGTGTAGATGGGAATGAGAGTTCTCTAGCCTCCCCTTATATACTCGAGGAGGCTAGGGTTTTATAGTGGGAGGAAAGCAATCTAGGGTTGCTGCCGCACCTACTTAGAGGTCAAGTTGGCAACACAATGCTTATCTTCTTCTTCGGGCTCCCCTGTCGCTGGGCCTTGCAAGGCTTCATGCAGGCCTTCTGCCTGGCTCCTCTCGGTGGGCCACCCCTAGTGTATGACACCATCAGCAGAGAGGAGCAGGGGTGGGATGGGGACAAAAACATAGGTGAGGAGCAGCGTGTGTCGTGGCCTCATGGATGGGGAAAGTTAGTTTTGGACCAGGAAGTGGTATGATATGATGTGATCGTGGTTAGCGGCGCTCAATGTCGTTCGTGCTCAACATTAGATTATTTTGGACCTTTAGATTTGGTGATTAGACAGTTTAGAAGATGAGTTGGATCTGCCCTTTCGTACTTTTATGGGGCAGTAGACTAACAAAAAGACTCGTGCGTTGCAATGGGAGAAAAAAACATCACATTTGATTTGATATAAGGCCCGTGTGTCTCCCCGCTGAGCTGCAGACTACTGCCGCACAGGCCGAGCCGAGACCAAGCGACACATTGGCCGCCCCAGACACCGCCGCGTGGTCGACCTGTACATAGATGTGACCTACGACTGCTCCTCCGAAGCCATGGCGGTCTGCGCGGAGCGGAAGAGGTGGAGCCGGCACGCCGCGAAGCCGGGGAGGCGGAGCGGCGAGAACGGTAGTCAACGTGCAAGAGCTCCTCTCCTTGTGGCGGCGGCGGTGAGACTCGACGCGCAGGAGCTCGTCTCCTACCTTTGTCGCTGGTGGGATGTGTGGTGGATGGAGTCATGGATGGGTGGGTGGGTGGGTGAGGAGAGAGAGAGAGAGAAAAAGAAGTGGGATGAGTGGGTGGGTGGTGGGCCAGTCCGGACAAAGACGAATGATGGACAATGTCCGCTATGATACAAATCTGACCCAAGTTTGAGACGGAAACAGGTTGAAGCGAACACAAAATAGACATGCACATGAAATGTTACTTGTGTTGGGCTGTGTTTTATGGTCTCACGAATTGAAACAGACAAAAGTGGGTGGAATGGGCCTCAGGACCGGTACTTCAAGTTTGAGAGCCGTGTTTTTTGGTACACTTCCCCGGCGTCGTGCGCATCCGCCTTGCGTCCACGCCGACGCAAACGAGGCCCAAATTTGGGCCTGGAATGGGTCGCCCGGTGGACAAAAAGCGGACATGCGTCTGTTTGGGTCGGCGCGTTGGGTCGACTTTTGTGTCCGTTTGGGTCGACACACGCAGACGAAATGGGTCGGCGCGTTGGAGTTGCTCTTATAACCTCTAGCTCCTGGAGGAACACCGTCAAGCGGAGGACCAGCTGGAGGCGGAGCACGCATACGATGTTGCCATCGCGTAGATGGTTGAGTTAGATCCAACGACAGTCGACGACATTTGGGCTATGACGACTCTGTGCGCATCGGCCATGCCATCCTCGGATGAAGAGTCTCCTCGGTTGTGGGCTGACTGTCTCCTCGGTTGCAGGCTGACAATGTCCGATCTCCTCGGATGGCTCTGACTTTCTCCAGGAGCTCGAGCCTGGGGTCTCCGGAATAGTCGGTAGCCCGGCGTATTCATCGTCGTTGGTGAGGGAGATTATACCGAAAAAGGCTTTCGCCCCGCTTTATATATAAAGCAACGATCAACAACAACCCGATACAAACGCACGCCACCACAACACATGCACACACCCAAGGCAGGATACAGAGGCGTTGAGCACAACAACACCACCCCAAGCACTACAAGAGCAACCGGGGGATTCAACCGTGAACACGCCACTGCGAAGAGATGAGGCCGCATACAATGAACCGTGGGCTCCAAGGCAGCGCCTTCAAGAAGGTTATGACACCGGAGCGCCTCCACCGCCCGATCCGAGGAACAGAGTTTCCCCTGGAGAAACATGAAGGGCAATGAGAGCCGCGCCAATGCCTTCAAGAAGGGAACAAGCTTCGCCGTTGGGGTCCGTCCAAAGATAGAACAGGTTTTCACCCCGGCTAACACTGACCGCCACCAGATGCCACACCATGGCTACCATGCCGCCCACACGGCCATGGCCTCTGGGAAGCATCGAGCCATGGGCTCTGCCCATGAGCACAGCGGTACCACCACCAGGGCCGCAGCCACAACATCCAAGACCTTGACACCACCTCACACGAGACCTGCCGTACCCCAACCAAAGAGATGAGCGGAAAGGTCCCGCCTTTCACGCCCCTAGGAGGCCCCCAGCGCTGAGACCTAATAGGCTGGCCAAAACTTGCCTCCATCGACTCGTCCTGCAGCACCGGGCGCGAGATGAGCTCGGTCTTGCCACCGGACGCGAGACGAGCATCGTCCTGCCGCCGAGCATGAGAGGAGCTCGGTCCTGCAGCAACCGGGCGTGAGACGAGCGATGGACCACAACTTGGAGAGGGCCAACGACCCTTCGACAAAAGTAACGCCCGGATGCCGAGGAGAGGGATCGAAGGTCGACACAAATCGCCTATGGACAAGCCGATGCTGGAACATGCCAGCTGCCACCGCAGCTGACCTGCCATGCTACTGTGGAGCCACCCACGGTTGGAGCAGCAGCCAAACCGGACCATTGCCCAACCCGCGCCGTCCGACGAGCTCCAAGCGTCGGAGCCGCCGGGCATGCACTCGCGCCACCAGCCACCATGGCCACTGCCTGCCCCAGATCCACGGCACAGGCCCGTGCAGCCACCGCGTCACCACTAGCCATCCCCGCCGCCGCGCCCAGGGAACAACTCGAAAGCTCACGGCACTCAGATCTAGCTGTCAGCCCCGTCCGACGCCATGACCTCCCCACCACACGCCTGGGCCACCACGATGACACCGACCCCTGCTACCAGCTAATCATGGACCGCCGCTGCTCCCCGCCGTAGGACCTCGCAGATCGGGTGCGCGCCGCCGCGTAGCCGCCACACCCAGCGAGGAGGGGAGGAAAAGAACGGAGGATACCCAGGGAGAGACCCCACCGCCGCCCTCAATAGAGCCTGCCCGGGCTTCGCTGGCGGAGCGCCTCCGGCAGCGGCGAGATGAGAAGGGGAAGGGAGAGGGCCCGGTGGCGCTGGAGGGAGTCGCCTCCCATGTCGCCATTGGAGGGCGACGCGAGGGTGTTTTCTTTTTTGAGAAGCTCTCCTAGGTAGCTCGCAATCCTCATGAGGGAGACTATCCTGCCCTCATCGCTTTTGCTGTCCGAGAGTGAAATGACGTCAACTAGGTTGGTGCCTCTTTTGAGTCAGAGCTGTCGATGATGCGATTCTTTGGTTTGTGCGTGATGAAGAAGTTGCCGCAGACCATGGCGAAGAAGTGTGAGGTCGGGGTGGGCTGGTGGAAACGCGTGGAGTCACCGCAACACCTAGCCCTCGACGCCAAGGTTGGGAGTGCCTGGGTTGTTGGTGTGCCGCCATCCTTGGAGTCAAAGGGTTGGCGGCAAAGATGCCATTGTTGATGACAGATGTGTCTGCGCAATTTGCTAGATCTGTGGCAAGTACATGCGGAGGTCTTTGTGGTCGTTGGTGGTAAAGGCCACGACACCGATGTAGATCATGCAGACAAGGTGGGCCGGCTGGTTAATGTTGACACGACCTGCCTCGTCAGCAATGAAAGTGAGTGAGACAAAGGTGAGGCTCTCCCTCGGTGGGAAATCGACGGAGGCTAGGGAAGATCCGATCTAAGATCGGTCTCCAGCTGATGCAACCCGTGCCTAGCGCACCAACTGACGGTACAAAAAATGGTGAGATCCCTTAGTAGGGGTCTTCGCGTAGCTGGAAGTCTTAGAGCGGACGTCGCATGGGGGTTTCACCCAAGTTCGGGCCACCGGAGAGTAATACCCTTACATCCTGCTCGTGTTTGTTATTCATGGTGGAGGGATACCTCGTGCGAGGTGTTACAATGGTGTGTATAAGATGACTACCGAGAGTTGTTTCTACGGGAGTAGATGGGAATGAGAGTTCCCTAGCCTCCCCTTATATACTCGAGGAGGCTAGGGCTTTATAGAGGGAGGAAAGCAATCTAGGGTTGCTGCCGCACCTACTTAGAGGTCAAGTTGGCAGCACAATGCTTATCTTCTTCTTTGGGCTCCCCCTATCGCTGGGCCTTGCGGGGCTTCCCGCATGCCTTCTTCCTGGCTCCTCGTGGTGAGCCACCCCCGGTGTATGACACCGTCAGCGGAGAGGAGCGGGGGTGGAACAGGGACGAAAACAGAGGTAAGGAGCGGCGTAGGTTGTGGCCTCGTGGATGGGAAAAGTTAGATTTGGACCAGGAAGTGGTATGATATGATGTGATCATGGTCAGTGGCGCTCAACGTTGTTGGTGCTCAACATTAGATGATTTTGGATCTTTAGATTTGGTGATTAGACGGTTTAGATGATGAGTTAGATCTGTCCTTTCATGCTTTTATGGGACAGTAGACTAGCAAAATGACTCGTGCATTGCAACGGGAGAAAAATATCATCACATTTGATTTGATTTAAGGCCCATGCGTCTCCCCGCCGAGCTACAGATTCCCGCGCAGGCCGAGCCGAGACCCAGTGACACACTGGCCGCTGTGGACGCCGCCGTGTGGTCGACCTGTACCTGTACGCGGCCTACGACTGCTCCTTCGAAGCCATGGCGGTTTGCGCGGCGCAGAAGAGGTGGAGCTGGCGCACCGCGAAGCCGGGGAGGCGGAGCGGCGGGAGCGGCACTCGATGTGCAAGAGCTCCTCCCCTTGCGGCGGCGGCGACACTCGACGCGCAGGAACTCTTCTCCTACCATTGTCGCCGGTGGGATGTGTGGTGAATGGAGTCATGGATGGGTGGGTGGGTGAGGAGAGAGAGAAACAAAAAGGTGGGATGAGTGGATGGGTGGTGGTCCAGGTTGTACAAAGACGAAGGACAGACAACGTTCGCTTCGATCCAAATCTGACCCAAATTTAAGACGGAAACAGGTCGAAGTGAACATAAAATAGACATACAAACGAAATGTTCTCTATGGTGGGCTGTGTTTTTCGGCCTCACAGATTGAAAACAGACAAAAGCGGACGAAATGGGCCTCAGTACCGGTGCTCCAAGTTTGAGAGCCGTGTTTTTGGTACACTTTGTGAGTAGGATGCTTTGGACGGCCCTCACCTCTCGTGCTAGAACCACGATCGCAGAAACGTACACCCCCACGCCCGCACAGAGAAAATCGGAATGAGAAATTCCCCACGGATCTAGGCCAGCGCAAAAATCAGAAAGAAGCTGCACATTCTCCAGTCACCACCTCCTCCCCCGACCTGCCCCCACCCTGTCCCATGACCAACCCAGCGCATCCGTGTCCACCGGACGCTGCCCTCTCCAGCGACCACCCGTCGCCTCCGTCTCCACCGCACGACCCCCTCTCCGCGACCACCATCTCGGCTATGAACCCCCTCTCCCAAACCCTAAACTTTGTCTACTTCGAGATCTATCCGCCCCTTGTTTTTGTTGGCCAAGTCTATTTTTATTGGAATTTGAAGAGTTTTCTTTTTGTCTTGAACTAAGGAGAGGAGATATCAAATAGCAAGGATCACCAATTCGAGTCCAAGTCTGACTCTGTCGCCCCAATGAGGATTTTTATTTTTATTTTTCCGGCGAGTTGTCGTAATCTTGGATGAAAGTGTGAATCTGCGTCACAATTGCGTGTATATATACATTTGCTACTGGCCATGCCATCTAAGCAAAAAAATAGCACGACTTATTATTGTATGGATTAGTTCAGCTACAGAATTCAGGCTCTGGTCTAGGATTGTGTACTCTTTTTGTTCATGGATCAACTCGTCGAATCCGGCATGCCATTAACACTAGATTGAGATTTTTTCCTTTTGATTGATATCATCGTTCTTTAAATCCCCTTACCAAAGTTCAGTTATAGCTCCAAAGCGAGCAGTTGAATTAGTACTAATCATGTAGGTATGAGTGGTTAGTTAACATTTATAGTAATGAATTTTTATGTGTTCACTTCAAACCTGCATCTGGTTTTGTTCTATAGCACCTTTATCTCTATGTTCTGGGTTACAGGAAAATAAAGCTAGCATGTGAACTTTTGTTGCTTTCATATGTCCATGAGATAGTGGTACATGCCCTCTCCTACCTGGCTTTTTAATTTTTATTTTTATTTGCTATAGTACACAATTGAACAACTATATGTGGCAACTACAAAAATATTTGTTTGCATTTGAAACATGTATAATCTTCTTATTTAGATATTATGTGAGTACGAAGCAAAAGAAAGGTGTTAGTGCAAGAGCCCTCCGAATTCTCTCAAAAGTACAAAATGTACTGCAATAGCAACACAAAAATTACATCATGTACACGTTCTAAGAAAAGTAATATTTTTATTTCATTCGGCTGGTATGCAAGTAAATGATTCAGAAATGATAAATTACATTCAGTTTCAGACTCTTTTTTCCCATGTGCATGGTCTCTTGTTAGTTCTGCTTAAGATAATACTCTCCCCGTCCCAAGTTGTACTAAATCAAAGGCAATTATTTTGGGATGGAGGGAGTAGTTGCTACATTTCTATAATACAAAGCGAAAGGATCAAAAGAAACCATTTTTAGGTGAACATTAGCTGCTCACTTTAATATCTTATTATTATTCATCTGTTTTAAATGCTCATCTGCAGATCTCGATACCTCAACACTGACTCCGGCTCAATGCCCCCATCCAAGGATGACGAAGTTTGTTTCAGACGCTGCTGGAGTGGTAATTAATTACTAGAAGTTGCGGCTCCGGTGTCTCCATTTTTTTAGCCTCTCTTTCTCCAAAAATCAAGTTGTTCCATGCAGGATATTTAACAAGGCGCCCATCAAGCATGCCCACTTGGTGGTGCTTGATAGAGTTTGGTCCCGTTGCACGCATAATTCCTCTCTACCTAACTTTACAAAAAATTACTGTGTTTTTCTCTCCATGTTTCTTTTGATTGTTGCTATGATATACATGTATTGTTTGCAGGGACATCAATCGTATATTGCCAAATACCTGAAGAACCAGAAAGTACTTAACGGATGTGGTGGTGTGTCAAGAAGATGCATGCTTTCCATGAGGCATGGCCTGAAGGTCGGCAACATTTTAGCTTTCTTTCAAAAAGAAACATTATTGCTTTTTTGTTTGAGTTAGTATAACTCTTACGACGGTCTATTCCCCTTTTGATATGGCTGCAATGAATGTAGAAAAAGAAGACTCTGTCTTCTCTCTTTCTATACTCATCACAGGATTATTTTCATGTAGTTTTGAGAGGTACTTCTTAAATGCATGTCTTCGGAGAAGGTCAATTGTGTGTCAAAGCTGAATTAGAGAGAGAGAGAGAGAAGGTCAATTATGTGTCAAAGCTGAATTAGAGAGGGTGGGAGGGAGGGAGGGGTTATAAACCATACTCTTTGTTATAAGCCACATACATATATTGCTTTGATTATTGGTTAGTGCTGTAACAGGAATTCTGATCTTGGAAAAAGTTCAGTAGTATAATAATCACAATATGATTACAAAAAACTTATTATTGGAAACGGCTTCGTTCACAGAATACAGTAGCAAAAATGCTACACCTGCGGGCAGGTATTTACAGAATCACACCTACGGATGTAATTTCTGTTTAATACCCCACTGAATTTCGTCATGGGCCCATGATATCCAATCAAATAGAGTCATCTTATTCCTGTAGGCTAATTCCATAAAGAAATTCCATAGGTGTAGCAAAGCTCATACATTATTTTACTTGGTTCAGTCAATTGGAATACCAGTTCTGATCATCATGTAAGTGTTACTCGTAGAATATTATGCTTAATTTTCCTTTTTGGTATTTCCATTTGCTAAAAGGATAAATAAAAGTGTGGCAGGAAATTTTATTTGGTGTGATTTTAGGTTTAGGTTAAGCTACAGGAAACAACATTCTATGACATGCAAAAATATGTCATCTTGCTAATGTAAAGATTTTCAAACAAACAAAGCTCCTTCATCATGTGCAAAACTAATGCTTTCATACGCTCCTGTGATGTTTTTGATTCTATGCATTGTATGAACAACTGTAATACAGTGACATGTGAGAAATGCATTAGCTTAAGGAGGACACCATTTATTGGGGTGGGAGAGATGATCGGGATTGTTATGTTGGCAAGTAAATATGACATATTTTGTCATGTTTTTGTCACTCAAGACGTAAACATGTTCATGCAAGAGCTCAGAAACTTGCATATCAAGTATACTACTGTAGTCAAAACATGATAGCACTTCACTTGGTTTCAAAGAAAAAAAATGCTATCATGTGGTTCGCCTTGCCCCCGTGCTTATGTAACTCATGAACATTCTTACTCTTACCATGGTTGAGCCATAATGATCTCTCCCTTCTTTGCAACAGAAGTTGATATATCTGATATGGGGGTGATGAATAATCTTTCTCATTAATACATTGTATTTGATTTTAGGCTCAGCTTTGGTACTCAAAATATAGAAGAATAATTGTGTGAAAGAAAGTTAGTCTCTTTGGTGTAATAGTGTGATTTAACTTGTTTGCATGGCTACAATTTTCATCTGTGTAGTCATTATAATTAGTGAAGATAATAGGAGAATGATAATATATCTCGACTCCTCCCTCGGCCTCCTCCCAAGCTCTCGCCCTCTTCCCCGTGCAAAACTCTAACCAGGAACATGTTCTCCAAAATACTAGGGCACAACGAAATACAAACAGAACATTCCCTTGTAGTCAGGGTTATCACATGCATGGGAAAACCACAAGATTGACACAAACATTTAGAATGTAGGAAAATAATTTCTTCAGTTCCTTTAACACTATTGTTTTCTTCCATGGCAATGCAAGGGGTATTGTGTACTAGGTTGATTGAAGTTTAAAAAGGTGCCCAAGCGTCGGTTAGGTGAGACGGTACACTTTTGTGACGACGACAATTGCTACAAGGGTGGATGAAGATAATGAAAGCGGAGGGGAAGAAGTGGCGGGACAAACATGCCATGTTGTCTTCTTGCAAGGAGTGACGGCTGTCGAGGAGGAAAAAAGTGGGAGAGTGAATTTATATGTGTTGCTATATAGATGGAAACCATGCCATCACATTAGACACATAAGTCTGATTTAGATCAATTGTTTACTTGGTTTGTCGGCGACTTTTTATTCCATGGCAATGCATGAGCAATAAACTAGTTGAGCTTTAATAACTGAATTTGAAAATAGGTTTTTTAACATGCTCCCTCTTACCTCCCCTTTTCACATGAGAGGTAAGAGTATAAAATAGATTTGAGCCGTTAATTGCATTAGGTTTGCTTCTACATATTTAATATGATGACATGGTGATGATTGCCCTATCGGTTTGGACTATAATAAAGTTAACATACCAGCTAATATATATTGTCCATGTTCCGTATGGTTGAACTATTTTTGGAAATGTTAGTTTTTTTGCCTTCTCCCCTTTTAAGCACCCCACCCCATACATACCCACTAAATGATAACAGGCAGATACACAGATAATGTGTAATCTTAGTTTGTGTTCGTGTACATCTAATTTAGCAAGCAGTAAAAGTATGGAAGATGCATTTTGAACTAATGCCAATGATTTAACATCTTTACCTTACCTTTCAAAAAAAATCTTTGTACACTATGTTCTTGATCATACCATCTTTGTTGGTTTCTTCATCATCTACAATTATCCGTAGACCATCTCTTCGTGTGACTCTTGGGATAGCAACATATAGTTGTCCGTGCATGTAAACTTGTTTTCGCAGATATAGTCCTACTTTGTTTACAGATTGCCCTTGACTCTTGTTGATTGTCATAGCAAAGCACACTGATATAGGATATTGTCTTCTTTTTAGCAAGAATGGCCATGCTGATTCAGTCAGTGACATTATTATTCTTGGAATATATACCTTCTCACCTACATGTGTTCCTGTGATAATCCGTGCTTTGATATACATCTTCCAATTATATTATTGTCATCCGTGTACCATAACCCAGCACTTTGGTTAATATTATGTAGTAGCATCACAGGTAGTCCTACTTTCAGCCTGAGCTCATAATTTGGTATTCCGGGAAATTTTAGGCTGTTTAGGAACTCTGTTGGATATAGCATATGTGTATCATCACTTAGAGTAATCGCTTTGCATACAGTGTCGCAGCTTCAATATAGTGTTTCCTCGCCTTCTATTTTATCCATTATATATTCAATGATCATGCTTAACATGTAAGTTAAATTATGAGAAATAGTAAATAACAGTTCATTATAATTTAGCAGACTATTACTTGCTTGTGTTCTTCCAAAGTATTCTGTTTCCTTTATGCCTCACATGAATTCCTTGAGCTTTATGTGGAACAATCAATCAACAATGTCAGGTCGTCCTGATGCCGTTTGCCCTACCTAATGTAGCATAGATTGTATTTTGGCCATGCTGCATTGCATGTGAATGTCACAAACAGGTCGGGTTTTTGGAATTAAACACGACTAATCCCCCATTGGACGGTGTGTGTCCTTTTCAGGGTACATGCATGTATCTGAGTAGGGCTAGAGTTAGTCATCGAATAGTATTTGGTAGCTAGCTTGTTTTATTTATACATGTGTACCCCGGCTTGTAAATCACATCGCGAGTTGAAGCAATAGAGAAATAACAGGAACGACATGTTCATGTCGCTATCAAACAATCGAGTGTCTCGCGTGCGTGCGTGCGTTTCATTTCCGGCAGGCTGGCCGTAGTTTGCGTGTGTGTGTGTGTGTTCTCGTGTTGGTTATGATAGATTTGCGTAGATCGATCAGGAGCATACTAGTTAGGGGAAGCTAACTTTAAACTGCGGGTGGATCGATGCACTAATATGCATTTATTGGACCTTCATATATCTTACCGTTTTTCTCTTGGCAGATTTGTTTGGCACTTAATTGGCATCTGTCTTTAGTTGTAGTTTTCTTTTCTCAGCCGGCATTGCTTTGTAGTTACTTAGAACAAATGAGTTTCACTGTGTAATACAAAAATAAGATTAGAAAGTGTAATATGCTTAAAATGGAAGAATAAATATAATATGATCAAAATGCGAATAATCAGTTACCTTTCCTGGTTTGTATTTTGTTCAATTCGCATAGCAGTGCATTCAGGCACATCTACATGTAATAGTGAAGGCTTTCCCCTTTTCATGTCTTGAAGTTTCCTTATCCTTGCTAATCTTGCAATCTTGGCTTTCCCTCTGGATTTACATGAATCATCCAAAATTCAGGTATGTTTTTTATCCAAGCATAAACCAAAGTCTTACGGCCTATTGTATTGCTGACATGTAAATTCATGTGATGTCCTATTTTTTTGTTGGTTGATAACTTGATATAATGTAACACTCATCATTTTATTTCCCTGCCACGATACTTGGACAAAGACACAAACCAATAAGAATTTTGGTCTGATTTGGTTTAGTTAAAGAGGTTTAGCTGGTATTGGATAGAGGTGTAAAACTTAATATACTACTTCCAAGTTAGTTTTTAGTATACTTCTTATGACCTCGTAACAATCTTGAAGATCATTAATGCCTCTAATATTTAGTTAGGTGGTTTTGAATGATTTTTTTGGGTGTATGTCGATTAATGGGTAGGTAGTGGCTGTACTGATCTTGTATGTGCCGCTGTGAAAGAAGCATGCTCAATAGCGTAATTGGTATATTATTATTATTAACTAATTGTAATACGAGGTTCCACGTTAAATCTGGAGGTTAGAAAATTCCATCCGTAGGATTAACTAATGACGGAAAAATAACCATCGGATGATATGCCTACTCAGCCTCTTCCACCCATGTGAGAGAGAAGGACTCTAATCACTTTTTACGGGAGGGTTCTAATTACTTTCCGTCTCCTTACATAATAAAAACCTGGAAATTGAAGATGAAATACATCTAATCCTCACCTACTGCTACTAATTGATTTGTCGGTGCAAGCACTGGAGGAGAAATGGCATACTGTCCTCAACAGTCTCGACGTGCGACAGCACCAGCCGATCTTTTTTGAGGTCCGACGTCGCAGCCATGAAATCGAATCTCACTGTATGCACCAGCAGTCGCCCCCATGAGGATTTTTATATTTTTTCCTGCGAGTTGTCGTAATCTTGGATGAACGTGTGAATCTGCTTCACGATTGCGTGTATATATACATTTGCTACTGGCCATGCCATCTACGCAAAATAAATAAATAAATAATAGCATGATTTATTATTGCACGGATTAGTTCAGCTACAGAATTAAGGCTCTGGTCTAGGATTTTGTACTCTTTTTGTTCATGCATCAACTTGTCGAATCGAGCATGCCATCAACACTAGATTGTGATTTTGTCCTTTTGACTGATAGCATCGTTCTTTAAATCCCCTTACCGAAGTTCAGTTCTAGCTCCCAAGCAAGCATTTGAATTAGTAATAATCATGCAGGTACCAGTGGTTAGTTAACATTTATAGTAACGAATTTTTATGTGTTCACTTCAAACCTGCATCTGGTTTTGTTCTATAGCACCTTTATCTAAGACTATGTTCTAGGTTACAGGGGAAAAAAGCTAGCATGTGAACTTTAGTTGCTTTCATATGGCCATGAGATAGTGGTACATGCCCTCTACTTACCTGGCTTTTTTATTTTTATTTTTATTTGTTATAGTACACAATTGAACAACTATATATGGCAACTACAAAAATATTTGTTTGCATTTGAAACATATATAATCTTCTTTAGATATTATGTGAGTATGAAGCAAAAGAAAGGTGTTAGTCCCAAGAGCCCTCCGAATTCTCTCAAAAGTACAAAAAAATTGCAATAGCAACACAAAAATTACATCATGTACATGTTCTAAGGAAAGTAATGTTTTATTTCATTCGGCTGGTATGCAAGCACATGATTCCGAAAGGATAAATGACTTGGAGTTTCAGACTCTTTTCTTTCCCATCTGCATGTGTTCTTGTTAGTTCAGCATAACTGCATAAGATACTAGTTGCTACGTTTCTATAATACAAAGCGAAAGGACCAAAAGAAACCATTTGTAAGTGAATATTAGCTGCTCACTTTATAATATCTTATTATTATTCATCTGTTCTAAATGCTCATCTGCAGATCTCGATATCCTAAGAATGATTCCGGCGCAATGTCTCCATCCAAGCAAGACAAAGTTTGTTTCGGATGCTGCTTGAGAGGTAACTAATTACTACAAAGTTGCGGCTCTGGTGTCTCTATTTGTTAGCCTCTCTTTCTCCAAAAATCAAGTTGTTCCATGGATGATGTTTAGCAAGGATCCCATCAAGCATACCAACTTGGTGGTGCTTGATAGAGGTTGCTCCCGTTGCACTCACAATTCCTCTCTACCTAACTTTACAAAAAATTACTGTGTTTTCTCTCTCCCTGTTTCTTTTGATTGCTGCTATGATATGCACGTATTGTTTGCAGGGAAATCAATCATGTATACTGCCAAATACCTCAAGAACTAGAAAAGTACTTAACGGATGCAGTGGTGTGTCAAGAAGATGCATGCTTTCCATGAGGCATAGCCGGAAGGTCAGCAATATTATTGCTTTTCTGTTTGTAATTAGTATAACTATTTGGATGGTCTATTTCCCTTTTGATATGGATGCAATTGAAGGGTAACGCAGCAGAAAAAAAAAAATTTCCGACCTACGCACCAGCCCAGGACCACTATGGAGACTGCATACAAGGTTTGATCATTTTCGTTACCGACTCGTAGCGCAGCGGAAGTAGAGTCGATGACGATCGGCGGTGCAGATCCCCGCAGCTAGGATTTACAACCTCCCAACCGCGAGGATGTATACCCTCGTCTTCCCTTCGGACTGCCCTCCGGGAGGCGGTCGAACAGTCCCCCGGACGGTGTCGCGGACAGCCCTTCGGGAGGACCTTCAAAACTCGGACAGTCACTCGGACAGCCCTTCGGGAGGACTCACAGAACTCGGACCGTCACTTGGACAGCCCTTCGGGAGGCACTCACGAACAGCCCCTCAGGCACTAAGATCGAAACTACGACCTCTCTACAGAGTTGCACACATACGGTGTCATCTATCCGGCAGGGCTTCGCCGTCCAGAACTAGTTTCCACCGGAACCCAGACAGCCTTTCGGCTCTGCAAAACTATTTCGCGGGGAAGGAGAGAGAAGCCAGATCATGCAATGGCACTTGTATGTGAGAAGGAGTGAGTGTGGAGGGCTGCCCCTCCACCTCTATTTATAGGAAATCCAAAGGGGTAGGGTAGTTTTTCACAAAAACCCAAAAACCACATGAATGGAGTCCTTCCACAAGGGCACAAGTGTGAAACCAAGAGACAAGTGGGGGCTCCAAGGAGGAGCCCCATTGTGGCCGGCCAACACCTTGTAGGGGCCCCCAAGGGGGCCTCATCCATCCATGTCACCCCCAAAAATATCTTGGGACAAAGCCCAAAATAATGGCTTTCCAAAAAGTAACCCAAAAAGCACTTTCACTATTCATGACGACATTTTTCAGCGTCCGTTCGAACTAAAAATATTTATGTGGGCTTAGAACATTTCCAGTACCCACTAAAATAATTTTCAACGCGTTCTGTAACAATTCCAGATTAGTGATTTCATCTGCGAAAAGCATCTGAAGCGGTTCCGGCAGCTCCGGAACATTTCCGGTTTTTCTTCCAGAAAATTCCCAAAAGTTTCCAGAATGATTCTGGCACCCTCCAAGAATTATCAGGCATGTGCCGAAACCAATTTGACTTAACGGAATACCCCGAAACAACTTTTCAGTTTCACCGAAACTCATCCGGTGTTCTCTCTGCGGAACTTTTCCGCTGTCCGAAACTTTTTCGGTGTCCGAAACTTTTTCGGTGATTTTCTCTCAGACTCCCTGTCTAGTATTCAGCAGATAGATGACCCTTAAGCGTGTGACCCTATAGGTTCGGTGAAGTATAGACATGACACGGAACCCCTTCCGATCAATGATCAACATCGGAGCCGTGGACACCCATATTGACCCCTATACCCACACGAATGAATATTCGAGTGAACCTCCAATTGCCATGTGCTATTCCTGTTGCTTCGCGATATGTTACAAATACCCGAGGTGAGACATGATGCCATTCCCGTGGATCAACAACTTGTCCACTATGCTAGTTACCTCGTTACCGGTATTGTTCTCTTTTCTCATTACCGTGTTCCGGCATCCCCGTGATCAAATCACAAAGTGTCTGGCCAGACGATGATGGATACCGTAACACTGAGAGGGCCCAGAGATATCTCTCCATCGTCGGAGGAGCAAATCCCAATCTTGAGCTATCAAGTTACTTGACATACTTTCCCATGAACCCGTAAGCCGCCATAATAGCCATCCAGTTACGGATGACGTTTAACAAACCCCAAAGTTCATGAATCAAGCACGAAGAAACTCGATACTCTCATGGTCTGAGGAATCATGCAAACATTAACCATCTCTGTGTTATTAACCATTAACTTGTGACGAATGAATCTCATAGCATAACATCAATCGGGTCGATTCAACACAAATGTTCTTCTAACATTGTGCCCTCAAAGCTGCTGGCATAGACATGCCCATGATTGGGAAAACATAATCATCATGCAACACTTGAGCTAGTCTTAGAGGCATGACTAGGAATACTTTTTACCGTTTATTATTCCACACGTGCACATGGATTTTCCCAGAGCCTTTATGGATATACGGGCTCGGGAACCACAGCAGTTATAGCATGGAACATAAACATAATTACGAGCAAGGAGATAAATAATAACATTTATTATTGCCTCTAGGGCATATCTCCTACAGACTCCCACTTGCACTAGAGTCAATAATCTAGTTAATGTTAATGCACTTTACACCTATGGCACATTGGTGTAAAATATGCTTCGCATGTGGTATAGCCTGATGTCCAACGGATCTGACGACTTCAGATCCGTGTGTATCTTTGCATATCCTCGCGTTTTCACGCTTTCACAAAATTCATATTTTGTGTACACCTTGCTTTGTATATGTGTGAATCATTGGTCGAAACCTGATTCCTCAGACTGAGCTATGGAGCAACTATCTGCAATAGTGTCCCATTGACCAAGCCTTCTTGGAACCATACTAAGTTCATGAATGAACTATATGATTCAACAACTTCTTTGTCGCTTCTAAAGCGTCAACATACTTAGCCTTTGTTATAGAATTCGCCTCAGTATCTTGTTTGGAACAATTTCCAACTACCGTGCCACCATATTGTGTATTGCACAAAACCCTTAACTTTAATCGAAAATCGCTTGGAGCATGGATAAAGACTGTATCGATGTAACCTTTTACAACGAACTCTTCATGATCTCCGCTTGCCAGAAATCATGTCATCAGTGCTACTATAGTACTCAATGACCCTTTTTCACTGTTGTCCCATGATCAGTACTTTTGATCACTTTGGTATCTATACTCGCAACATCTTTGGAGTATTGGACATATCTGGTTGTTTTACATACCATGGAATACATGATTAATCCAAACACAAGAGTGTGTGGAATCTCCATCATGTATATTGCTCATCAGTGTTTTGGGACACCGAGTCTTGCAAAAACTCTTTCCATGTGACTTCGGCAAGAATCACTCCTTGACGTTTTTAATGCTAAAAGGTTTTAGCATTTTGTCAATATGTATCTTTGCTCAGCCCCATTAGGTAAATCTATCTCCATAGATCATCATGCCTAATATAAAGGCTATTTAGCCCAAGCATTTCATCCAAAAACTATTTTTAAATGAAGTCCTAATTCGTGTCAAGAAATTTATTTCCAATTAACAATGTGTCAAGCACACAACATTTCTAGAAATATTATTATGCTCCCACTTACTTTCTTGAATCACAAGCATCTTCGTTACCCATTGATGAAGTCAAAACCCTTTTAACCATTTCATCAAAACACGAAGATTCCAACTCCATTTTGCTCTCTTCTGTCCATCGCTGGAACTCTGAAGTTTGCATACTTACTAGCATCCTCTGGACTGACAAAATACCTTGGACTGTAACACATGCAAGTCCTTGGTTTTATTTCCATCAGATGGAAATCCTTTTGTCATCCTTGTTTTATATCTCATGATTGAAATATGTATCAATTACTAGTTCAACCCGAACCGACTTTAAGCTTCACTATGATGAAACAACCTCATCATAGTCAACTCCTTGAACTTGTTATTGCAACAAGTCGAGCTTTATGGATAAAACATTTTATCCACATCAGTTTATAGTTCCATAAAAGTTCGTTAGACTCTAAGTCTTCCGAAGGGGTCATCAAGATATGATCTTGAATCATTTATATGGAAACTATCTCGGATTATATTGGCATTTAGCCAATCCCGGAGTCAGGGCCCATCAACGCTTCCTTGTGTATCGTAGGTATACTGTTGTCTAACAACAATATCTCGTCTGCGCACCTGAGAGGTTTGCACGAGCCTTGCCTACGTGGTTTAGCTGCAAGTTCGACCGAAGTCCATACATTTTATTGTAGAGACTTCCGTATCAGTCGCAGTAGGAAACTCCGGAATCACTTCCAAGGTTCCTTTCCTTTGACCTGATGATGAAGATACTGGTTATCTCGTCGAGTTGCACTGTCCTCCCACTCACCTTTTGCAAGAACAATTCTCTTTAAAAGCATACCGTTTTGTGGCAAAAACTTTTGCCTCGGTATAGTGGTGGGGGAATACCCAATGACTTGGGATAACCTACAAAGTAGCACTTGTCTGATTTGGAATAGGTTTGTAACCTTTTACACAAGCCCCATATTCCAAATGTTAAGAAAAGATATAACATGGTTGGGCGTACCATACCATGGTGTCATTTCAACAGACCCGATGGAGCTCTTTTCAGTGTAAAAGCCGCAGTCTCTAAAGCATCACTCTTTAAAAGGGATAATGGCAAATTTATTTATGTCATCTTTGATCTTACCATGTCATAAATGGTTCGATTACATTTTCACGGACTTTCCACTTGCAGTGGTGTTCCGGGAGGTGCAAGTTATGAAACCCCTTTCACAACTCATCAGACATTCGCTAAACTTGTAACTCAAATATTCTTTTCTGCAATCGAATTGTAGAAACATAACCTTCTTGTTACAATAACTTCTACTTCATATTTGAAAACCTTTTGAATGAATTCAAAAGATCCAGACTTACGTCTCATCAAGTAAATATCCACATATCTACTTGAGTCATTTCTGAAGATAGATAAATCCACTACTTGCAATAATATTTATTGAACTACATACATCAAAATGTATGATCACCAATAAGTTATTTGCTCGTTCCTTATGGCCTCTGAACGGTATTTCAGTCACTTCTCTTTTCGGAGGAAAGTTGCAAGTGTCAGATGATTCAAAATCAAATGACTTCAAAATCCATCATAATGGAATTTATCCATGCGGGTTTCTCCAATGTGACCAAATGCAGTGCCACACTTGTGTGGTATTCTTTATGATATTTAGCGTCAGTGTTATGGATGTATCATATTACCATCAATATTCATAACATACGTCCCATCGAGGATGGAAGCATGGCCCTTCATGTTATTCATAATACTGAACAACAATTGTTCTTTTTATGAACAACCTTTTTGCAACAACATTGTGCAAGGGGCTAGAGTGTAAAACTCTAAAATGAATTATGAATGTAAATCCAGAGGTAATATATTATTATCAATATTCATAACATACATCTCATTCATAATGAAAGTATGGCCCTTATGTTATTCATAACACCGAACATCAAAAGTTCTCTTATGAACAACCTTCTTGCAAGATACCTTATGCAAAGGGCTAGAGTGTGAAACTCTAAAATGAATTATGAAAGTAAATACATAGGTAATACACCGATGGAAGGTATAGTAACATTTACTATGTCCCATGTGTGTATCTCAACCTCATTCCTGGCTAGTCTTTCAGGCCATAGTAGTTCTTACATCGAGTTGCAACAGAATGCAATCGAGCGGGTATCTTTGTGATTGTCTCACAATACCCAAGAATTAGTGATTAACATGTTTAACCATAATTCCCAAGAACTATATCTTTGACCAGCCTTCTATACATTAAAAACTTTGTATGACATTCATACATGAGCTGGATATTCCAGTCTTCTTTCTTATTGCCTTTATACTTCTAACAGTTTTAACTTTTAGTATTTCTCCTACTCTCAGAAGAAGCACCCAACTTAAGAGTGGCGTTAGCCTCGGACTTCCTAGGCGTGAAAGTTTCACTAACACCCTTCGGACACTTCCTTTCTCTTAAGATGTTGTTTTATTCACCTTTTATCATATGACAGGCGTTCTTCTGGATCCCTCTCTTATCAGTCTAATGCATAGTAAACTCTTTTACTAATAGTTTGCAAACAAACATTGCTTTGGATATCTCATATCTTTTAGCCTTTGTCTGTCTCTGAAAATGATTTTCAGATTCCATGAATATCACATAACTATCCAAACTTTCGAAGTTCGGGTCTCATGGAAGCAAACATATTGCACTTGACTGAAACGGAATTCTAGCTTTTGGATCGAAGGACGAGAGTCACATGATCCATAGCATAAGCGAGAGAATACCGAAAGTATGCGATAGGACAAAGTCCTTCTCGGCACTCTTGAGGACAATCCTCACATTACATTACCAACCGTAAAGTTTTAACCAGATATTTAACAGCTATTCAATTTTAATAGGGAAGGTGGAAACGCGAGCCATTATTCTACAACTATTATGCAAACCACACTTAGACAGTGTTCATAATTAATTGCACTGAGAATTAAACAAGATAATTCTACAGTGCGCTCCCACTCAAATCAATATCTCTCATAATTGATTGTGAGTGATTCAAGACCCGTGTTTTGATTATTCGTCATTGATGTTAGTCACCACTGATGACGAAAATCTCAACCGGTAGGCCAACCTGCCAATCACATCTCTATGCGACTCTTGTTCATCTTTCGATGGGCGTGTTCCGAGCTCATGACTGTCATGCCTGAATGTCAAAGACAACCAAGTGATCTCGCTGCGAGGTCTGAACTCACCCGCCTCACACATCCCTAATCGTTCGTACCCATGTTAGTCATGGCGCACCCCGAAAAGTTAGGTGCCGTGACGGTGCTACACTTAGGAGAACACTATCAACTATGATATTTTTGTGAGAGATCACCCTAATAAAAAGCGACTACCGCGCAATCAAGAAGGATGCATCATAAGGGATAAACATCTCAGGCAATTCATAATAGCATGATATGGTATAGCCCTTTCTGACGGAGAAGTCTTGTATTTCTTCGTCTTCGGCATTCGCGTCGGTGTTCACCTTCGCGAAGATTGCCACCACCTTGTCGATGCACCAGATAATATTGCTATCTCTATAGCTAATAAAATAAGTGCATTACACAAGGTTGACACGCAGGTCATTTAAACTGCAATCATATGGCTCCAGCCATCATGCCGAATCATGACACGCAGGTCATGTTAATTAATTTACATCATATAGTCATCTCATACATAATCAAATTATTATGAGCACTGCTATACCACATCACATGCACATGCAAACCCTCCTGCAAAACCAAGTTAGACGCCTCTAATTTGTTCATGCAAAAACTTGTTTTTCGTGGCTTCTAAGGTTTCGAAACAAACCGAAGCTACCAACGTCCATCATCAAGTATGATAATTCAAGTCGCTAGATTAACAATGCGGGGTGTATGAAGCACGAGATAATAAAATCTTGAACCCCATACTAAACTTCGTCATACGCATGACCCCCGTGCAGATCATATCTGCATTGCCCTTTTGTCTGCGAAATTTCATCTTTCTTTTTAACTACGGTGGAATTCAATGAACTGTTAGCACTTCGTTGATCAATCAGGATCGCGGATTGCCAGAACATTGAAACTCCACCATGCTGTTATCAAGATCAGAAATATGCAAAGTCCAGGGAAGCAACAAGAACATCTACACAAATAATTTTCAGTAATAGAACTCATCTACTACCTAATTATATTGTGCAACACCCATACATCTCATGTATTCTAGATCGCAACCTGCATCTACGCATAGCACGACTCATGATGCCACTGAAGGGTAACGCAGCAGAAAACAAAAATTTTCCGACCTACGCACCAGCCCAGGACCACTATGGAGACTGGATACAAGGTTTGATCATTTTCGTTACCGACTCGTAGCGCAGCGGAAGTAGAGTCGATGACGATCGGCGGTGCAGATCCCCACAGCTAGGATTTACAACCTCCCAACCGCGAGGATGTATACCCTCGTCTTCCCTTCGGACAGCCCTCCGGGAGGCGGTCGAACAGTCCCCCGGACGGTGTCGCGGACAGCCCTTCGGGAGGACCTTCAAAACTCGGACAGTCACTCGGACAGCCCTTCGGGAGGACTCACAGAACTCGGACCGTCACTTGGACAGCCCTTCGGGAGGCACTCACGAACAGCCCCTCGGGCACTAAGATCGAAACTACGACCTCTCTACAGAGTTGCACACATACGGTGTCATCTATCCGGCAGGGCTTCGCCGTCCAGAACTAGTTCCCACCGGAACCCAGATAGCCTTTCGGCTCTGCAAAACTATTTCGCGGGGAGGGAGAGAGAAGCCAGATCATGCAATGGCACTTGTATGTGAGAAGGAGTGAGTGTGGAGGGCTGCCCCTCCACCTCTATTTATAGGAAATCCCAAGGGGTAGGGTAGTTTTTCACAAAAACCCAAAAACCACATGAATGGAGTCCTTCCACAAGGGCACAAGTGTGAAACCAAGAGACAAGTGGGGGCTCCAAGGAGGATCCCCATTGTGGCCGGCCAACACCTTGTAGGGCCCCCCAAGGGGGCCTCATCCATCCATGTCACCCCCAAAAATATCTTGGGACAAAGCCCAAAATAATGGCTTTCCAAAAAGTAACCCAAAAAACACTTTCACTATTCATGACGACATTTTTCAGCGTCCGTTCGAACTGAAAATATTTATGTGGGCTTAGAACATTTCCAGTACCCACTAAAATAATTTTCAACGTGTTCTGGAACAATTCCAGTTTAGTGATTTCATCTGCGAAAAGCATCTGAAGCGGTTCCGGCAGCTCCGGAACATTTCCGGTTTTTCTTCCAGAAAATTCCCAAAAGTTTCCAGAATGATTCTGGCACCCTCCAAGAATTATCAGGCATGTGCCGAAACCAATTTGACTTAATGGAATACCCCGAAACAACTTTTCAGTTTCACCGAAACTCATCCGGTGTTCTCTCTGCGGAACTTTTCCGCTGTCCGAAACTTTTTCGGTGTCCGAAACTTTTTCGGTGATTTTCTCTCACACTCCCTGTCTAGTATTCAGCAGATAGATGACCCTTAAGCGTGTGACCCTATAGGTTCGGTGAAGTATAGACATGACACGGAACCCCTTCCGATCAATGATCAACATCGGAGCCGTGGACACCCATATTGACCCCTATACCCACACGAATGAATATTCGAGTGAACCTCCAGTTGCCATGTGCTATTCCTGTTGCTTCACAATATGTTACAAATACCCGAGGTGAGACATGATGGCATTCCCGTGGATCAACAACTTGTCCACTATGCTAGTTACCTCTTTACCGGTATTGTTCTCTTTTCTCATTACCGTGTTCCGGCATCCCCGTGATCAAATCACAAAGTGTCTGGACAGACGATGATGGATACCGTAACACCGAGAGGGCCCAGAGATATCTCTCCATCGTCGGAGGAGCAAATCCCAATCTTGAGCTATCAAGTTACTTGACATACTTTCCCATGAACCCGTAAGCCGCCGTAATAGCCATCCAGTTACGGATGACGTTTAACAAACCCCAAAGTTCATGAATCAAGCACGAAGAAACTCGATACTCTCATGGTCTGAGGAATCATGCAAACATTAACCATCTCTGTGTTATTAACCATTAACTTGTGACGAATGAATATCATAGCATAACATCAATCGGGTCGATTCCACACAAATGTTCTTCTAACATTGTGCCCTCAAAGCTGCTGGCATAGACATGCCCATGATTGGGAAAACATAATCATCATGCAACACTTGAGCTAGTCTTAGAGGCATGACTAGGAATACTTTTTACCGTTTATTATTCCACACGTGCACATGGGTTTTCCCCAGAGCCTTTATGGATATACGGGCTCGGGAACCACAGCAGTTATAGCATGGAACATAAACATAATTATGAGCAAGGAGATAAATAATAACATTTATTATTGCCTCTAGGGCATATCTCCTACAGCAATGGATGTAGAAAAATAAGATTGTGTCTTCTCTCTTTCTATACCCACAGGATTATTTTCACGTAGTTTTGAGAGGTACTTCATAAATGCATGTCTTCGGAGAAGGTTAATTATGTGTCAAAGATTAATTAAAGAGAGAGAGAGGGGGGGGGGGGGTATAAATCAAACTTTTTGTTATAAGCCTCATACATCTATTGCTTTGATTATTGGTTTGTGCTGTAATAGGAATTCTGATATTGGAAAAAGTTCAGTAGTATAATAGTCACAATAAGATTACAAAAAACTTATTATAGGAAAAGTCTTTGTTCAAAGAATACATTATCCCGCGGGCAGGTAATTACGGAATCACACCTATGGACATAATTTCTCTTTAATACCCCACTGATTTTCGTCTTGGGCCCATGATATCCAATCAAATAGCGCCATGTCATTCCTATAAGCTAATTCCATAGGTGTAGCAAAGCTGATACATTATTTTACTTGGTCCAGTCAAGGCATACCAGTTCTGATCATCATCTAAGTGTTACCCATGGAATATTATGCTTAATTTTCCTGTTGGCTATTTCCATTTTTGCTAAAAGGATAAATAAAGTGCGGCAGAAATTTTTATTTGGTGAATTTGATTTTAGGTGTAGGTTAAGCTAGAGGAAACAACATTCTACGACATGCAAAAATATGTCATCTTGCTAATGTAAAGATTTTCAAACAAACAAAGCTCCTTCATCATGTGCAAGACTAATACTTTCATATGCTCTTGTGATGTTTTTGATTCTATGCATAGTATGAACAACTGTAATATAGTGACATGTGTGCAAAGTGTTAGCTTAAGGAGGACGCCATTATTTGGGTGGAAGAGATGATTGGGATTGTTATGTTGGCAAGTAAATAGGACATATTTTGTGATGCTTTCGTCAATCAGGACCTAAGATGTTCATGCAATAGCTCAGAAACTTGCATATGATCAAGTGCTACTACAGTACTACTGAAGTCAAA
This sequence comes from Thinopyrum elongatum, assembly GCA_011799875.1. Taxonomy (NCBI): domain Eukaryota; kingdom Viridiplantae; phylum Streptophyta; class Magnoliopsida; order Poales; family Poaceae; genus Thinopyrum; species Thinopyrum elongatum. The sequence goes on from CM022302.1 coordinate 534,905,545, forward strand.
ACATGATTGCACTTCACTTGGTTTCAAAGAAAAAAATGCTATCATGTGGTTTGCCTAATGCCCCCCAGCTTATGTAAGTTACTATAACCATGTTTGAGCTATAAAGATCTCTCATTTCTTTGCAACAGAAGTTGACACATATGATAAGGGGATGATGAATAATGTTTCTCATTAATACATTGTGTTTGATTTTAGTCTCAGCTTAGGTACTCAAAATATAGAAGAAGAATTTTGTCAAAGAAAGTTAGTCCCTTTGGTGTAATAGTGTGATTTAACTTGTATGCATGACTACAATTTTCATTTATGTAGTTATTAATTATAATTAGTGAAGATAATATAATGGAGAATGATAATATATCTCGACTCCTCCCTCGGCCTCCTCCCAAGCTCTCGCCCTATTCCCAATGCAAAACTCTAACCCGGAACATGTTCTCCAAAATTCTTGGACACAACAAAATACCAAATAGAACATTCCCTGAAACAAAACAAAAAACATGTTGCAAAACACAAACAAGAGCATTCCCTCCAAAAAAATGCCGGCACAACCAAAATATAATTCAGTCGGCAGTATGACTACAGAAAAAGTATGTCATGGCTCGATTAGTCTTTCCTTAAGAAAATACCTATTCTGCATCAAAGCACTGATATTCTCATCGCTGGAATGGACACCATAATCAGTGTCAAAGTGGTGCACGGTGGTCGAATAGATAAGGAGCAAGAGAAGGTTGTCATGGTTATCACACACTTGGGGAAACCACAAGATTGACACAAACATTTACAAAGTAGAAAATGATTTCTTTAGTTCCTTAAACACTATTGTTTTCTTCCATGGGAATGCAAGGGGTATTGTGTACTAGGTTTATTGAAGTTTAAATAGGCGCCCAAGCGTCGGTTAGGTGGGATGGTACACTTTTGTAGCGATGACAATTGCTACAGGGGAGGATAAGAGAATGAATGCGGAGGGGATGAAGTGGCGGAACAAACATGCCACGTTATCTTCTTGCAAGGAGTGATGGCTGTCGAGGAGGAAAGAAGTGGGAGAGTGAATTGATATGTGTATCTATATAGATGGAAACCACGCCATCACATTAGATACATTTCTTAATTAGATCAATTGTTTAATTGGTATGTCGGCATTTTTTTATTTTGTGACAACACACGAGCAATAAACTAGTTGAACTTTAGTAACTGAATTGGACAACATGTCTGCTTCTACATATTTAATATGATGACATGGTGATGATTGTCCTATTGGCTTGGACTAATATAATAAAGTTAACATACCAGCTAATATATATTGTCCATGTTTTGTATGATTGAACTATTTTTAGAAATGTTAGTTTTTTTGCCTACTCCCCTTTAAGCACCCCACCCCATAAATACCCACTAAATGATAGCAAAAGCCAAATACACAGATAATGAGTAATCTTAGTTTGTCTTCATATACATCTAATTTAGCAAGCACTAACAGTATGAAAGACGACATTTTGAACTGATGCCAATAATTTAACATCTTTACCTTACCTTTCAGAAAAAATCTGTGTACAGTATATTCTTGATCATATCATCCTCGTTGGTTTCTTCATCATCTACTATTAACGGTAGTCCATCTCTTCGTGTGATTCTTGAGATAGCCACATATATTGTCCGTGCATGAAACCTTGTTTTGGCAGATATTGTCCTACTTTCTTTAGAGATTGCCCTTGACTCTTGTTGATTGTCATAGCAAAGCACACCGATATAGGATATTGTCTTCTTTTTAGCAAGAACGGCCATGCCGATTTAGCCGGTGACATTATTATTCTTGGAATATATACTTTGTCACCTACTTGTGCTCCTGTGATGATCTGTGCTTTGATGAATCTTCTTCAAAGTTGAGTTATTCTCATCCGTGGACCATTGCATAACCCAACATTTTTGTTATTATTACTTAGTAGCATCACAGGTAGTCCTACTTTCAGTCTGAGATCATAATTTGGTATTCCAGGAATTTTTAGGCTGTTTAGTAACTCTGTTGGATATAGCATATGTGTATCATCACTTAGAGTAATCGCTTTGCATACAGTGTCGCAGCTTCGATATATTGTTTCCTCGCCTTCTATTTTGTCCATTATATATTATGGAAGTCCCCTCCTAGAACCATTGTCATGCTGCCGAAGGGTCTCTCTTTGTTGTTATCATTTTTATTCCTTAGTATATCTCTTAGGGTTCTGTCTAGTGCCTCAAAACATATTTTTTTTTTGCCTTTGGAGCCTCATCCCACAGAATTAGTGATGTTTTATTTATTAGTTCGGGCAAGTGTGAACCTTTTTTGATGTCACATGTTCACTCTTCTGTAAGGATTAAAGGTATATGGAACCTTGAGTGTGCTTTTCTACCTCTTTGTAGAAGTAGCGCTGCAATACCACATGATGTCACTGCTTGTACTCTCTTTCCTTCTGAACGTAATTTTGTTGTGATTGCTTTCAATAGTCTTCCCTGTACCGCCATATCCATCTATAAAAAATGTTTTCTCAAATCCTTGTCAACTGATTCTATTATGTATCCAAATGCGCCGCTGTTCGCTGTTTAGATTACACAAAGATACCTAGGTGTTCAACTTTTAGCTCTTCTTTGTTGTAGTTCAGCTCTTCATTGAGTAGCCTGTTTCCAAGTTCTTTTAGTCCTGAGGAGTTTGGCAGTTCGATTCCAGGGTATTCCTTGAGTGTCTGTCCAGCCTGTCTCATAAGCTTTTCAATTTCTAGCAAGCTGCCATCTTTCTTCTGTCTATCAATTAGACGTAGTGTAGGATAGTTCAAGATTTTTATCTGTTTGCATTCCATGTCTTCACTTAAAACTTCCCAACATGATTCCCACATCTTTGTTGGATCTGTAACCTTGCAGTCACATAAGATGGTTGTGAAAAGTTGTCGTAGCTGGTTTCCAGTTGCCTGATTTGATGCCTTTTTGATACACTTAGTGCAGTCTTTGTCGTCATCAAGAAATCCTAATGCTTCACACGCCGCCTTGTATGATTTATAGACAACTCCATTTACCTTTCTTATGTCTTCAAAAGATGTGCATCCTTTGACGACGTTAAGTAGCATTCTCATGTAGTATTTCGGCCACTTGCTGGATGGGCATAGTAAATCCTTCCAACAGATCCGCCCTTTGTTCCTGTTCCCTTTTTTTTCCTTTTCCATACCCATTTTGCCTGGAACTCTGCATCTGTTAATTATCTGGCTTCTTCACAGTGCTTGTTTGTTTCCATCCACTTCTTAAATTTAGTTATTCCTGCCCTTTCCTTTCTTACTATCTTTGTTAAGTCAGTGGAGTCCGAGAAGATGACATGTTCTTTATTGTGTAGATAACCGCAACTAAAATAGTAGGTGTAAGTTAAATTGCGAGGAATTGTAAATAACAGTTTATTATAATTTAGCAGGCTATTACATGCTTGTGTTCTTCCTAAAGTATTCTCTTTCCTTCATGTCTCGCATGAATTCCTTGAGCTATATGTGGAACACTCGATCAACAATGGCAGATCGTTCTGATGCCGTTTGCCCTACCTCTTTGAGCTTTATTTTGAGTTTTGACTGCTCTGACAATCTTATTAGGCTTTTATACATTATCTTATTGTTGGATTCATCTTTTTTTTTTGCAGGTTTCGCGCACTGGGAGATCATGCCTATATGTATTCTAAGTTGCTGGCCGGCGGCGGATTATAAACTAGCGTGACCGACAATGGCAGATTAATAATCTAGCGTGAAGTATTCGGTCGTGGCTACGCAAATCGGGTGCATGTGATGTGCGTCTCTGGCCGGCCGTGGATTAATTAACTAGCGTGGCTAGCTTTGTCCAAGAGAATCAATCAGGGAAGCCAGCTCTCGCATGAGTCTATTTTTGCTCGATCAGGCAGATCGAACTATATAGCTTTGAGGTGCCCTCAGCATGCATCTTCCTTTGAGTGGAGTTATGTGTGTCAGGGTTTAATCTGTTGGGGGGAGGTCGCCGGCGAGCGGGGATGAGCTCGGATCTGTTAGCTTTATTAATCTTGATTCACATGTATCTGCATATTAGTTTGCATGTCCATGCATATAGCTAGTTGTAGCAGGTTGAACTGGGCTGTCCAACAAAAATGTGGGTCGCTGGCTAGCTTGGTCACCTTGCAAAGGCTGACATCGCGGCTGCATTTGGTTCAATTGCGATTAAGTTGAGTGCACGCATGTACAATTGCATTACCACGTGAGTTCGTCACCTCGAGCGTTAGTTGTGCCATTGATCGAAGGCTCATGGGATTCTGGAGACAGCCGTCGAGTCCCTGTGTTTCATGTTCACATGTACACAAACATTTGTGTGTTTGGGCGCACACGCACGTTTTCTCGAGCTCAAATGTGGCTATAAGAACTTTGACAATATAATTATTGGAAAATACTATGGAAACTATTACAGTTAAAAACAGGCATTGGAATAACCATCAATTCATGTCAATCCGACGACCAAGATTGCTTCAGTGATGAGCGCTCAACATGTTTAACTTGCAATAAATATTATACCAAATATAAATATTAGTGATAATCATATAATTACCTTGCAATTAATATTTAACCTAATACAAACGTGAATTTAATCTTGCCTAATATCAACGTGCAATTAATATTTTACCAAATATCTCTAAAAATATATTCTACTACCAATATGAACGTGCATTGAATCGTACGCATTTATACTAGTCATAAAAAAATCCGTTGGAGTATAGCCGTTGGACAATTAATATTGGAATATAGCCGTTGGACAATTAATAGTCCTATGGCCGTTGGTATAATATAGCCGTTGGACAATCAATAGTCCCGTGGCCATTGGTATAATATAGCCGTTGGACAATTAATATATTCCAACGGCTATATTTTTAGTAATAAGGCTATAAATACAACTATGTATTTATTTTCAAACAACGAGAGAGAGAGAGCCAAGTCTACATCTTTTAGTGTGATCTCCACTATAGTTTGATCTTGGACTTCTCCACCCTTAGATTTCAGTGTGATCTTGGCCACTAATCCTCCGTCGATTTGTTGGTGCGCTGCTCTGCTCTCTTCCTCTCTTGATCCATCATGTCGTATATGAACTCTCGTCATGTCTTCACATTCCACTTTTTTGTGCTGCAGGTGGCCAGGCTAAGACGATGTCTCCGTCTTGTGGAAGATGCACGCGGCGCGATGAATACAACTACAAAAATTCGGAGGATGAAAATAAACATTTCTTGGTTCTTATGTTGGGTGATTTCCAAAAAAAGATGGTAACTAATATCTATTGTTAGATTTAGTCCCACTCCGTCTTGCATGTTTTGTTTCATATGCGTTTAGGCACTAGCTACTTTCCTAAGCATTCAACATGTTTCCTTGAAGCGTGTTTGGACCTTGTTCAGGAACTGTATCGTTTCAGCAGACATATTCTTAAATTTCTTTGTGCAGATAATCCCAAAAGAGTGTGTGCGATGCCTAAAAGGCGACATCCCGCGTGAGATTAACCTAGAAACTCGAAACAGGGACAGTTACACAATTACAGTTGCCAAGTACCAAGAAAAGCATGTTCTTACAATGGGTTGGGCGATTCCTTACTATTCAGATACAATGGAGACTCTCTGTTTAGTATTGTAATTTTCGATAAGCTTGGCCGTGAGAAAGCATCATCTGTCCTTGTTGATCCTTTTCCACCACAAGTCCAAGGAAGACGCAACGAAATCAGGTGAAGTATCTAGCTAGTCTTTAATTATTATGTACGATACCATTTCATAGGGAAAGACCAAATCTCACTTCAAATGGCTTTTGCACTGCAGGTCTGCTAGAAAAATGAACGCGCTTTGTGAAACATGTGAAATCTGGGATGAACATCACTATATGAACTTGGATGATGAAAAGAAATATTTTTTGATGCGCATGATGGGTGATTTCCAAGATAAGATGGTAATTCATATTCAAAACAGTACCACTCCCTTAGGTCGTGTGATTTTGTTGTTTCTCATGAGACCAGCTGCGTTTTTCTTCATTATTCTACTTTAAATTATGTGTACCATGTGTAGTTATTGCATCATTGTGGACACTTTTCCAGCATGATAGCATATTCAAGTATGTTAGTTCGCCCAACAAGTCCTTGTGGTTTGGTTGCTGTTTAATTTTGTATCTTGTTTACAAACTGTTCTTTCAAACAATATAATCTCTTGAAACGTATTTTTGCAGATCATCCAAAAGGAATTTGTCCAGCGTTTCAAGGGAGAGATCCCAGGAGTGATTGAACTTGAAAAAAAGAATAAATGTCGATACAAAATTGAAGTTGTCAAGAACCAAGAAGAGCAGCTTGTGCTTGCAGCAGGATAGGGGTGTTTCGTACAAAAGTTTAGTCTAGAGATGCATGACATAATAATATTATTCAGATACAATGGGAACTCCCGGTTCAGTGTCATAATCTTGGATGAAATTGGGCGTGAGAAGGCTTCATCCGTTGACAATCCGCTCCCGCCTCGTGCACTCGAAAGGCACACAAATGGTGCTGAAACCGTGAGCCAACATCCTTCTGATGGTCCCGTGGACTGTTCTCATCCACTCATGCTAATGCCACCGCCTGGTCACTTTCATCATCAGCAGCAGGCCATCCTAATGCAGCCTCCCCTGAATCATTCCTCCTCCTCCAAGTCATCAGCTGGTATAAAAATAGCACATAACATATTCTCCCCCTTTTAACAAACATCTATCTTTTATACCTGTATTTATCAGTTTCTGTTTACACACACAGGAGAAGGAGATGGCTCTTTCTCATCACATGATCATGTCCGGAATGCACTTGGTTTCAGGCGCCTTGCTAGAAAAAATCCAACCTCATCTTAGAAGCAGCAGATGAAGGATCGTTATATTACCACGGATAAGACCAAGCTAGTCTCTGCTCAGGAGCAGCAGGTGAAAGACATGGTCCAGACTATCCGTTCACGCAGAAGTGGCATAACCATCTTTGTTCCTCTGATTGGCAAGGCCAATGTTCATCCAGGATTCTCCCTGGTGAGTAACTCCCTCCATATTTATTTGTTGCTTCGACCATGCACATTCAAGTCTGTTAACTTGCTTCTCTTTATGGACAAACACACGACACTATTTTTTATGCTGTAATAGTATTCATAACTGGTCATACCTCAGTTTACAATTACATGCAATATTATTTTACTTCTAACCTACTACCTCTTTGGTTTTAATCTGTAACAGACTGTCCCAATCATGTACGGGCAGGAACATTTTGGAGATGGGAAAGTCATCAGTTTCCAGCTAGGTGAGAAGAAATGGAATGCGAGCTTCAGCGGTTCACGCAAGTATTATCGGATCGAAAGCGGATGGAGGAGGTTTGTCCAGGACAACTGTTTGAAGAAGGGTGATATCTGCCTCTTTGAGCCGTTGAGCAACCAGGGGAGTACCATGGAAGTCCATATCATCCATGTGAATGATGACAATTGACTGATTGTTATGCCATATTGCTGCTTTGCCGATCTCCCTAACGGCGGTTGTTCTTTTGGTGATGTGGGGATTAAGATTTATGTAGGCTAGTAGAGTCATGGTTATACTAATTAGCTGATCCCTACTTAACCTGCATAATGATGAAAGTTATTTACTGCAACCTACAGTTTGGTTCAACTTTGAATTAGTGATGTCAGTGTGCCGAATTTAATACTGGTTTAGTTTATTGGTTTCTGACTTTCTGGACTCCTTTCCTTCAAATCTGACATGTCAGTCGTGCCTCTTGTTGCTATGATTCTTCTTTTGTGTTTCTTTTTTCTTGGTACATTGGTGGAAGGAAATAACTGCAAAAGCCATCTCATCCTAAGGTAACATAAGAATTGGAAATGTCATGATTATTTCATTGATTTATGCATACCTAGCTCTAAAGTTCCATGTGCCTCGCCTATCTATGCACTGCCGTGCTTGTTAATTCACCAACTATACAAGAAGAGGGTGGCATAAGAGAGGTCACATTGCAGAATATGGATGTATCAATAAGTCATTTCATCCAAATAAGCTCAAAAGAAACGTCCTTTAAGACCTTCTTGGAGGACCTTAAGCAAAAAATAACTGAGCTTTCATCTCTTACAAGCTAAATAGCCATGCGTTGCCACGGGAAGACAAGCAAATTATGTGCCGATCGTTTAATTCTATTTTTTTAAATGCATAGGGCGTAACATATGTCTAGTTTTCACTACATAGCTATAAGCGTGAATGCATTTCTTTTCCTCCCTCTCGGCCATCATGTGCACCAAACCATTTCTCCTTCGCTACCTTCATCTCCAACTGCGCAAATGTCATGAAAATTCTTCTTAATCAAAGCTATGGAGTGACAAAGATATGCATAGAGACATTTATTATGACATTCTATTTCACGAACACATGTACCAAATGTTTGATCTGTTTACATCACCATAACTTCGACAATTTTTTTCCACTTCCCCTTGTCTTGCAGACCCTCGTGCATGTTCTCACACACACCAACAATGCCCATGCTATTACCCACCTGATAAGATAATTGGAATCATTAACATTGTCTATATCAATAAGGATATGCGTAACAGATAATCGAGAACAGGGGTTATGAGACCTTCCCTTTAAAGTGGTAGGAAGAGATGTAACGCATAACCTATATAGTTTGATGACTGATGTCTAATTCAAACTTTTTAATCCAGGATATGTTCAAAAGTACATCATGCACTGCACAATTTCATGTTGCCTTCAAAACTATGCTCCCCGCAAAAAAGAAACTTGTGCTCTCCGCAAAAAAAGTGGAATGCCCTGCCAAAAATAACTCGATCAGTTTCACACATCATATTCAATGATCCCATTGGGTATTTTGAGTCTTCATGGCTGTTTTTGCATTTTCTCAATTGCTTTCACGCCTACTTAAGAGATTATTCTGTCTTGGTCGCTAGATAAATTTCCTCAACTGAGGAAAAGAAATAAAGTCAGAACTCTGCATGACCTGGCAGAAAGGAAAGCAGGGAAGGCAGCCGATGGCGACGAAGTCCTGCGTCATGTCCTCCTTGGCCAGCATGACGACAAAGCCTCTTCCTCGGTTGTGCCTCTTGGGAATATTACCCTGTCCCGCGTCATCTAATCTTGACGGGGTGCTGTAGTGGAGCGAGCGTAGGTTTCGAAGGCGTCACGGAGATGGTGGAGTTAGATCCTTCGACATTCGAAGACATTTGGGCTATGACGACTCTATGCACATCGGCCAAGCCATCCTCGGATGAACAGTCTCCTCAGTTGCAGGCTGACTGTCTCCTCGGTTGCGGGCTGACTGTCTCCGGTCTCCTCCGATGGCTTTGACTTTCTCCAGGTGCACGAGCCTGCTGTCTCTGGGATAGTGGGTAGCCCGGCGTATTCATAGCCGTTGGTGAGGGAGATTATCATTCCCTCACTGCTTTCGCTGTCCAAGAGTGAAACGATGTCAACTAGGTTGGTGCCCTCTTCGGAGTCAGAGTCATCGATGTTGCGGTTCTTTGGTGTGTGCGTGATGAAGAAGTTGCCGCAGGCCATGGCAACAAAGTGTGAGGTCGGGGTGGGCTCGTGGAACGCGTGGAGTCACCGCAACACCTAGCCCTCGACACCAAGGTTGGGAGTGCCTGGGCTGTTGGTGTGTCGCCATCCTTGGAGTCAGAGGTTAGCGACGAAGGTGTGTTGTTCTTTATGCAAATGTTTCTGTGCGATCTGCTGGATCGGTGGCAAGTACATGCGGAGGTCTCCGTGGTTGTTGGTGGTAAAGGCCACGGCACCGATTTAGATGTTGGTTGATGTTGACGTGGCCCACCTCGTCGGCGGTGAAAGTGAGTGAGCCAAAGGTGAGACTCTCCCTTGATGGGAGATCGACGAAGGCTAGGGAAGATTTGATCTGAGATCGGTCTCCAGCTGGCGCAACCCGTGCCTAGGGCGCCAACTGACGGTACAAAAAAAGTCAGATCCCTTAGTAGGGGTCTTGGCGTACTTGGAAGTCTCAGAGCGGAGGTCGCGCTGGTGATTTACCCAAGTTCAGCCCCCTGTGAGTAATACCCTACATCTTGCTCATGTTTTTTATTAATGGTAAAGGCCACGGCCCCAGAGGTTTGGTTTGCTCTTTTCTTTCTCCCCACGGGTTTGTTTTTCTCTTCTCCTCTTGCTATGTTTCTGTTTGCCGACGCCTTGTGAGCTAAACGATTAATTCTCTAGCTGTAGATGGCTGGTGCAGCTGCCCTGCTTTTGCAGATGAGCTGCATAGGAAAGAACTGGAGACCATGCTGACTTGGTTCTGCTTGATCCAGAGGTTGGTAATATTGCGCCTAGTGCTACCTTTGTACATGTGTAGTTCCATTTTCTTGCATTGGCCACGTTTTCGGTGTTTTGTTTGTCTGTTTCTAGGGGAATCATATGTAAGCGCAGCTTCCTCCGGAGGCAGCTAAATAGCTACATCCCACGCTTGTTGAGAGCAGTGTTTTCATGGCGTATAATAGTTATCCATTGTTGTTGACGTATAATAGTTTTGTCCTAGCTATATAATTTGAAATATTAGGATGTTTGGATATTGGTTTTTCTTAGGGAGTACCTAGAACTCATCTAGATGAGATATAATATGGTCTCATTCACCTGAAAAATAAGAACAGATACAAGCCACGTCAGCACACACGCATCTTATAGCATCACATCCAATGGCTATAAAAGGTGAATGAGACCAAATTATATCTCATCTAGATGAGTTCTAGCAAAACTGTTTTTCTTATGTGTTATGTTTTGTTCTTCGTTATGTACACGTATGTGTGCATTGGGTCTGATGCTTCACAACCCTGTTCATGCAGGGGCGCGTTGGCCGGATGAGCATCTGGTGAGCTCATGTGTGATTTGTTCCCTTGGCAGTGTGGTTTGATGGGGGACATTGTGGGGCGCGTTCATTGGCTGGTCTTGCTTAAATGCAGAGTGGTATCACGTACCCAACTTCTTGGCATCACTTGCATTGGCCGGTTATTGTGTTTTCGAATGCTCGGGCTTTCGGATGTTGCTGGGTATTCGAAAGCTTTCGTTGGCTAGATGCGCATCGAGTTAGTGCGTGATTTATTTTCTGGGTAATGGGGTTTGATGGGGGTGATGTGGGGCGCATTTTCCGGTTGGGATGGTTCGGATGCAAAGGGGCATCACGTACCCGGCCTCTTGCCATCGATGGCCCTTGCCGGCTATCATGTTTTGAAATGCCTGACCTGCTTTTGGATGCTGCTGGATCTACCAGGCTGGTGTGCTCGGGAATATATACCCGTGGTTTGGATTCAGTGGGATCTAGCCGGCTCGGTTTGAAGTCCTTCTGTCCTTCCATGGATGGTCAGTATAAGGTTGTCGTATGCTTTGTGGGTGGAGTTAGCAGATTAGTGCCGTAGCTGGCCGGCTATTTACCTGATTCTAGTCTGCTTCCTTCGTTCGTACCGGGCTCGTGGACGGGACTGAGATCCGGTGCCTTGGCACACACAAGGCACACGTGAACAGTGCAATGCCTTGAGCTTTCAGCCGTTAGATCGGAAATCAAGGTTTCAGATTTTAGTGAACAGTCCCTGCGCTACAGTGTGCTGTCCTGTAGTGATTGTCCTCTAGCAGACTTCCTGTAGCGATGTACCGTAGCGGTGACTCTTGATGTTCATCGGACCGTCGCTTGTAGATCCAACGGCCAGGAGATGCCCTCAAGGCATGATACTGTTCATCCATGCCTTGTGTGTGCCAAGGCACCGGATCTCAATCCTCGTGGACGTATGGGCCTCTGGTTGTTCCGTCAGGTTGTCATATGCTCTGTGGGACTGTTAGCGGTTGCTTTGATAGTTACCGCTTGGTTTTCTTTTGGTCGATTTGTCTGCTTTTTGCCTCTCGGGCTGTTGGTCGTGTGGGTTCGTTCCGGTTCGGGGAGGGGTGTGTGGCCTTATTGGTCCATCCTCGATGTTTGCTTTATGGCACCCACTAGCACACTGGTCGGCGCGTGATCGATCGGGGTGGCGCTGCCCTTGCCCAGATGAGTTTTCCATTCGGAATGACACATGAAAAATGAAACTGATCGAGCCGACCAGAACATCCATGGGAGCCATCATCGACGCACGCCGTGTGAGGCTGGGTTGTCCAGCCAGTGTCCTTAGGCCCGTGTCGTGCTTCGCTCGCGTGAGCCTTGTGTGTAGGTCCTGTCCACTAATAAGATTGAATAGAATATGCATGATGTGATATTAATCATCCTACCCATTTTACGAAGATGGTGCATCGAGTTCACTCGACCCAGAGTCTCCATATGTGCCAGCCGACAAGGGTCCCTGTGCTTAGCTTGTCGTGAGATGGCGTTTGAGCTGCACAAGAAAGAAATGCCTAATGTGCTTTATTCTGCCCAGGGTCATTTGGTGATGCGAAAGAATGTTAGTCTTCTGCAAATCATTTGACACAGAGGAAAAGTGAGCAGAAAACTTCATTAGATGTTTACGAGTGGCCACGCTTTGGTCTTCATGAAGAGCTTCATGAAGAGCTTCTTCATCCTCACTTTGGTCTTCTTCTTCGTCCTCATTGTCTTCATCCATGGTTGGAATATGAGATCCGCACATTCAAGGCATACCTGATCAGCCGCTTGTTTGCATTAACGCTGGCTGACTGGTTGTCTGCCAGCCTTGCAGTCACACCTGGTTAGAACCCAGGAAGCTTCTGGCGATCTTAGTCCAACACGTGGTTCCGCCTTCCCCATGTATTTAAGTCAGCTAGACAGGGCCCCTCCGACCGCAAAATGCCAACGGCGGTCGACCTTCATGGAGGTGGGTATTTTAAAAAAATTGAAAAACATATTTTAAAGTTTTAAAAAATTCTAAAAAAAATCAAACATGTTAACATGGATGTATTCTACATGTATGTAAATTTTGAAGATGAAATACATTATGGTGAGAGCTACACAAAAAAGACAAATCATGTTTTTCAAAATGATGAACAGTGCGAACACTGTTCACTATTAGAAATGCAGGATTTTCTCTTTTTTGTGTATCTCTCATCATAATGTATTTCGTTGTCAGATTTTATACACATGTAGACTACATCCATATGAATACGTAGAATTTTTTTCAGAATTTTTTGAAACTCCAAAATGTAATTATTGAATTTTTTAAAATATCCATCTCCATGGAGGTCGCCCGCCAAAAGCCCTCACTCCCCCTCCGACCCCTATCTGTCCGACCCCTTTCTTCCTCCATTTTTTTTTGTAAAAGGTGGTTAAATCCCCGGCCTCTGCATCAATCGATGCATACAGCCATCTTTATTAATTATTCCACAAAGGTCTGGCAAGAAAATACATCAAGCCACCCGAAGCCACCACTCACACCTACAAACTCGATAATGTGGAGTGTTCTCACCCCGCATATCTAAAACCGGTGTCGTCGCCGATCCATCCACATAACGTATCGGGACCAACAACCGGTGCAGCAGACCTAAAGCGCGCGCCACATGCACACGTTTTAGAAGCCAGAAGCCGCCATCATCCTCGGACCACTGACCCATCTTCAGGATAGAGATCCGCATCATCCTTGCCGCCCTGCGCGCATTCATCCAGACGCGAAGTCTCTGGAAGATCTGTCGTGCGTAGCACCTGCCGACTAGGCATGACACAGCATAGCACCTGTCGACCTGGCATACCTTGACATCTCCATCGAAGCTCTGTGCAAGACTTAGGCACTCCACCTCCTGCCTCTATCTTCTAGTGCTGCTCCACAAACAATGCTCCCAAGAGAGTAACGACACCGCAATACCGCCATCGTCCGATCTGGATGACTAGATCTTAGGATTTCCCCCGAAGCAGCACGAGTGGGTTGACTGAAGTTACACGACGATGCCTTCATCAAGGTAACGGCGCAAGACGCCGCCATCGCCCGCCATTGGCTCAGTTTTCACCAGCAACTCTGTCTCCCCAACTCACAGCCGGGACTAGATGACGTATCTGGAGATCAGACCACCCAGCCTCAGGCTGACCATCTCCGGCGAAGGAGGCGGCCACCACCGCCACGCCCGGGGCCGGAGCCCCCGACGTCCTCGTGATGCGGGTCGATCCCAGGGGCAGCTTGCCGTTGACGGGATGGTACACGACATCAGCAAGTGCGGCCCGCCTGAAGCCCATCTGGACCCAGATTAGGTGCCCAAGCCGCTGCCGCTGGACCAGTCACCGAACGCCGCCGCCTGCCTGGCTGCCGCCGCCCTGCACCACTGCTGTAGATCCGGCCATCGCGGGCCGCCGCCGTCTTGACCGAATCCTTGGCAAGGAGAAACGCCGCCGCGGCCGCTGCGGCACACTAGACAGGGCCCCTCCGACCCCTACCTGTCTGACCCCTTTCTTCCTCCATCTGAGTTGCCCTTGAACCACCAACGCATTTTCGTTCGTCATCGGCTATCTCCATGGCCCACTCCTTTGTCGTGTGTTATAGGAGCATGTGTCAGCGTGCCACACAGCAATCATGGTGGAGCTCCAGGACACACAAGCATGACAGCTGGACTGCGTTGCTGCATGCTAGTCTCCCAATTTTCTAAGGCACTTAGTGGAGGGCATGGAGAAGGCCAAGACCATGGAGGAGGAGGTGGAGGAGGACGAGCCCATGGAGGAGGCCAAGACGATGGAGAAGGAGCCTATGGTCGTGCCCATGTCAGTGGAGCCGCTTGGGTCTGGCCTCAACATGTCTGCGGCCAGGCAACGTCACGACCGCATGTTTGCGGAGGTGGATGAGACGGAGTAAGCGTCAGCACCGGCCGAGGAGCATCTGGTGTCCGTCTTTCGACAGTTGCTGGCGGCAAAGACTATAACCTCCAATTCCTGGAGGAACACCGTCAAGCGGAGGACTAGCTGGAGGCGGAGCACGCGTCCGACATTGCCATCGCGGAGATGATGGAGTTAGATCCAACGACTGTCGACGACATCTGGGCTATGACAACTCTGTGCGCATCGGCCATGCCATCCTCGGATGAAGTATCTCCGTTGCGGGCTGACTGTCTCTAGTCTCCTCGGATGGCTCTGACTTTCTCCAGTAGCTCAAGCCCGACGTCTCCGGGGTAGTGGGTAGCCCGGCGTATTCATCGTCGTTAGTGAGGGAGATTATCCCGCCCTCGCCGCTTTTGCTGTCCAAGAGTGAAACAATGTCAACTAGGTTGGTTCCCTCCTCGGATTCAGGGTCGTCAATGATGCGGTTCTTCAGTATGTGCATGATGAAGAAGTTGCCGCAGGCCATGGCGAAGAAGTGTGAGGTCGGGGTGGGCTGGTGGAAACGCATGGAGTCACCACAACACCTATCCCTTGACGCCACGGTTGGGAGTGCCTAGGTTGTTGGTGTGCCGCCATCCTTGGAGTTAGAGGTTCACTACTAGGGAAAACCTTATACACAGAATCTTAGCAATAGCGCTGGACAAAGAGGGGCGCTACTGCTAATTAGCAGCAGCGCGTGTCATAAAGAGGCGCTACTGCTACATACTTAGCAGTAGCGCGGCTCGTTAAAACAACATTACTAGTAAAATTGCCCGATTGTTCCCGCCAAGCGAGGTTTAGCAGTAGCGCGTCCACATTAACCGCGCTACTGCTACTGTAATAGTAGTAGCGCGCTTTTTGTGCATGACGCTACTGCTAATTTTGAACCTGGCCACATGACGGGCCCCGATTAGCAGTAGCGCATCTGCCAGAAGCGCGCTACGACTATCTTATTAGCAGCAGCACGTTTTATACCCGGCGCTACTGCTAAACCGAAGCCACCACCTTTTTCCTCCCCCTCCCCCATCCTCTCTTCCTTCACTTTCCCCTAGCTCCCACCCCCTCTCTCCCTCACTTTGCTTCTTCCTCACTACTTCTCCCCCCCCCAATTACTCTCCTTCATCTACCTATCTTTCTCTCTCTTTATTACTCCTAGATAACTACACCACCTCCATTAATGCATCTCCTTTCTCTTTTTCCTTCCCCCTCCACTAGTTGAACTTGTCTCCTCCCAAACTAGCTAGCTAGGTAGATCTAGCATTTAGTGAAGTGACCTATGTACCTCCCTAACTAGATCTAGCCTTGTCAAGAAGAGCTTTGTCCACTTTTTATCATTCCATAGTTGTGTGTGGCGACACCTATCGACATCATCATCACCGTGCTCGATCTCAAGATAGGTGATTAAAAATTTATGCTTTTGCAAGAATGGAAATATGTGTATGTGTGTGATATGACATAATCGGGCGATATGATGGAAATTGTGTGTGTGGCATGAGTTGCCGCCGAATTGTGCTTGTGAGTTGCCTATGTTTTGCCGAAATGTCGATTTATTTCCGTTTCGGCGAATTCCGGGAAAACTCTATATGTCCTATTTTTAGGGAAGGTCATGCCGAATTTTTGTATGACTTTGATGCATGCATGCATTTTTATAATCAATTTATTTATTATTACCGTGCAGGCGTTCATGATGGTCAGTGGAATGATGGTGGACAGGTGGTTGCGGTCGGCGGTGCAGGACATGAAAGAAAATAACCGGACAGATATTTTATGTCCGTGTCGAAGATGCAAAGGAGGAGTTTGGCTCGACCCCTATAACGATGGTCGTGTGATGGCGCACCTGCTCATGACTTGTTTCATGGATCTCTATACTCAGTGGATAATTGAAGATGAGGATGATGATGATGAGGACGCCGACAGGGCAGGCAATGACGACACGGGGCAAGACGAAGAGATGACCGATAATGGCGGCGGAGAAGGGGCCGGACATGGCGGCGGAGAAGGGGCCGGACATGGCGGCGGAGAAGGGGCCGGACATGGTGGCGGAGAAAACGTGGACTCCATGCCGCAGACTTTGTCGGTACTAAGTTCAATCGTGCGGGACCCTCATGTTCAAGCACTGCTTCGCAAGGAGACGAGTACTGACAGAGCTGCTTCTAGAGAGGAGGCCAAACTGCAGCAACTGGTGGTAGACTCGAACACTCCATTATATGATGGTTGCGATCCCGAGGTGACCCGCTTGAGTTTCACGCTCGAACTCTCGAATACGAAGGCTAAAAACAAATGGACCGACACTATCCTCGATGAGCTTCTCAAGTACCTAAAGGATGTTCTTCCCGCGGGGAATCTATGTCCTACTAGTGTGGATGAGGCCAAGAAGATCGTGTGCCCTCTTGATCTGCCGCACATTAGATACCATGCATGCATCAACGATTGCATAATTTATCGGAAGGAGCACGCGGAAAAAACCAGCTGTCCGGTGTGCAATGCTTCTCGATACAGAAGGCCGGGAAGAAATCTCCCCAGAAAGTTGTATGGTACTTACCGATCACTCCCCGTCTGCAACGTTATTTTGTAGATCCCAAGGAAGCAAAGCTCATGCGTTGGCACGCGGAGAGGACAAAGCCCGACGATGGAGATGATCCGAAGCTGAGACACCTCGTGGATGGAAGCCAGTGGAGAGCGTTCAACAGCAAATATCGGTATTTCGGATGTGATGCAAGGAACATCGTGCTCGGCGCGTGTACCGGTGGCATGAATCCGTTTGGCAACCAAAACACCAACCATAGCACATGGCCCGTGTTTGTATGGATATACAACATCCCCCCTGGGTGTGCATGAAGTCGAAGTACATACACATGAGCATGCAGATTCAAGGGCCGAAACAACCGGGAAATAATATTAATCTGTATATGGGGCTACTTCAAGAGGAGTTAGACACGTTATGGAAAACACCAGCCAAGACATGGGACACCAGCAAAGGCGAGTATTTCTATATGAGAGCCGCGCTGATCACGACGGTGCACGACTATCTCGGTTACGGATATGTCGCAGGCCAGGTGTGCCATGGATATTGCGGACGCACGCGGTGCATGGATGATACGACGTCTCAGCAGCTAACGTCAAGGAAAGATGGCGGGTCTGGGAAAATCGTGTACATGGGGCATCGAAGATGGCTCGAGAAGGACGACCCATGGAGAAACCGTGGAGATCTATTCAATGGTGAGGCTGAGCATCGAGGACCTCCACGTAAGCGGAGCGGCGCCAAAATCGATGAGCTGTTGAAAAACTGGGAACAGTGCCCCATGCCGGGAAAGACGATGAAAAAGGCGCCGGAGCCGCTGCTGAAGGTATGGAAGACGAGGTCTGTTTTCTGGGACTTGGAGTACTGGCACAAACTCGACACGCCTCATTGCCTTGATCAAATGCATATTTGTAAGAATGTCCTTGAGAGCTTTCTTGCGACACTGATGAACATGCCGGATAAGACCAAGGATGGGCCGAAGGCAAGAAAAGACTTGCAAGATTTGGAGATCAGGGCAGATCTGCACATGCCGCCCCGTAAAAAGTCAGAGGAGACAGAGACAGAGACAGAGGCGCGGGAGAAGAAGGGCAAAAAAGTAAAAGAAGAGGATTATTGCCCCCCTTCTTGCTTCACCTTAAGTCCGGCTGAGATCGATCAATTCTTCAAGTGCCTTACCGGAATCAAAGTTAGTTCTGGTTACTGTGGGAAGATAAGCAGATTTCTAGACACGAAGAAGAAAAGGTTCAGCAGGATGAAGTCCCATGACTGTCATCTGATGATGACGCAGATACTACCTGTTGCCCTTAGAGGGATAATGGACAAGCACGTCCGTGACACACTTATTGGTCTCTGCAACTTTTTCGACGTCATCTCTCGAAAGTCGATCAGTGTGAAGCAGCTCCGAAGGCTAAAGGAAGAGACCGTTGTGATACTAAATGAGCTTCAAATGTACTTCCCGCCCCCGTTCTTTGACGTCATGGTGCATCTGTGTATCCATATTGTGGACGACATAATAGACCTGGGGCCGTCATTCCTGCACAACATGATGCCGTTCGAGAGGATGAATGGGATCATCAAAGGATTCGTTCGTAACATGTCCCGTCCGGATGGAAGCATCGTCCAGGGCTATCTGACACAAGAGTGCATCTCTTTCTGCGAGAATTTTCTATATGGCGCAGACCGGCCGCCTGGTGTTGGTTTGCCCGTTAAGAAGGACGTTGGGAGGCTCGAAGGAGAAGGTCACTCCAACGGTCGCAGGAACTGCATGTGGCCTACTCAGATCGACGCAACAACTTTGACAGAGCAAACTTGGTAGTGCTACAACACCTAGACCAGGTAGATCCTTTCGTGACACTGCACAAAGAAACCATCGCAAAGACGTATCGTGACCGGGGGGTATGCAGGACGGACACCGAAGTTACTAGAGAGCACAACTCCAATTTCCTGCATTGGTTCAAAGAGCATATTCTTGCTAATCCCCCGGAAGAGGGCTCTAAGGACGGATTGATCATATACGCCTTAGCACATGGCCCCTCGCCCAACCTCGTCACCTATCAAGCATACGATATCAACGGATACACGTTCTACACGGAGGCCAAAGATATGAACAGTGATTTTCAGAACTCAGGGGTGACGATGGAATGCATGACCGGCAGCGACAACGGCGCAACTGAGAGATTTTATGGAAGGGTCGAGGAGATCTAGGAGCTTGACTACTCTGGACTGCACAACGCGACGATGTTCCGTGTCAGATGGGCTAAGAATGTCGAAAGAGAAAACCGGTATTTCACTACCATGACTATACCCGACGCCAAGAGCGCTACCATGAACACCATCGCAAAAAATGAGCCATGGGTACACGCTAAGCACGTGACACAATGCTTCTTCATAACCGACCCGAGCAATCCTAGCCATGTTGTCGTGAGGAGAGGCAAAAGGAACATCATTGGAATGGATGGAGTCGCCAACGAGGAAGACTACGACCAGTACGACAACCCAATGAGGGAAGATGACGATGACGATGAATTATACATCAAAAAGAAGAATCAATACTACATTACCTAAGAAAGATCATACACCATGGAAAAGGAAAAGTCACAATGAGGGGCTCAATTATTCGTCAACGAACAAGAAGGGAAAGAAGCTCACTCAAAAACGAAAACGTCGACGCTGAGAAACCGTTATCGGTCAAATGATGTAATATATATGTTCCTATTTTGTATGCACACTTAACCGTCAAATGATGCAATATATATCGCCTTAGTTATATACATTGTATCACCTTCCCTTCGTTCCTACTCTCGGAAAACAAACAGGAAAACTGCTGGAAAAGAAAGCAAAACAGAAGAAACAAAATGAAAAGAAAAGGAAAAAAAGTAAGCAAAAAAGAAAAGGAAAATAAAAAATGAAAACAATAGTAGGAGCGCTGGTTGAATAAAAGCGCTATAGCTACGTTATGTAGCAGTAGCGCTGTTCCAGAAACGCGCTATAGCTACTTCATATAGCAGTAGCGCTTTGCTTGAAAACGCGCTATAGCTACATTATCTATAGCGCGTTTTCACGAACCGTGCTACTGCTATTTTCACATAAACCCCCCCGCGCGTAGGCTTCCTTACTCTGCTTCCTCCCCCAATTCCTCCACTCTCTTCTCCCCCTCGTCGCCCCTGCCCTCGCCCTCGCCGAAGCCTGAGCGCCGACGCCGACCCCGACGTCGCACGCCTCCCTCGCCGTCGCCCGGCCCCGACCCCGACGCCGCGCGCCTCCTCCCTCGTCCCCGGCCCCGACCCCGACGCCGCACGCCTCCGTTGCCGTCGCCCGGCCCCGGCCCCGACCCCGACGCGCCACGCCTCCCTCCTCTGCTTCCTCCCCTCCCAACCTCGGCCGTCATCGGGCCTGCCTCCTCGCCCTGCACCCTCTGTAAGCCCCCCACCGCTCCTCTCTCTCTCTCTGCCATTAGAGTTCTAGCTAGCTAGGGTTCTTAGGTTAATTTACTTAGAATTAGTATGAACCCTAGGACAGATTAGTTAAAGCAATTGTTGCTATTTAAATTTTTTAGTTTAAGCAATTGTTGCTATTTAAAAAAACAGAATTAGTATGAACCCTAGTTAAAGCAAAAAAAATTAGTTTCAAATTTAGGTAGCCTGAATTTAGTTTCAAATATTGTGAAGAAAAATGACTTCTTGCATTTTTCTTCAAGTTCTATATTTTTCTTCCTGTTATATGCAAATTTGAAGTGGACATGCGATATGTGGACATGTGATTTGGACATGTCATATTTGGAATTTGGACATGTCATATTTGGACATGTGATATTTGGAAAATGATGGTTATGTGCAG
The DNA here is from genome assembly GCA_011799875.1 of Thinopyrum elongatum. Classification (NCBI taxonomy): domain Eukaryota; kingdom Viridiplantae; phylum Streptophyta; class Magnoliopsida; order Poales; family Poaceae; genus Thinopyrum; species Thinopyrum elongatum. Next base: position 534,926,654 of record CM022302.1, read on the forward strand.
GGTAAATGATCCGAGTGGCTTATGTTTCACTGGAATGTTGATTCATTTCCGTTCCGGTGAATTTCAGGCGCTCGATATGTCCACTTTTTAGCAAAGGTCATGCCGAAATTTCCCGTGAATTTTGGCATGACTTGTGCTAGAAAGTAGGCATATCGAGTGCCGGGATTTGCTGTGACGGGAATGAAACGGCATTCCGGCAAACCATAGACCTTTTTTTATGTCATTTCTCATTTTATTATAGTTTTAAAATTAAATAAGGAGACTTAATCATAGGAAACATGTCGAACAACGAAGAAACTGGGCCTTCTGACCAAGATGCAGACGAGATGGATTATGAGGGTGAACAACAGTACCTCGACTTTTTGTCTGCTAAGCACAGTCAAGGTTTGCAAGGCGGCCTCGATGATGGTACTGACGCCGACATCGACACCGACGGCGCCGGCATCGATGGCAGCGCCGAGACCGGCGGGGAAGGTACCGGCGCCGAAGCCGCTACCGAAGAGAAGCAGAAGAAGCAGAGGATACGAAAACCTAACAAACTTGGCATCGGACGACTGGTGATCACAAAGATGGCCCCTGGCAAGTTTGAGCCATTAGAGCCGGAAGAACCTCGCAAGTGCTATGGGAACCAAGTAGGATGCATCCTATGGGAATGCGCGAGCATCAATGATGATGACTTAAGGAGTAAAGAACATTTGAGGCAGTTTCTCCTGACGAAGTTGCAGAAGATATTCAAGTTCCCCGACCGGGATGATAGCATAGAACAACCGTGGGATGATCTGAAGATGAAAAAGATTAACAATCACGCCATGGGCATGTTCAGCAATGATTTGGCCTCCTGGAAAGGGAGGGTGAAACGAGCTATTGAGGTTGAGGAACCCCTGTCCAAGATTCTGGAGGAAAATCCAACACTTACGGAAGAGGAGTTCCAAAAGTTCAAGGACACTTGCGCTACCGAGGCAGCCAAGGCTAAGGCTGCAAAATTCAAGAGCCTTCAGCAAAGGAACACGGGGAAACAACGCCTCAGAAGCCGTGGCTACCTTGGCAAAAGGCTCATATGGGATAAGGAGGACGCGGAACGTGAAGCCGCGGGTGTCCTAGACCCCTTCGCGAAGTTCACCAACCCCTTGGAGCGTGACTTCATCAGGGCCCGCTACAAGTGGGACAAGGAAAAGAAGGTTGTTTACACGGACCCGATCACAAGGAAATTGATTAGAATACTGGTAATTATTCTTTTACCACCTTACATTTAGCTTCTGATCAAGTCGACTACACATTCGTAAACGGTTGACGTTCCTTCTGCAGGAGAAGCAACACCAACTTGCAGCCGAAAGCCAGTCTTCGTCGATGAGGCCCAAGTGGGACACCCCTCTCAACCGGGCCTTGAACGAACTTAAGGGACTCCCTTTGGACCAGCGGCCACAATATGGACATGTGCACGGCGCCGGAGACGGTGCCACGTGGAAGGTCTTTTACAATGAGGGCCCGGAGGCCAAGAAGCAGAAAAAGAAGTTTAGTCAGGCGGACATTGACGAGAAGGTGAAGCTTGCGTTCGAGAAAAAAGCAGCTGAGGACGCGAAAAAAGCAGCCGAGGAGAAAAATGAGTTGCTACAGCAGGCAGTCGCTGCAGCTGTAGATGCTTGCAGAAATGATTTTGCTACTAACTTGATCCCGGCTATCATCAACTGGACGAAGGAAAATCCAGACAAGACGGTAGATGATTTCCCCATGCCCAGTTTCGTCGGGAGCAACTCGGTGAACAACACCACCGCACCATCACCTGCTCACGCAACCGCGCCTGCTCCCGCACCCGCACCTGCACCCGCTCATAGCAGCCTGTCCTTAGTCTCTGGCGCGCTAGGCGGGCCTTCGTCTTTGGCTGAGCTCGACGTCCTCACGGTAATTACATGTCGCACCAACATATATCAAGAATATTCCATTTTCGTTGCCTTTCGGATGTTTTACGCCGCAGACATGTGTTTGCAGGCCGACGAAACCCCGTGCACCGTACTCTACTTGATCAAAGGCTAGAAGGTGGACGTGGGAAAGGCGGTGATAATGAAGCACTTGGAACTCACGTTCCACGGCTAGCCGATGCTCGGTGGGCACTTCAGGGTTACCTTGTCGAGTGTGAAATCGGGGCATGAGGATTTGCCTCCTCCAGTACGGCTAGGGGGAGAGGACAACGAGACCCCGCCGCGGCTTGGAAACTACAAGGGTTGGGTGCTGCTATGGCCGAAGAATCTTCTTCGTCTGGAGCCGGCCGAGAGCACACCAAATAACCACACATCAACAAGTAGGTATGAACACCACCACCCCACCTACGCAATTACTAGTGCCTGTAGTGCCGGGTGAGAGCGGCGGATGACGTGATGAAGGGGGTCCAATAGTGGCTGATGTAATCGCCCCCGTAGAACAAAGAATGGATGATGAGATGGACGAGGACCCTCTTCGGTTCCTCAATACAGGCCCCTATGACGGTGACTTAGATATGATGAGTCAGCCATATGACGACTCGGGCTATCAACATGCTGATGAGGATATGGATGATCTGCCCGGGCAGGAACGTCCTAGCAGGGATTGCAAGAAGTCTCTCTTCATGCAATCCTCACAGGACACGCCTGAAGATGCCGCCTCAACACAAGCTCAACTAGCCGAGGGTCGTACAATGCTTAGCCCGACAACACTGGGGCAATGGTTAAGGAAGGGTATGGAAGGTCAGCCCAAGAAAAAGGAGAGGAAGAGACCGGGGAAAAGAGGCTCTGCTGCCTACAAACAAGCCAGAGCACATAGCAGCCAGACGGCAGATTTTGAAGAGCGTGTACCCATCAAAGGAGCGGCTATGTTCCATGTCACGGGCGAGCCGATGCTACCGCCGAAACCGCTGGAGGCAATATCAAGGGATCTCAGGAGACTGCACGACCATGTGCTGTCGACTGAGAAAAGCCTACTAGCCTCGAAGGATCCAGGATATCCGACATACGCGGCTCGTGTGCCTGAGTCGACACACGGCCCGCGGAGGTGTTCTTCCTGCGGTTTGAGCATATCTTCGAGATGTTTCTGACAAGGCGGCTCGATTGTACAATCGTCCGCCTTTTTGCGCTACATATGAGCTCCGTCATGAAGAGAGAAGAAGTCTCGCAAATCTATGTGGCGGATCCATACTACATGCACGAGTCCTTCTTGAGTCTCGGTGACTTTGAGCGTAAAACTACTAGGGAGTACCTCGAAAACTTCATGGTACAGAATAAGGACCAGGAAATTGTCCTCTTGTCTTATCATCCAATGTAAGTCAGTGCCGGACAACCCTTTCGTACATTTCAATCATTCCTTCTCGCTCATATGGAGAAAAATTTGAGGTGTTTTTTTCCCCGCAGCAAAAGGCGCGCCGTCCTTATCGTACTTTACCAGCGAGTCTCCCACGTCGTGTATTTTGACCCTACCAGAAACTACGAGAAGAAGGACTACGCCCACGTAAAGAATATTCTAGATGATGCTCTCCAAGGCTTCAGCTTAAGGGGTGGCCACCTGCAGATCAGGAAACAAAGGAACAAGAAGATGGGTTTCTCACATAAAACTAATTTCTGCTGCATCCATGTCCCAAAACCATGCAAGAACGATGGATTCTACCTCCTCCATCTCATGATGGAGTTCAGAAGGGATCACCAAAAGCTTCGCATGACAAGCAGAAACGATGATTATATCCGCAAGTGGGTAGAATCTCATGGAGAAGCGGATTATAAACTTAGAGATGACTTCTTTCGCATCCGGAGGGACATTGCGACGATCATCATGAAAGAAGTCGTCGAAGAGAAGGGGATGTTCCACCACGGCCCTATATCGCCAGCTGACGTCCGAACTCGCATAGGCATGCAACGTCAGGACCTCACTCCGTTCAAGAAGCTAGGGTGCATCCTCGATGATTTAGAAGGATGGAACTTCTAGTGATTTACGATGCCGATGATGATGATATGTGTCGGTTGAACTTTTATAGTTTCTGTAGCGATGAAACTTTGTGATGTCCACGGTCCCTGCCGAACTTGCGTAACGCTACTTTGTTAGTTTGGGTACGATGACCTGCGTACCTATAGTTAATTAGTTTGAGTATGATGAAACTGCGTTGATTATTTATATGTTTACTATATGTTGCATCTACTTGCTAACCCTTTCTTTTTTGTGTTGCTCAAGTATATTTTGTTGCATATGATTGTACATTCTCTTAATGAAGATGCATCTCTAACAGGTACCTAGATTCTTGATGGTGAAGAAGCAGTGCTATGTCGTGTACAAAGGGAAGGTTCCGGGAGTGTACGACGAGTGGTCTGAGAGTCAGGCGCAAGTGAAGGGGGTCTCGGGCGCCAGCCATAAAGGCTTCAAAAGCATACAAGAAGCAGACGCTAGTTGCTTGAGGTTCACGCTAGCGCGAGAGAGGACTCATAACCGCCGCATTATGTACTGCATAGTTCCGCTCTCACTCACAGTGATAGTTCTTCTCGCGTATATCATTGTTTAGATGGATGACGATGTAGTTGCAAGTACTCGAGACTTGTATCGCTATTTTTGAGATGATTACGAGAGACCACTTTGTGTTGGATGATGATTATGATGATGACATGATTTGATGAGACTATTTGTATGTATATGCTATGATTACATTTGTATGTGTATGATGATGACATTTGTATGTGCTAAAGATTATTGTATAAAGCCTGTTCAAATACAAAACAAATATGCAGAAAAAAAATCAGAAACTAATAAAACTAGCAGTAGCGAGGGGAGAAAAGTTAGCAGCAGCGCGCCCTAACCAGTAGCGCGGCTTAATTCAAAGCGCTGCAGCTATTAGCAGTAGCGCGTTGCTGTAAAGATCGCTACTACTACAATTGTATAGCAGTAGCGCGGGCCAACACGTGCTATTGCTACAGGTTAGCTGTAGCGCCGTATCTGTAGCGTGGGAGCCCGCGCTACTGATACACCTAATACCCGCGCTACTGCTAGGCTTTTCCCTAGTAGTGGTTGGCAGAGAAAATGCCGTTGTTGATGACAGATGTGTTTGCGTGATCTGCTGGCGGTGGCAAGTACATGCGGAGGTCTCCATGGTCGTTGGTGGTAAAGGCCAGAATGCTGATGTAGATCGTGTAGAAAAAGTGAGTGAGGCAAAGGTGAGGCTCTCCCATGATGGGAGATTGAGAAAGGCTAGGGAAGATCCGATCTGAGATCGGTCTCCAGCCGGCACAACCCGCGCCAACAAACAGTACAAAAAACCGTCAGATCCCTTAGTAGGGTTCTTGGCGTAGCTAGAAGTCTCAAAGCGGGAGGTCACACTGGGGTTTTACCCAAGTTTGTGCATATGGAGAGTAATACCCTACATCTTGCTCGTGTTTGTTATTCATGGTGGGGGGATACCTCATGCGAGGGGTTACAATGGTATGTATAAGATGACTACGAGAGTTGTTTCTACGGGTGTAGATGGGAATGAGAGTTCTCTTCTAGCCTCCCCTTATATACTCGAGGAGGCTAGGGTTTTATAGAGGGGGAAAGCAATCTAGGGTTGCTGCCGCACCTACTTAGAGGTCAAGTTGGCAACACAATGCTTATCTTCTTCTTCGGGCTCCCCTGTCGCTGGGCCTTGCGAGGCTTCATCCAAGCCTTCTGCCTGGCTCCTCTCAGTGGGCCACCCCTAGTGTATGACATAGTCAGCGGAGAGGAGCGGGGGTGGACGAGGACAAAAACATAGGTGAGGAGCAGCATGTGTCGCGGCCTCATGGATGGGGAAAGTTAGTTTTGGACCAGGAAGTGGTATGATATGATGTGATCGTGGTTAGCGGCGCTCAACGTCGTTGGTGCTCAACATTAGATTATTTTGGACCTTTAGATTTGGTGATTAGACGGTTTAGAAGATGAGTTGGATCTGCCCTTTCGTACTTTTATGAGGCAGTAGACTAGCAAAAAGACTCGTGCGTTGCAATGGAAGAAAAAAACATCACATTTGATTTGATATAAGGCCCGTGTGTCTCCCCGCTGAGCTGCAGACTCCTGCCGCGCAGGCCGAGCCGAGACCAAGCGACACATTGGCCGCCCCAGACACCGCCGCGTGGTCCACCTGTACCTAGATGCGACCTACGACTGCTCCTCCGAAGCCATGGCGGTCTGCGGCGGCGCGGAAGAGGTGGAGCCAGCACGCCGCGAAGCCGGGGAGGCGAAGCGGTGAGAGCGGTAGTCAACGTGCAGGAGCTCCTCTCCTTGCGGTGGCGGCGGTGAGACTCGACGCGCAGGAGCTCTTCTCCTACCTTTGTCGCTGGTGGGATGTGTGGTGGATGGATGTAGGAGATATGCCCTAGAGGCAGTAACAACCGTTATTTTGTAACTCCAAGTTTGTAATGAATGTTTATGTTCCATGCTATAACTGCTATGATTCTCGAGTCTGCAATAACACGAGGCTCGGAGGGAAACTCATGTGCACGTGTGGTATAATAAACGGTAAAATGTATTCCTAGTCTTGCCTCTAAGACTGGCTCAAGTATTGCATGATGATCCTGTTTTCCTGATCATGGGCATGGCTATGCCAGCAATTTTGAGGGCACGATGTTGATAGAACACTTGTGTTGAATCGACCCAGATTGATGTTATGCTATGAGTTTCTATCGTTACAAGTTTATGGTTCTTAACATAGAGATAGTTAATGTTTGCATAATTCCTTAGACCATGAGAGTATTGAGTTCCTTCGTACTTGCTTTGTGAACTTTGGGGTTTGTTAAACGTCATCCGTAACTGGGTGGCTATTACGGCGGCTTACGGGTTCACGGAAAAGTATGGCAAGTAACGAGATAGCTCAAGATTGGGATTTGCTCCTCCGACGATGGAGAGATATTCTCGGGCCCTCTCGGTGTTACGGTATCCATCATCGTTTGGCCAGACACCTTGTGATTTGATCACTGGGATGCCGAAAACATAGAAACGAGAAAAGAGAACAAAACCGGTAACGAGGTAACTTGCATAGTGGACAAATTTGTTGATCCACGGGGATGCAATAAATCTCACCTCGGGTGTTTGTGACATATCGCGAAGCAACAGGAATAGCACACAGCAACTGGAGGTTCACTCGAATAATCATTCGTGTGGGTATAGGGGTTAATATGGGTGTCCACGGCTCCGATGTTGATCATTGATCGGAAGGGGTTCCGGGTCATGTCTATACTTCACCGAACCTATAGGGTCACACGCTTAAGGGTCATCTATCTGCTGAATACTAGACAGGGAGTCTGAGAGAAAATCACCGAAAAAGTTTCGGACACCAAAAAAAGTTTCGGACAGCGGAAAAGTTTCGCAGAGAGAACACCGGATGAGTTTCGGTGAAACTGAAAAGTTGTTTTGGGGTATTCCATTAAGTCAAATTGGTTTCGGGATGCCCCTGATAATTCTTGGAGGGTGCCAGAATTATTCTGGAAACTTTCTGGAATTTTCGGGGATAAAAACCGGAAATGCTTCGGAGCTGCCGGAACCGCTTCAGATGCTTTTTCGCAGATGAAATCACTAATCTGGAATTGTTCCAGAACGCGTTGAAAATTATTTTAGTGGGTACTAGAAATGTTCTAAGCCCACATAAATATTTTTAGTTCGTACGGACGCTGAAAAATGTCATCGTGAATAGTGAAAGTGCTTTTTGGGAATTTTTATGGAAAGCACCTTTTGGGAATTTTCCCAAAAGGCTTCTAGAAGCCTTGGGCACTAAGGAAGCCCCCTTGGGGGGCCCCCCCAAGGGGTGGCCGGCCATGGAGGGTGGAGCTCCATGGAGCTCCACATGGCACTCCTTTTTGCTTTATTCTTTATGTAAATGACATAAAGTGGGGGTACTTTTGGTATTTGTGAATGCCAACTTTACCCTTGGTTTTCCTATAAATAGAGGAGAGTGGGCTGCCCACAAACCTCATCCCTTGCTCTCATACACATGCCATGCATTATCTGGCTTCTTCTCTCCCTCCCACGAAAGAGTTTCGTAGAGCCGAAAGGCTGTCTGGGTTCCGGCAGGAACTAGTTCTAGACGGCGAAGCCCTGCCGGATAGCTGACACCGTATGTGTGCAACCCCATAGAGAGGTCGTAGTTTCGGTCTTTTGCCCGAGGGGCTGTTCGAGTGTCCTCCCGAAGGGCTGTCCGAGTCTCCGTTCGAGTTTCGAGGGTCCTCCCGAAGGGCTGTCTGCGACATCGTCCGGGGACTGTCCGACCGCCTCCCAAGGGCTGTCCGGCGAGGAGTACATCCTCGCCGTTGGGAGGTTGTAAATCCTACTGCGGGGATCTGCACCACGATCTCCACCGACTCTTCTTCCGCTGCGCTTCGAGTCGGTACGGATCAGATCAAACCTTGTATGCAGTCTCCATAGTGGTCCTGGGCGTGCTCGCTATACCGAAATTTTTTGTTTTCTGTCGCGTTCCCCAACAATGGAGTCATGGATGGGTGGGTGGGTGGGTGAGGACAGAGACAGAGAGAGAGAGAAAAAGAAGTGGGATGGGTGGGTGGGTGGTGGGCCAGTCCGGACAAAGACGAATGACGGACAATGTCCGCTATGATACAAATCTGACCCAAATTTGAGACGGAAACAGGTTGAAGCGAACACAAAATAGACATGCACACAATAATATTTGTGTTGGGCTGTGTTTTTTGGTCCCACGAATTGAAACAGACAAAAGTGGGCGGAATGGGCCTCAGGACCGGTGCTCCAAGTTTGAGAGCCGTGTTTTTTGGTACACTTCCTCGGCGTTGTGCGCATCCGCCTTGCGTCCACGCCGATGCAAACGAGGCCCAAATTTGGGCCTGGAATGGGTCGCCCAGAGGACAAAAAGCGGACGCGCGTCCGTTTGGGTCGGCGTGTTGGGCAGACTTTTGTGTCCGTTTCGAACCAAACAGACACACGCAGATGAAATGGGTCGGCGTGTTGGAGTTGCTCTTATAACCTCTAGCTCCTAGAGGAACACCGTCAAGCAGAGGACCAGCTGGAGGCGGAGCACGCATCCGATGTTGCCATCGCGTAGATGGGTGAGTTAGATCCAATGACAGTCGACAACATTTGGGCTATGACGACTCTGTGCGCATCGGCCATGCCATCCTCGGATGAAGAGTCTCCTCGGTTGTGGGCTGACTATCTCCTCGGTTGCAGGCTGACTATGTCCGGTCTCCTCGGATGGCTCTGACTTTCTCCAGGAGCTCGAGCCTGGGGTCTCCGGAATAGTCGGTAGCCCGGCGTATTCATCGTCGTTGGTGAGGGAGATTATACCGAAAAAGGCTTTTGCCCCGCTTTATATATAAAAAGCAACAATCAACAACAACCCGATACAAACGCACGCCACAACAACACATGCACACACCCAAGGCAGGATACAGAGGCGCTGAGCGCAACAACACCACCCCAAGCACTACAAGAGCAGCCAGGGGATTCATCCGTGAACACGCCACTGCGAAGAGATGAGGCCGCATACAATGAACCGTGGGCTCCAAGGCAGCGTCCTCAAGAAGGTTACGACACCGGAGCGCTGTCACCGCCCGATCTGAGTGCCGTGAGCTTTTGAGGGGAAACTCTGCTCCCCAGATCCATGGCACAGGCCCGTGCAGCCACCGCGTCACCACTAGCCATCCCCGCCGCCGCGCCCAGGGAATAACTCGAAAGCTCATGGCACTCAAATCTAGCCGTCAGCCCCAGCTGACGCCATGACCTCCCCACCACATGCCTGGGCCACCACCACGACACCGACCCCTACTACCAGCTAGTCATGGACCGTCGCTGCTCCCCGCCGTAGGACCTCGCAGATTGGGGGCGCGCCGCCGCCCAGCCGCCACACCCAGCGAGGAGGGGAGGAAAAGAACGGAGGATACCCAGGGAGAGACCCCACCGCCGCCCTCAATAGAGCCCGCCCGGGCTTCGTCGATGGAGTGCCTCCGGCAGCGGCGAGACAAGAAGGGGAAGGGAGAGGGCCCGATGGCACTGGAGGGAGTCACCTCCTGTGTCGCCATTGGAGGGCGACGCGGGGGTGTTTTCTTTTTTGAGAAGCTCTCCTGGGTAGCTCGCAATCCTCGTGAGGGAGACTATCCTGCCCTCATCGCTTTTGCTGCCTGAGAGTGAAATGACGCAACTAGGTTGGTGCCTCTTTTGAGTCAGAGCCGTCGATGATGCGATTCTTTGGTTTGTGCGTGATGAAGAAGTTGCTGCAGACCATGGCGAAGAAGTGTGAGGTCGGGGTGGGCTGATGGAAATGCGTGGAGTCGCCGCAACACCTAGCCCTCGATGCCAAGGTTGGGAGTGCCTGGGTTGTTGGTGTGCCGCCATCCTTGGAGTCAAAGGGTTGGCGGCGAAGATGCCATTGTTGATGACAGATGTGTCTGCGCGATTTGCTAGATCGGTGGCAAGTACATGCGGAGGTCTTTGTGGTCGTTGGTGGTAAAGGCCACGGCGCCGATGTAGATCATGCAGACAAGGTGGGCCGGCTGGTTGATGTTGACACGACCTGCCTCGTCAGCAATGAAAGTGAGTGAGACAAAGGTGAGGCTCTCCCTCAGTGGGAAATCGACGGAGGCTAGGGAAGATCCGATCTGAGATCGATCTCCAGCCGATGCAACCCGTGCCTAGCGCACCAACTGACGGTACAAAAAATGGTGAGATCCCTTAGTAGGGGTCTTCGCGTAGCTGGAAGTCTTAGAGCGGACGTCGCACGGGGGTTTCACCCAAGTTCGGGCCACCGGAGAGTAATACCCTTACATCCTGCTTGTGTTTGTTATTCATGGTGGAGGGATACCTTGTGCAAGGTGTTACAATGGTGTGTATAAGATGACTACCGAGAGTTGTTTCTACGGGAGTAGATGGGAATGAGAGTTCCCTAGCCTCCCCTTATATACTCGAGGAGGCTAGGGTTTTATAGAGGGAGGAAAGCAATCTAGGGTTGCTGCCGCACCTACTTAGAGGTCAAGTTTGCAGCACAATGCTTATCTTCTTCTTCGGGCTGCCCCTGTCGCTGGGCCTTGCGGGGCTTCCCGCATGCCTTCTTCCTGGCTCCTCGCGGTGAGCCACCCCCGGTGTATGACACCGTCAGCGGAGAGGAGCAGGGGTGGAACAGGGACGAAAACAGAGGTAAGGAGCGGCATAGGTTGTGGCCTCGTGGATGGGAAAATTTAGATTTGGACCAGGAAGTGGTATGATATGATGTGATCGTGGTCAGTGGCGCTCAACGTCGTTGGAGCTCAACATTAGATAATTTTGGATCTTTAGATTTGGTGATTAGACGGTTTAGATGATGAGTTTGATCTGTCCTTTCGTGCTTTTATGGGACAGTAGACTAGCAAAATGACTCGTGCATTGCAACGGGAGAAAAATATCATCACATTTGATTTGATTTAAGGCCCATGCGTCTCCCCGCCGAGCTACAGATTCCCGCGCAGGCCGAGCCGAGACCCAGCGACACACTGGCCGCCGTGGACGCCACCGTGTGGTTGACCTGTACCTGTACGCGGCCTACGACTGCTCCTTCGAAGCCATTACGGTCTGCGCGGCGCAGAAGAGGTGGAGCTGGCGCGCCATGAAGCCCGGGAGGCGGAGCGGCGGGAGCGGCACTCGATATGCAAGAGCTTCATAAATGCGTGTCTTCTCTCTTTCTATACCCACAGGATTATTTTCACATAGTTTTGAGAGGTACTTCATAAATGCATGTCTTCGGAGAAGGTTAATTATGTGTCCAAGATTAATTAAAGAGGGGGGGGGGGGGTATAAACCATACTTTTTGTTATAAGCCTCATACATCTATTGCTTTGATTATTGGTTTGTGCTGTAATTGGCCAGCGCAAAAATGTGAAAGAAGCTGCACATTCTCCAGTCTCCACCTCCTCCCCCGACCTGCCCCCACACTGTCCCACGACCAACCCAGCCCATCCCTGCCCACCGGACGCTGCCCTCTCCAGCGACCACCCGTCGCCTCCGTCTCCACCGCACGACCCCCTCTCCGCGACCACCGTCACGGCTATGAACCCCCTCTCCCAAACCCTAAACTTTGTCTACTTCGAGATCTATCCGCCACTTGTTTTTGTTGGCCAAGTCTATTTTTATTGGAATTTGCAGAGTTTTCTTTTTGTCTTGAACCAAGGAGAGGAGATATCAAATAGAGGATCACCAATTCGAGTCCAAGTCTGACTCTGCCGCCCCAATGAGGATTTTTATTTTTATTTTTCCTGCGAGTTATCGTAATCTTGGATGAAAGTGTGAATCTGCGTCACAATTGCATGTATATATACATTTGCTACTGGCCATGCCAGCTAAGCAAACAAATAGCACGACTTATTATTGTATGGATTAGTTCAGCTACAGAATTCAGGCTCTGGTCTAGGATTGTGTACTCTTTTTGTTCATGGATCAACTGGTCGAATCCGGCATGCCATTAACACTAGATTGAGATTTTTTTCCTTTTGATTGATACCATCGTTCTTTAAATCCCCTTACCAAAGTTCAGTTATAGCTCCAAAGCGAGCAGTTGAATTAGTACTAATCATGTAGGTACGAGTGGTTAGTTTACGTTTATAGTAATGAATTTTTATGTGTTCACTTCAAACCTGCATCTGGTTTTGTTCTATAGCACCTTTATATAAGACTATGTTCTAGGTTACAGGAAAATAAAGCTAGCATGTGAACTTTTGTTGCTTTCATATGGCCATGAGATAGTGGTACATGCCCTCTCCTACCTGGCTTTTTAATTTTTATTTTTATTTTCTATAGTACACAATTGAACAACTATATGTGGCAACTACAAAAATATTTGTTTGCATTTGAAACATGTATAATCTTCTTATTTAGATATTATGTGAGTACGAAGCAAAAGAAAGGTGTTAGTGCAAGAGCCCTCCGAATTCTCTCAAAAGTACAAAATGTACTGCAATAGCAACACAAAAATTACATCATGTACACGTTCTAAGAAAAGTAATATTTTTATTTCATTCGGCTGGTATGCAAGTAAATGATTCAGAAATGATAAATTACATTCAGTTTCAGACTCTTTTTTCCCATGAGCATGCTCTCTTGTTAGTTCTGCTTAAGATAATACTCTCTCCGTCCCAAGTTGTACTAAATCAAAGGCAATTATTTTGGGACGGAGGGAGTAGTTGCTACATTTCTATAATACAAAGCGAAAGGATCAAAAGAAACCATTTTTAGGTGAACATTAGCTGCTCACTTTAATATCTTATTATTATTCATCTATTTTAAATGCTCATCTGCAGATCTCGATACCTCAACACTGACTCCGGCTCAATGCCCCCATCCAAGGATGACGAAGTTTGTTTCAGACGCTGCTGGAGTGGTAATTAATTACTAGAAGTTGCGGCTCCGGTGTCTCCATTTTTTTAGCCTCTCTTTCTCCAAAAATCAAGTTGTTCCATGCAGGATGTTTAACAAGGCGCCCATCAAGCATGCCCACTTGGTGGTGCTTGATAGAGTTTGGTCCCGTTGCACGCACAATTCCTCTCTACCTAACTTTACAAAAAATTACTGTGTTTTTCTCTCCATGTTTCTTTTGATTGTTGCTATGATATACATGTATTGTTTGCAGGGACATCAATCATGTATATTGCCAAATACCTGAAGAACCAGAAAGTACTTAACGGATGTGGTGGTGTGTCAAGAAGATGCATGCTTTCCATGAGGCATGGCCTGAAGGTCCGCAACATTATAGCTTTCTTTCAAAAAGAAACATTATTGCTTTTTTGTTTGAGTTAGTATAACTCTTACGACGGTCTATTCCCCTTTTGATATGGCTGCAATGAATGTAGAAAAAAAAGACTTTGTCTTCTCTCTTTCTATACTCATCACGGGATTATTTTCATGTAGTTTTGAGAGGTACTTCTTAAATGCATGTCTTCTGAGAAGGTCAATTGTGTGCCAAAGCTGAATTAGAGAGAGAGAGAGAGAGAGAGTGAGAAGGTCAATTATGTGTCAAAGCTGAATTAGAGAGGGTGGGAGGGAGGGAGGGGTTATAAACCAAACTCTTTGTTATAAGCCACATACATATATTGCTTTGATTATTGGTTAGTGCTGTAACAGGAATTCTTATATTGGAAAAAGTTCAGTAGTATAATAGTCACAATATGATTACAAAAAACTTATTAGTGGAAACGGCTTCGTTCACAGAATACATTAGCAAAAATGCTACACCTGCGAGCAGGTAGTTATAGAATCACACCTACGGATGTAATTTCTGTTTAATACCCCACTGAATTTCGTCATGGGCCCGTGATATCCAATCAAATAGAGTCATCTTATTCCTATAGGCTAATTCCATAAAGAAATTCCATAGGTGTAGCAAAGCTCATACATTATTTTACTTGGTTCAGTCAATTGGCATACCAGTTCTGATCATCATCTAAGTGTTACTCGTAGAATATTATGCTTAATTTTCCTTTTTGGTATTTCCATTTGCTAAAAGGATAAATAAAAGTGTGGCAGGAAATTTATTTGGTGTGATTTTAGGTTTAGGTTAAGCTACAGGAAACAACATTCTATGACATGCAAAAATATGTCATCTTGCTAATGTAAAGATTTTCAAACAAACAAAGCTCCTTCATCATGTGCAAAACTAATGCTTTCATACGCTCCTGTGATGTTTTTGGTTCTATGCATTGTATGAACAACTGTAATACAGTGACATGTGAGAAATGCATTAGCTTAAGGAGGACACCATTTATTGGGGTGGGAGAGATGATCGGGATTGTTATGTTGGCAAGTAAATATGACATATTTTGTCATGTTTTTGTCACTCAGGACGTAAACATGTTCATGCAAGAGCTCAGAAACTTGCATATCAAGTATACTACTATAGTCAAAACATAATAGCACTTCACTTGGTTTCAAAGAAAAAAATGCTATCATGTGGTTCGCCTTGCCCCCGTGCTTATGTAACTCATGAACATTCTTACTCTTACCATGGTTGAGCTATAATGATCACTCCCTTCTTTACAACAGAAGTTGATATATCTGATAAGGGGGTGATGAATAATGTTTCTCATTAATACATTGTATTTGATTTTAGGCTCAGCTTTGGTACTCAAAATATAGAAGAACAATTTTGTGAAAGAAAGTTAGTCTCTTTCGTGTAATAGTGTGATTTAACTTGTTTGCATGGCTACAATTTTCATCTGTGTAGTCATTACAATTAGTGAAGATAATAGGAGAATGATAATATATCTCGACTCCTCCATCGGCCTCCTCCCAAGCTCTCGCCCTCTTCCCCGTGCAAAATTCTAACCAGGAACGTGTTCTCCAAAATTCTAGAGCACAACGAAATACAAACAGAACATTCCCTTGTAGTCATGGTTATCAAATGCATGGGAAAACCACAAGATTGACACAAACATTTAGAATGTAGGAAAATAATTTCTTCAGTTCCTTTAACACTATTGTTTTCTTCCATGGCAATGCAAGGGGTACTGTGTACTAGGTTGATTGAAGTTTAAAAAGGTGCCCAAGCGTCGGTTAGGTGAGACGGTACACTTTTGTGGTGACGACAATTGCTACAAGGGTGGATGAAGATAATGAAAGCGGAGGGGAAGAAGTGGCGGGACAAACATGCCACGTTGTCTTCTTGCAAGGAGTGACTGCTGTCGAGGAGGAAAAAAGTGGGAGAGTGAATTTATATGTGTTGCTATATAGATGGAAACCATGCCATCACATTAGACACATAAGTCTGAATTAGATCAATTGTTTACTTGGTTTGTCGACGACTTTTTATTCCATGGCAATGCATGAGCAATAAACTAGTTGAACTTTAATAACTAAATTTGAAAATAGGTTTTCTAACATGCTCCCTCTTACCTCCCCTTTTCACATGAGAGGTAAGAGTATAAAATAGATCTGAGCCGTTAATTGCATTAGGTCTGCTTCTACATATTTAATATGATGACATGGTGATGATTGCCATATCGGTTTGGACTATAATAAAGTTAACATACCAACTAATATATATTGTCCATGTTCCGTATGGTTCAACTATTTTTGGAAATGTTAGTTTTTTTGCCTTCTCCCCTTTTAAGCACCCCACCCCATACATACCCACTAAATGATAAGAGGCAAATACACAGATAATGTGTAATCTTAGTTTGTGTTCGTGTACATCTAATTTAGCAAGCAGTAAAAGTATTGAAGATGCATTTTGAACTAATGCCAATGATTTAACATATTTACCTTACCTTTCAAAAAAAATCTTAGTACACTATGTTCTTGATCATACCATCTTTGCTGGTTTCTTCATGATCTACAATTATCCGTAGACCATCTCTTCGTGTGACTCTTGGGATAGCCACATATAGTTGTCCGTGCATGTAAACTTGTTTTCGCAGATATAGTCCTACTTTGTTTACAGATTGCCCTTGACTCTTGTTGATTGTCATAGCAAAGCACACCGATATAGGACATTGTCTTCTTTTTAGCAAGAACGGCCATGCTGATTCAGTCAGTGACATTATTATTCTTGGAATATATACCTTCTCACCTACATGTGTTCCTGTTATAATCTGTGCTTCAATATACATCTTCCAAGTTATATTATTGTCATCCGTGTACCATAACCCAGCACTTTGGTTAATATTATGTAGTAGCATCACAGGTAGTCCTACTTTCAGCCTGAGCTCATAATTTGGTATTCCGGGAAATTTTAGGCTGTTTAGGAACTCTGTTGGATATAGCATATGTGTATCATCACTTAGAGTAATCGCTTTGCATACAGTGTCGCAGCTTCAATATAGTGTTTCCTCGCCTTCTATTTTATCCATTATATATTCAATGATCATGCTTAACATGTAAGTTAAATTATGAGAAATAGTAAATAACAGTTCATTATAATTTAGTAGACTATTACTTGCTTGTGTTCTTCCAAAGTATTCTGTTTCCTTTATGCCTCACATGAATTCCTTGAGCTTTATGTGGAACACTCAATCAACAATGTCAGGTTGTCCTGATGCCATTTGCCCTACCTAATGTAGCATAGATTGTATTCTGGCCATGCTGCATTGCATGTGAATGTCACAAACAGGTCGGGTTGTTGGAATTAAACGCGACTAATCCCCTATTGGACGGTGTGTGTCCTTTTCAGGGTACATGCATGTATCTGAGTAGGGCTAGAGTTAGTCACCGACTAGTATTTGGTAGCTAGCTTGTTTTATTTATACATGTGTACCCCGGCTTGTAAATCACATCGCGAGTTGAAGCAATAGAGAAATAACAGGAACGACATGTTCATGTCGCTATCAAACAATCGAGTGTCTCGCGTGCGTGCATGCGTTTCATTTCCGGCAGGCTGGCCGTAGTTTGCGTGTGTGTGTGTTCTCGTGTTGGTTATGATAGATTTGCGTAGATCGATCGGGAGCATACTAGTTAGGGGAAGCTAACTTTAAACTGCGGGTGGATCGATGCACTAATATGCATTTATTGGACCTTCATATATCTAACCGTTTTTCTCTTGGCAGATTTGTTTGGCACTTAATTGGCATCTGTCTTCAGTTGTAGTTTTCTTTTCTCACCCGACATTGCTTTGTAGTTACTTAGAACAAATGAGTTTCACTGTGTAATACAAAAATAAGATCAGAAAGTGTAATATGCTTAAAATGGAAGAATAAATATAATATGATCAAAATGCGAATAATCAGTTACCTTTCCTGGTTTGTATTTTGTTCAATTCGCATAGCAGTGCATTCAGGCACATCTACATGTAATAGTGAAGGCTTTCCCCTTTTCATGTCTTGAAGTTTCTTTATCCTTGCTAATCTTGCAATCTTGGCTTTCCCTCTGGATTTACATGAATCATCCAAAATTCAGGTATGTTTTTTATCCAAGCATAAACCAAAGTCTTACGGCCTATTGTATTGCTGACATGTAAATTCATGTGATGTCCTATTTTTTTGTTGGTTGATAACTTGATATAATGTAACACTCATCATTTTATTTCCCTGCCACGATACTTGGACAAAGACACAACCCAATAAGAATTTTGGTCTGATTTGGTTTAGTTAGAGAGGTTTAGCTGGTATTGGATGGAGGTGTAAAACTTAATATACTACTTCCAAGTTAGTTTTTAGTATACTTCTTATGACCTCGTAACAATCTTGAAGATCATTAATGCCTCTAATATTTAGTTAGGTGGTTTTGAATGATTTTTTTGTGTGTATGTCGATTAATGGGTAGGTAGTGGCTGTACTGATCTTGTATGTGCCGCTGTGAAAGAAGCATGCTCAATAGCGTAATTGGTATATTATTATTATTTACTAATTGTAATACGAGGTTCCACGTTAAATCTGGAGGTTAGAAAATTCCATCCGTAGGATTAACTAATGACGGAAAAATAACCATCGGATGATATGCCTACTCAGCCTCTTCCACCCATGTGAGAGAGAAGGACTCTAATCACATTTTACGGGAGGATTCTAATTACTTTCCGTCTCCTTACATAATAAAAAACTGGAAATTGAAGACGAAATACATCTAATCCTCACCTACTGCTACTAATTGATTTGTCGGTACAAGCGCTGGAGGAGAAATGGCATACTGTCCTCAACAGCCTCGACGTGCGACAGCACCAGCCGATCTTTTTTGAGGTCCGACGTCGCAGCCATGAAATTGAATCTCACTGTATGCACCAGCGGTCGCCCCCATGAGGATTTTTATATTTTTATCCTGCGAGTTGTCGTAATCTTGGATGAACGTGTGAATCTGCATCACGATTGCGTGTATATATACATTTGCTACTGGCCATGCCATCTACGCAAAAAAATAAAAAAAAAATAGCATGATTTATTATTTTACGGATTAGTTCAGCTACAGAATTAAGGCTCTGGTCTAGGATTTTGTACTCTTTTTGTTCATGCATCAACTTGTCGAATTGAGCATGCCATCAACACTAGATTGTGATTTTGTCCTTTTGACTGATAACATCGTTCTTTAAATCCCCTTACCGAAGTTCAGTTCTAGCTCCAAAGCAAGCATTTGAATTAGTACTAATCATGCAGGTACCAGTGGTTAGTTAACATTTATAGTAACGAATTTTTATGTGTTCACTTCAAACCTGCATCTGGTTTTGTTCTATAGCACCTTTATCTAAGACTATGTTCTGGGTCACAGGAAAAAAAAGCTAGCATGTGAACTTTAGTTGCTTTCATATGGCCATGAGATAGTGGTACATGCCCTCTCCTTACCTGGTTTTTTTAATTTTTATTTTTATTTGTTATAGTACACAATTGAACAACTATATATGGCAACTACAAAAATATTTGTTTGCATTTGAAACATATATAATCTTCTTCTTTAGATATTATGTGAGTATGAAGCAAAAGAAAGGTGTTAGTCCCAAGAGCCCTCCGAATTCTCTCAAAAGTACAAAAAAAACTGCAATAGCAACACAAAAATTACATCATGTACATGTTCTAAGGAAAGTAATGTTTTATTTCATTCGGCTGGTATGCAAGCACATGATTCCGAATGGATAAATGACTTGCAGTTTCAGACTCTTTTCTTTCCCATCTGCATGTGTTCTTGTTATTTCAGCATAACTGCATAAGATACTAGTTGCAACATTTCTTTAATACAAAGCGAAAGGACCAAAAGAAACCATTTGTAAGTGAACATTAGCTGCTCACTTTATAATATCTTATTATTATTCATCTGTTCTAAATGCTCATCTGCAGATCTCGATATCCTAAGACTGATCCTGGCGCAATGTCTCCATCCAAGCATGACAATGTTTGTTTCGGACGCTGCTTGAGAGGTAACTAATTACTACAAAGTTGCGGATATGGCGTCTCTATTTGTTAGCCTCTCTTTCTCCAAAAGTCAAATTGTTCCATGGATGATGTTTAGCAAGGATCCCATCAAGCATACCGACTTGGTGGTGCTTGATAGAGGTTGCTCCCGTTGCACTCACAATTCGTCTCTACCTAACTTTACAAAAAATTACTGTGTTTTCTCCCTCCCTGTTTCTTTTGATTGCTGCTATGATATGAACGTATTGTTTGCAGGGAAATCAATCATGTATAGTGCCAAATATCTCAAGAACTAGAAAAGTACTTAACGGATGCAGTGGTGTGTCAAGAAGATGCATGCTTTCCATGAGGCATAGCCGGAAGGTCAGCAACATTATTGCTTTTCTGTTTGTAATTAGTATAACTCTTTCGATGGTCTATTTCCCTTTTGATATGGATGCAATGGATGTAGAAAAATAAGATTGTGTCTTCTGTCTTCTCTCTTTCTATACCCACAGGATTATTTTCACGTAGTTTTGAGAGGTACTTCATAAATGCATGTCTTCGGAGAAGGTTAGTTATGTGTCAAAGATTAATTAAAGAGAGACCGGGGGTGGGGGGGGGGGAACCATACTTTTTGTTATAAGCTCATACATCTATTGCTTTGATTATGGTTTGTGCTGTAATTGGCCAGCGCAAAAATCTGAAAGAAGCTGCAATCTTCTCCAGTCTCCACCTCCTCCCCCGCCCTGCCCCACCCTTCCCCGACCAACCCAGCGCATCCCTGCCCACCGGACGCTGCCCTCTCCAGCGACCACCCGTCACCTCCGTCTCCACCGCACGACCCCCTCTCCGCGACCACCGTCACGGCTATGAACCCCCTCTCCCAAACACTAAACTTTGTTTACTTCGAGATCTATCCGCCCCTTGTTTTTGTTGGCCAAGTCTATTTTTATTGGAATTTGTAGAGTTTTCTTTTTGTCTTGAACTAAGGAGAGGAGATATCAAATAGCGAGGATCACCAATTCGAGTCCAAGTCTGACTCTGTCGCCCCAATGAGGATTTTTACTTTTATTTTTCCTGCGAGTTGTCGTAATCTTGGATGAAAGTGTGAATCTGCGTCACAATTGCGTGTATATATACATTTGCTACTGGCCATGCCAGCTAAGCAAACAAATAGCACGACTTATTATTGTATGGATTAGTTCAGCTACATAATTCAGGCTCTGGTCTAGGATTGTGTACTCTTTTTGTTCATGGATCAACTGGTCGAATCCGGCATGCCATTAACACTAGATTGAGATTTTTTCCTTTTGATTGATACCATCGTTCTTTAAATCCCCTTACCAAAGTTCAGTTATAGCTCCAAAGCGAGCAGTTGAATTAGTACTAATCATGTAGGTACGAGTGGTTAGTTAACATTTATAGTAATGAATTTTTATGTGTTCACTTCAAACCTGCATCTGGTTTTGTTCTATAGCACCTTTATCTAAGACTATGTTCTGGGTTACAGGAAAATAAAGCTAGCATGTGAACTTTAGTTGCTTTCATATGGCCATGAGATAGTGGTACATGCCCTCTCCTACCTGGCTTTTTTATTTTTATTTTTATTTTCTATAGTACACAATTGAACAACTATATGTGGCAACTACAAAAATATTTGTTTGCATTTGAAACATGTATAATCTTCTTATTTAGATATTATGTGAGTACGAAGCAAAAGAAAGGTGTTAGTGCAAGAGCCCTCCGAATTCTCTCAAATGTACAAAATGTACTGCAATAGCAACACAAAAATTACATCATGTACACGTTCTAAGAAAAGTAATATTTTTATTTCATTCGGCTGGTATGCAAGTAAATGATTCAGAAATGATAAATTACATTCAGTTTCAGACTCTTTTTTCCCATGAGCATGCTCTCTTGTTAGTTCTGCTTAAGATAATACTCTCTCCGTCCCAAGTTGTACTAAATCAAAGGCAATTATTTTGGGACGGAGGGAGTAGTTGCTACATTTCTATAATACAAAGCGAAAGGATCAAAAGAAACCATTTTTAGGTGAACATTAGCTGCTCACTTTAATATCTTATTATTATTCATCGGTTTTAAATGCTCATCTGCAGATCTCGATACCTCAACACTGACTCCGGCTCAATGCCCCCATCCAAGGATGACGAAGTTTGTTTCAGACGCTGCTGGAGTGGTAATTAATTACTAGAAGTTGCGGCTCCGGTGTCTCCATTTTTTTAGCCTCTCTTTCTCCAAAAATCAAGTTGTTCCATGCAGGATGTTTAACAAGGCGCCCATCAAGCATGCCCACTTGGTGGTGCTTGATAGAGTTTGGTCCCGTTGCACGCACAATTCCTCTCTACCTAACTTTACAAAAAATTACTGTGTTTTTCTCTCCATGTTTCTTTTGATTGCTGCTATGATATACATGTATTGTTTGCAGGGACATCAATCATGTATATTGCCAAATACCTGAAGAACCAGAAAGTACTTAACGGATGTGGTGGTGTGTCAAGAAGATGCATGCTTTCCATGAGGCATGGCCTGAAGGTCCGCAACATTATAGCTTTCTTTCAAAAAGAAACATTATTGCTTTTTTGTTTGAGTTAGTATAACTCTTACGACGGTATATTCCCCTTTTGATATGGCTGCAATGAATGTAGAAAAAAAAGACTTTGTCTTCTCTCTTTCTATACTCATCACGGGATTATTTTCATGTAGTTTTGAGAGGTACTTCTTAAATGCATGTCTTCTGAGAAGGTCAATTGTGTGCCAAAGCTGAATTAGAGAGAGAGAGAGAGAGAGTGAGAAGGTCAATTATGTGTCAAAGCTGAATTAGAGAGGGTGGGAGGGAGGGAGGGGTTATAAACCATACTCTTTGTTATAAGCCACATACATATATTGCTTTGATTATTGGTTAGTGTTGTAACAGGAATTCTGATATTGGAAAAAGTTCAGTAGTATAATAGTCACAATATGATTACAAAAAACTTATTATTGGAAACGGCTTCGTTCACAGAATACATTAGCAAAAATGCTACACCTGCGGGCAGGTAGTTACAGAATCACACCTACGGATGTAATTTCTGTTTAATACCCCACTGAATTTCGTCATGGGCCCGTGATATCCAATCAAATAGAGTCATCTTATTCCTATAGGCTAATTCCATAAAGAAATTCCATAGGTGTAGCAAAGCTCATACATTATTTTACTTGGTTCAGTCAATTGGCATACCAGTTCTGATCATCATCTAAGTGTTACTCGTAGAATATTATGCTTAATTTTCCTTTTTGGTATTTCCATTTGCTAAAAGGATAAATAAAAGTGTGGCAGGAAATTTATTTGGTGTGATTTTAGGTTTAGGTTAAGCTACAGGAAACAACATTCTATGACATGCAAAAATATGTCATCTTGCTAATGTAAAGATTTTCAAACAAACAAAGCTCCTTCATCATGTGCAAAACTAATGCTTTCATACGCTCCTGTGATGTTTTTGGTTCTATGCATTGTATGAACAACTGTAATACAGTGACATGTGAGAAATGCATTAGCTTAAGGAGGACACTATTTATTGGGGTGGGAGAGATGATCGGGATTGTTATGTTGGCAAGCAAATATGACATATTTTGTCATGTTTTTGTCACTCAGGACGTAAACATGTTCATACAAGAGCTCAGAAACTTGCATATCAAGTATACAACTGTAGTCAAAACATGATAGCACTTCACTTGGTTTCAAAGAAAAAAATGCTATCATGTGGTTCGCCTTGCCCCCGTGCTTATGTAACTCATGAACATTCTTACTCTTACCATGGTTGAGCTATAATGATCTCTCCCTTGTTTGCAACAGAAGTTGATATATCTGATAAGGGGGTGATGAATAATGTTTCTCATTAATACATTGTATTTGATTTTAGGCTCAGCTTTGGTACTCAAAATATAGAAGAACAATTTTGTGAAAGAAAGTTAGTCTTTTTGGTGTAATAGTGTGATTTAACTTGTTTGCATGGCTACAATTTTCATCTGTGTAGTCATTACAATTAGTGAAGATAATAGGAGAATGATAATATATCTCGACACCTCCATCGGCCTCCTCCCAAGCTCTCGCCCTCTTCCCCGTGCAAAATTCTAACCAGGAACGTGTTCTCCAAAATTCTAGAGCACAACGAAATACAAACAGAACATTCCCTTGTAGTCATGGTTATCACATGCATGGGAAAACCACAAGATTGACACAAACATTTAGAATGTAGGAAAATAATTTCTTCAGTTCCTTTAACACTATTGTTTTCTTCCATGGCAATGCAAGGGGTACTGTGTACTAGGTTGATTGAAGTTTAAAAAGGTGCCCAAGCGTCGGTTAGGTGAGACGGTACACTTTTGTGGCGACGACAATTGCTACAAGGGTGGATGAAGATAATGAAAGCGGAGGGGAAGAAGTGGCGGGACAAACATGCCACGTTGTCTTCTTGCAAGGAGTGACTGCTATCGAGGAGGAAAAAAGTGGGAGAGTGAATTTATATGTGTTGCTATATAGATGGAAACCATGCCATCAAATTAGACACATAAGTCTGAATTAGATCAATTGTTTACTTGGTTTGTCGACGACTTTTTATTCCATGGCAATGCATGAGCAATAAACTAGTTGAACTTTAATAACTGAATTTGAAAATAGGTTTTTTAACATGCTCCCTCTTACCTCCCCTTTTCACATGAGAGGTAAGAGTATAAAATAGATCTGAGCCGTTAATTGCATTAGGTCTGCTTCTACATATTTAATATAATGACATGGTGATGATTACCCCATCGGTCTGGAATATAATATAGTTAACATACCAACTAATATATATTGTCCATGTTCCGTAAGGTTGAACTATTTTTGGAAATGTTAGTTTTTTTGCCTTCTCCCCTTTTAAGCACCCCACCCCATACATACCCACTAAATGATAACAGGCAAATACACAGATAATGTGTAATCTTAGTTTGTGTTCGTGTACATCTAATTTAGCAAGCAGTAAAAGTATGGAAGATGCATTTTGAACTAATGCCAATGATTTAACATCTTTACCTTACCTTTAAAAAAAAATCTTTGTACACTATGTTCTTGATCATACCATCTTTGCTGGTTTCTTCATGATCTACAATTATCCGTAGACCATCTCTTCGTGTGACACTTGGGATAGCCATATATAGTTGTCCGTGCATGTAAACTTGTTTTCGCAGATATAGTCCTACTTTGTTTACAGATTGCCCTTGACTCTTGTTGATTGTCATAGCAAAGCACACCGATATAGGACATTGTCTTCTTTTTAGCAAGAACGGCCATGCTGATTCAGTCAGTGACATTATTATTCTTGGAATATATACCTTCTCACCTACATGTGTTCCTGTGATAATCTGTGCTTCGATATACATCTTCCAAGTTATATTATTGTCATCTGTGTACCATTACCCAGCACTTTGGTTAATATTATGTAGTAGCATCACAGGTAGTCCTACTTTCAGCCTGAGCTCATAATTTGGTATTCCGGGAAATTTTAGGCTGTTTAGGAACTCTGTTGGATATAGCATATGTGTATCATCACTTAGAGTAATCGCTTTGCATACAGTGTCGCAGCTTCAATATAGTGTTTCCTCGCCTTCTATTTTATCCATTATATATTCAATGATCATGCTTAACATGTAAGTTAAATTATGAGAAATAGTAAATAACAGTTCATTATAATTTAGCAGACTATTACTTGCTTGTGTTCTTCCAAAGTATTCAGTTTCCTTTATGCCTCAAATGACTTCCTTTAGCTTTATGTGGAACACTCAATCAACAATGTAGCATAGATTGTATTTTGGCCATGCTGCATTGCATGTGAATGTCACAAACAGGTCGGGTTGTTGGAATTAAACACGACTAATCCCCCATTGGACGGTGTGTGTCCTTTTCAGGGTACATGCATGTATCTGAGTAGGGCTAGAGTTAGTCACCAAATAGTATTTGGTAGCAAGCTTGTTTTATTTATACATGTGTACCCCGGCTTGTAAATCACATCGCGAGTTGAAGCAATAGAGAAATAATAGGAACGACTTGTTCATGTCGCTATCAAACAATCGAGCATCTCGCGTGCGTGTGTGCGTTTCATTTCCGGCAGACTGGCCGTAGTTTGCGTGTGTTTGTGTTCTCGTGTTGGTTATGATAGATTTGCGTAGATCGATCAGGAGCATACTAGTTAGGGGAAGCTAACTTTAAACTGCGGGTGGATCGATGCACTAATATGCATTTATTGGACCTTCATATATCTTACCATTTTTCTCTTGGCAGATTTGTTTGGCACTTAATTGGCATCTGTCTTCAGTTGTAGTTTTCTTTTCTCAGCCGGCATTGCTTTGTAGTTACTTAGAACAAATGAGTTTTACTGTGTAATATAAAAATAAGATTAGAAAGTGTAATATGCTTAAAATGGAAGAATAAATATAATATGATCAAAATGCGAATAATCAGTTACCTTTCCTGGTTTGTATTTTGTTCAATTCGCATAGCAGTGCATTCAGGCACATCTACATGTAATAGTGAAGGCTTTCCCCTTTTCATGTCTTGAAGTTTCTTTATCCTTGCTAATCTTGCAATCTTGGCTTTCCCTCTGGATTTACATGAATCATCCAAAATTCAGGTATGTTTTTCATCCAAGCATAAACCAAAGTCTTACGGCCTATTGTATTGCTGACATGTAAATTCATGTGATGTCCTATTTTTTTGTTGGTTGATAACTTGATATAATGTAACACTCATCATTTTATTTCCCTGCCACGATACTTGGACAAAGACACAACCCAATAAGAATTTTGGTCTGATTTGGTTTAGTTAGAGAGGTTTAGCTGGTATTGGATGGAGGTGTAAAACTTAATATACTACTTCCAAGTTAGTTTTTAGTATACTTCTTATGACCTCGTAACAATCTTGAAGATCATTAATGCCTCTAATATTTAGTTAGGTGGTTTTGAATGATTTTTTTGTGTGTATGTCGATTAATGGGTAGGTAGTGGCTGTACTGATCTTGTATGTGCCGCTGTGAAAGAAGCATGCTCAATAGCGTAATTGGTATATTATTATTATTTACTAATTGTAATACGAGGTTCCACGTTAAATCTGGAGGTTAGAAAATTCCATCCGTAGGATTAACTAATGACGGAAAAATAACCATCGGATGATATGCATACTCAGCCTCTTCCACCCATGTGAGAGAGAAGGACTCTAATCACATTTTACGGGAGGATTCTAATTACTTTCCGTCTCCTTACATAAAAAAAAACTGGAAATTGAAGACGAAATACATCTAATGCTCACCTACTGCTACTAGTTGTTTTGTCGGTGCAAGCGCTGGAGGAGAAATGGCATACTGTCCTCAACAGCCTCGACGTGCGACAGCACCAGTCGATCTTTTTTGAGGTCCGACGTTGCAGCCATGAAATCGAATCTCACTGTATGCACCAGCGGTCGCCCCCATGAGGATTTTTATATTTTTTTCCTGCGAGTTGTCGTAATCTTGGATGAATGTGTGAATCTGCATCACGATTGCGTGTATATATACATTTGCTCCTGGCCATGCCATCTATGCAAAAAAATAAAAATAAATAGCATGATTTATTATTGTACGGATTAGTTCATCTACAGAATTAAGGCTCTGGTCTAGGATTTTGTACTCTTTTTGTTCATGCATCAACTTGTCGAATCGAGCATGCCATCAACACTAGATGGTGATTTTGTCCTTTTGACTGATAGCATCGTTCTTTAAATCCCCTTACCGAAGTTCAGTTCTAGCTCCAAAGCAAGCATTTGAATTAGTACTAATCATGCAGGTACCAGTGGTTAGTTAACATTTATAGTAACGAATTTTTATGTGTTCACTTCAAACCTGCATCTGGTTTTGTTCTATAGCACCTTTATCTAAGACTATGTTCTGGGTTACAGGAAAAAAAAGCTAGCATGTGAACTTTAGTTGCTTTCATATGGCCATGAGATAGTGGTACATGCCCTCTCCTTACCTGGTTTTTTTATTTTTATTTTTATTTGTTATAGTACACAATTGAACAACTATATATGGCAACTACAAAAAATATTTGTTTGCATTTGAAACATATATAATCTTCTTCTTTAGATATTATGTGAGTATGAAGCAAAAGAAAGGTGTTAGTCCCAAGAGCCCTCCGAATTCTCTCAAAAGTACAAAAAAAACTGCAATAGCAACACAAAAATTACATCAGGTACATGTTCTAAGGAAAGTAATGTTTTATTTCATTCGGCTGGTATGCAAGCACATGATTCCGAAAGGATAAATGACTTGCAGTTTCAGACTCTTTTCTTTCCCATCTGCATGTGTTCTTGTTAGTTCAGCATAACTGCATAAGATACTAGTTGCTACGTTTCTATAATACAAAGCGAAAGGACCAAAAAAAACCATTTGTAAGTGAACATTAGCTGCTCACTTTACAATATCTTATTATTATTCATCTGTTCTAAATGCTCATCTGCAGATCTCGATATCCTAAGACTAATTCCGGCGCAATGTCTCCATCCAAGCATGACAAAGTTTGTTTCGGACGCTGCTTGAGAGGTAACTAATTACTACAAAGTTGCGGCTCCGGCGTCTCTATTTGTTTGCCTCTCTTTCTCCAAAAATCAAGTTGTTCCATGGATGATGTTTAGCAAGGATCCCATCAAGCATACTGACTTGGTGGTGCTTGATAGAGGTTGCTCCCGTTGCACTCACAATTCCTCTCTACCTAACTTTACAAAAAATTACTGTGTTTTCTCTCTCCCTGTTTCTTTTGATTGCTGCTATGATATGCATGTATTGTTTGCAGGGAAATCAATCATGTATACTGCCAAATACCTCAAGAACTAGTAAAGTACTTAACGGATGCAGTGGTGTGTCAAGAAGATGCATGCTTTCCATGAGGCATAGCCGGAAGGTCAGCAACATTATTGCTTTCTTTCAAATAGAAACATTATTGCTTTTCTGTTTGTAATTAGTATAACTCTTTGGATGGTCTATTTCCCATTTGATATGGATGCAATGGATGTAGAAAAATAAGATTGTGTCTTCTCTCTTTCTATACCCACAGGATTATTTTCACGTAGTTTTGAGAGGTACTTCATAAATGCATGTCTTCGGAGAAGGTTAATTATGTGTCAAAGATTAATTAAAGAGAGGGGGGGTATAAACCATACTTTTTGTTATAAGCCTCATACATCTATTGCTTTGATTATTGGTTTGTGTTGTAATAGGAATTCTGATATTGGAAAAAGTTCAGTAGTATAATAGTCACAATATGATTACAAAAAACTTATTATAGGAATAGTCTTTGTTCGAAGAATACATTATCCCGCGGGCAGGTAATTACGGAATCACACCTATGGACATAATTTCTCTTTAATACCCCACTGATTTTCGTCTTGGGACCATGATATCCAATCAAATAGCGCCATGTCATTCCTATAAGCTAATTCCATAAAGAAATTCCATAGGTGTAGCAAAGCTGATACATTATTTTACTTGGTCCAGCCAAGGCATACCAGTTCTGATCATCATCTAAGTGTTACCTGTGGAATATTATGCTTAATTTTCCCTTTGGCTATTTCCATTTTTGCTAAAAGGATAAATAAAGTGCGGCAGAAATTTTTATTTGGTGAATTTGATTTTAGGTGTAGGTTAAGCTAGAGGAAACAACATTCTACGACATGCAAAAATATGTCATCTTGCTAATGTAAAGATTTTCAAACAAACAAAGCTCCTTCATCATGTGCAAGACTAATACTTTCATACGCTCTTGTGATGTTTTTGATTCTATGCATTGTATGAACAACTGTAATACAGTGACATGTGTGAAAAGTGTTAGCTTAAGTAGGACGCCATTATTTGGGTGGAAGAGATGATTGGGATTGTTATCTTGGCAAGTAAATAGGACATATTTTGTCATGCTTTCGTCAATCAGGACGGAAGATGTTCATGCAATAGCTCGGAAACTTGCATATCAAGTGCTACTACAGTACTACTGAAGTCAAAACATGATTGCACTTCACTTGGTTTCAAAGAAAAAAATGCTATCATGTGGTTTGCCTCATGCCCCCCTGCTTATGTAAGTTACTATAACCATGTTTGAGCTATAAAGATCTCTCATTTCTTTGCAACAGAAGTTGACACATCTGATAAGGGGATGATGAATAATGTTTCTCATTAATACATTGTGTTTGATTTTAGTCTCAGCTTAGGTACTCAAAATATAGAAGAAGAATTTTGTCAAAGGAAGTTAGTCCCTTTGGTGTAATAGTGTGATTTAACTTGTATGCATGACTACAATTTTCATTTTTGTAGTTATTAATTATAATCAGTGAAGATAATATATAGGAGAATGATAATATATCTCGACTCCTCCCTCGGCCTCCTCCCAAGCTCTCGCCCTCTTCCCAATGCAAAACTCTAACCCGGAACATGTTCTCCAAAATTCCTGGACAGAACAAAATACCATACAGAACATTCCCTCAAACAAAACAAAAAACCTGTTGCAAAACACAAACAAGAGCATTCCCTCCAAAAAATGCCGGCACAACCAAAATATAATTCATTCGGCAGTAGGACTACAGAAAAAGTATGTCATGGCTCGATTAGTCTTTCCTTAAGAAAATACCTATTCTGCATCAAAGCACTGATATTCTCATCGCTGCGATGGACGCCATAATCAGTGTCAAAGTGGTGCACGGTGGTCGAATAGATAAGGAGCAAGAGAAGGTTGTCATGGTTATCACACACATGGGGAAACCACAAGATTGACACAAACATTTACAAAGTAGAAAATGATTTCTTTAGTTCCTTCAGCACTATTGTTTTCTTCCATGGCAATGCAAGGGGTATTGTGTACTAGGTTTATTGTAGTTTAAATAGGAGCCCAAGCGTCGGTTAGGTGGGATGGTACACTTTTGTAGCGATGACAATTGCTACAGGGGAGGATAAGAGAATGAACGCGGAGGGGAAGAAGTGGCGGAACAAACATGCCACGTTATCTTCTTGCAAGGAGTGATGGCTGTCGAGGAGGAAAGAAGTGGGAGAGTGAATTGATATGTGTATCTATATAGATGGAAACCACGCCATCACATTAGATACATTTCTTAATTAGATCAATTGTTTAATTGGTATGTCGGCATTTTTTTTATTCTGTGGCAACACACGAGCAATAAACTAGTTGAACTTTAGTAACTGAATTGGACAACATGTCTGCTTCTACATATTTAATATGATGACATGGTGATGATTGTCCTATTGGCTTGGACTAATATAATAAAGTTAACATACCAGCTAATATATATTGTCCATGTTTTGTATGATTGAACTATTTTTAGAAATGTTAGTTTTTTTGCCTACTCCCCTTTAAGCACCCCACCCCATACCTACCCACTAAATGATAGTAAAAGCCAAATGCACAGATAATGAGTAATCTTAGTTTGTCTTCATATACATCTAATTTAGCAAGCACTAACAGTATGAAAGACGACATTTTGAACTGATGCCAATAATTTAACATCTTTACCTTACCTTTCAAAAAAAATCTGTGTACAGTATATTCTTGATCGTATCATCCTCGTTGGTTTCTTCATCATCTACTATTAACGGTAGTCCATCTCTTCGTGTGACTCTTGAGATAGCCACATACATTGTTTGTGCATGAAACCTTGTTTTGGTAGATATTGTCCTACTTTCTTTAGAGATTGCCCTTGACTCTTGTTGATTGTCATAGCAAAGCACACCGATATAGGATATTGTCTTCTTTTTAGCAAGAACGGCCATGCCGATTTAGCCGGTGACATTATTATTCTTGGAATATATACTTTGTCACCTACTTGTGCTCTTGTGATGATCCGTGCTTTGATGAATCTTCTTCAAAGTTGAGTTATTCTCATCCGTGGACCATTGCATAACCCAACACTTTTGTTATTATTACTTAGTAGCATCACAGGTAGTCCTACTTTCAGTCTGAGATCATAATTTAGTATTCCAGAAATTTTTAGGCTGTTTATTAACTCTGTTGGATATAGCATATGTGTATCATCACTTAGAGTAATCGCTTTGCATACAGTGTCGCAGCTTCGATATATTGTTTCCTCGCCTTCTATTTTGTCCATTATATATTGCGGAAGTCCCCTCCTAGAACCATTGTCATGCTGCCGAAGGGTCTCTCATTGTTGTTATCATTTTTATTCCTTAGTACTCCCTCCATTCCCTTATACAAGGCCACAAACTCAAATTACAGGTACCAAGGTAAAATTTAATGACTGCTTTGCAATCAAACTTTTTTTTCGTTAACCGAGATCATTAATAGGCCCGCATGCATGCAAGGAATGAATGAGAAGGAAGTGGCGCAGTGTCATTATGACTAGATGCATGCAAGTATTAAACAAGTTGCTAGTACGAGAAAACATCATTAATGTTTGCCTCGATTACTGTTTGTGGCCTTGTATAGATGCAAAATGTATTTTTCATAGTGGCCTTGTGTAAGGGAATGGAGGGAGTATATCTCTTAGGGTTCTGTCTAGTGCCTCAAAACATATTTTTTTTGCCTTTGGAGCCTCATCCCACAGAATTAGTGATGTTTTATTTATTAGTTCGGGCAAGTGTGAACCTTTTTTGATGTCACATGTTCACTCTTCTGTAAGGATTAAAGGTATATGGAACCTTGAGTGTGCTTTTCTACCTCTTTGTAGAAGTAGCGCTGCAATACCACATGATGTCACTGCTTGTACTCTCTTTCCGTCTGAACGTAATTCTGTTGTGATTGCTTTCAATAGTCTTCCCTGTACCGCCATATCCATCTATAAAAAATGTTTTCTCAAATCCTTGTCAACTGATTCTATTATGTATCCAAATGCGCCGCTGTTCGCTGTTTATATTACACAAAGATACCTAGGTGTTCAACTTTTAGCTCTTCTTTGTTGTAGTTCAGCTCTTCATTGAGTAGCCTGTTTCCAAGTTCTTTTAGTCCTGAGGAGTTTGGCAGTTCGATTCCAGGGTATTCCTTGAGTGTCTGTCCAGCCTGTCTCATAAGCTTTTCAATTTCTAGCAAGCTGCCATCTTTCTTCTGTCTATCTGTTAGACGTAGTGTAGGATAGTTCAAGATTTTTATCTGTTTGCATTCCATGTCTTCACTTAAAACTCCCAACATGATTCCCACATCTTTGTTGGATCTGTAACCTTGCAGTCACATAAGATGGTTGTGAAAAGTTGTCGTAGCTGGTTTCCAGTTGCCTGATTTGATGCCTTTTTGATACACTTAGTGCAGTCTTTGTCGTCATCAAGAAATCCTAATGCTTCACACGCCGCCTTGTATGATTTATAGACAACTCCGTTTACCTTTCTTATGTCTTCAAAAGATGTGCAGAGTAGCATTCTCATGTAGTATTTCGGCCACTTGCTGGATGGGCATAGTAATTCCTTCCAACAGATCCGCGCTTTGTTCCTGTTCCCTTTTTTTTCCTTTTCCATACCCATTTTGCCTGGAACTCTGCATCTGTTAATTATCTGGCTTCTTCACAGTGCTTGTTTGTTTCCATCCACTTCTTAAATTTAGTTATTCCTGCCCTTTCCTTTCTTACTATCTTTGTTAAGTCAGTGGAGTCCGAGAAGATGACATGTTCTTTATTGTGTAGATAACCGCAACTAAAATAGTAGGTGTAAGTTAAATTGCGAGGAATTGTAAATAACAGTTTATTATAATTTAGCAGGCTATTACATGCTTGTGTTCTTCCTAAAGTATTCTCTTTCCTTCATGTCTCGCATGAATTCCTTGAGCTATATGTGGAACACTCGATCAACAATGTCAGGTCGTTCTGATGCCGTTTGCCCTACCTCTTTGAGCTTTATTTTGAGTTTTGACTGCTCTGACAATCTTATTAGGCTTTTATACATTATCTTATTGTTGGATTCATCTTTTTTTTTTGCAGGTTTCGCACCGGGAGATCATGCCTATATGTATTCTGAGTTGCTGGCCGGCGGCGGATTATAAACTAGCGTGACCGACGATGGCAGATTAATAATCTAGCGTGAAGTATTCGGTCGTGGCTACGCAAATCGGGTGCATGTGATGTGCGTCTCTGGCCGGCCGTGGATTAATTAAGTAGCGTAGCTAGCTTTGTCCAAGAGAATCAATCAGGGAAGCCAGCTCTCGCATGAGTCTATTTTTGCTCGATCAGGCAGATCGAACTATATAGCTTTGAGGTGCCCTCAGCATGCATTTTCCTTTGAGAGGAGTTGTGTGTCAGGGTTTAATCTGTTGGGGGGAGGTCGCCGGCGAGCTGGGATGAGCTCGGATCTGTTAGCTTTTTTCATCTTGATTCACATGTATCTGCATATTAGTTTGCTTGTCCATGCATATAGCTAGTTGTAGCAGGTTGAACTGGGTTGTCCAACAAAAATTAATGTGGGTCGCTGGCTAGCTTGGTCACCTTGCAAAGGATCGCGGCTGCATTTGGTTCAAGTGCGATTAAGTTGGAGTGAATTGCAGAAAACCACCACATTAGCGCCTACGTTTGCGAAAAAAAACGTTTTACGAATTTGTATCAGAAACCACTGATTCTCGGTCTAATCTTTTGCAGAAAACACTAATTGGTCGCTTTGGACATTTTAACCTCGATTATGACATGTGGGCGCGCTTTTGCTGACATGGCGTAACGGTTGGTTCCTAACGGCGCTAGATAGGGTTTGATATAACTTTACCGAATAGCCCCTGGTATTTTGCATAGACATCCTTCAATCAGAATAAAAAACGCAATCAGCCCCCTGGCTAGCCCATCTCGACGGGGATGCACCCGAACGCCGGCGCCTCACCTGCTCGCCGTGGGCACGCAAACAAATGGGCCGCTGCCCGCGTGCGCTGCTCCTAGGAGCAGCCGCGGCACTGCTGCACCCGCTGCGTCCGCCGGCGCCTCACCTGCTCGCCTCGTCCGCCGGCGCCTCACCTGCACCCACTGCATCCGCCGGGGCCTCACCTGCTGCACCCGTCGGCGCCACACATGTTGGCTTTGTCCGTCGGCGCCTCACATGTACCCGCTACACCCCCCGACGCCTCACCTGCTTGCCTCGTCCGCGCCAACGGGCCGGCGAGCTGCACCAACACTATGGGGCGGCGGCGGCGGCGGCCATGAGCAGCAGATGGCGGCGAGCAGCAACTCGAGATGGTGGCGGGGAGAACCAGTGAGCGCCGACAAAGAGCAGGTAGAGGCGGCATGCGGGGAATCCGGCGGGGGGCCGGCCGATCGCGCGGGATCCACGAACGCGGCGTCGGGACTCCCCAACCCCAAGGCCAGCCGCCATTTTAGAGGAAGAGTAGAAGAAGAAGAGTAGTCAAAGGGCGGCTGCTGGACCTCGCCGGCGTCGAGGTCGCACCTCCTCTTCTCTCTGGCGTACTTCAGCAACAGCAGATCCCGATCTGGATCGAGAGGGGGAAGAAGATGTGTTTTTGTGACGGAGTTTTTTGGAAAAGACCAGTCTAACGTCCGTCTACCCTGAACCGTTATGCCACCTCATCAAGTACGGGACCCACATGTCATAATGGAGGTTAAAATGCCCAAAGCGCCCGATCAGTGTTTTCTGCAAAAGATTAGACCGAGAATCAGTGGTTTCTGATACAAATTCGTAAAATGGTGTTTTTCGCAAACCTAGATGCTAATGCAGTGGTTTTCTGCAATTCACTCATTAAGTTGAATGCACGCATGTACAATTGCATTACCACGTGAGTTCGTCACCTCGAGCGTTAGTTGTGCCATTGATCGAAGGCTCATGGGATTCTGGAGACAGCTGTCGAGTCCATGTGTTTCATGTTCACATGTACACAAACATTTGTGTGTTTGTGCGCACACGCACGTTTTCTCGAGCTCAAATGTAGCTATAAGAACTTTGGCAATATAATTATTGGAAAATACTATGGAAACTATAACAGTTAAAAACATGCATTGGAATAACCATCAATTCATATCAATCCCATGACTAAGATTGGATCAGTGACGAGCGCTCAACATGTTTAACTTGCAATTAATATTATACAAAATATTAATATCAGTGATAATCATATAATTATCATGCAATTAATATTTTACCTAATACAAACATGAAATTAATCTTGCCTAATATCAATGTGCAATTAATATTTTACCAAATATCTCTAAAAATATATTCTACTACACCAAATATGAACGTGCATTGAATCGTACGCATTTATACTAGTCATAAAAAAATCCGTTGGAGTATAGCCGTTGGACAATTAATATTGGAATATAGCCGTTGGACAACTAATAGTCCCATGGCCGCTGGTATAATATAGCCGTTGGACAATTAATAGTCCCGTGGCCGTTGGTATAATATAGCCGTTGGACAATTAATATATTCCAACGGCTATATTTTTAGTAATAAGGCTATAAATACAACCGCTATGTATTCATTTTCAGACGACGAGAGAGAGAGAGAGAGAGAGCCAAGTCTACATCTTTTAGTGTGATCTCCACAATAGTTTGATCTTGGACTTCTCCACCCTCAGATTTCAGTGTGATCTTGGCCAGTAATCCTCCGTTGATTGGTTGGTGCGCTGCTCTGCTCTCTTCCTCTCTTGATCCATCATGTCATATATGAACTCTCCTCATGTCTTCACATTCCACTTTTTCTGCTGCAGGTGGCCAGGCTAAGACGATGTCTCTGTCTTGTGGAAGATGCACGCGGCGCGATGAATACAACTACAAAAATTCGGAGGATGAAAATAAACATTTCTTGGTTCTTATGTTGGGTGATTTCCAACAAAAGATGGTAACTAATATCTATTGTTAGATTTAGTCCCACTCCATCATGCATGTTTTGTTTCATATGCGTTTAGGCACTAGCTACTTTCCTAAGCATTCAACATGTTTCCTTGAAGCGTGTTTGGACCTTGTTCAGAAACTGTATCGTTTCAGCAGACATATTCTTAAATTTCTTTGTGCAGATAATCCCAAAAGAGTGTGTGCGATGCCTGAAAGGCGAGATCCCGCATGAGATTAACCTAGAAACTCGAAACAGGGACAGTTACACAATTACGGTTGCCAAGTACCAAGAAAAGCATGTTCTTACAGTGGGTTGGGCCCAATTCGTTGAGAACTTCCATCTAAAGTTGGGTGATTCCTTACTATTCAGATACAATGGAGACTCTCTGTTTAGTATTGTAATTTACGATAAGCTTGGCCGTGAGAAAGCATCATCTGTCCTTGTTGATCCTTTTCCACCACAAGTCCAAGGAAGACGCAACGAAATCAGGTGAAGTATCTAGCTAGTCTTTAATTATTATGTACGATACCATTTCATAGGGCAAGACCAAATCTCACTTCAAATGGCTTTTGCACTGCAGGTCTGCTAGAAAAATGAACGCGCTTTGTGGAACATGTGAAATCTGGGATGAACATCACTATATGAACTTGGACGATGAAAAGAAATATTTTTTGATGCGCATGATGGGTGATTTCCAAGATAAGATGGTAACTCATATTCAAAACAGTACCACTCCCTTAGGTCATGTGATTTTGTTGTTTCTCATGAGACTAGCTATGTTTTTCTTCATTATTCTACTTTAAATTATGTGTACCATGTGTAGTTATTGCATCACTGTGGACACTTTTCCAATTAATTTGATGACTACATTTATGCCAGCATGATAGCATATTCAAGTATGTTAGTTCGCCCAACAAGTCCTTGTGGTTTGGTTGCTGTTTAATTCTGTATCTTGTTTACAAACTGTTCTTTCAAACAATATAATCTCTTGAAACGTATTTCCGCAGATCATCCAAAAGGAATTTGTCCAGCGTTTCAAGGGAGAGATCCCAGGAGAGATTGAACTTGAAACAATGAATAAATGTCGATACAAAATTGAAGTTGTCAAGAACCAAGAAGAGCAGCTTGTGCTTGCCGGAGGATGGGGGAGTTTCATACAGAAGTTTAGTCTAGAGATGCATGACAGAATAATATTATTCAGATATAATGGGAACTCCCGGTTCAGTGTCATAATCTTGGATGAACTTGGGTGTGAGAAGGCTTCATCCGTTGTCAATCCGCTCCCGCCTTGTGCACTTGAAAGGCACACAGATGGTGCTGAAACCGTGAGCCAACATCCTTCCGATGGTCCCGTGGATTGTTCTCATCCGCTCATGGTAATGCTACCGCCTGCTCACTTTCATCATCAGCAGCAGGCCATCCTAATGCAGCCTCCCCTGAATCATTCCTCCTCCTCCAAGTCATCAGCTGGTATAAAAATAGCACATAACATATTCTCCCCCTTTTAACAAACATCTATCTTTTATACCTGTATTTATCAGTTTCTGTTTACACACACAGGAGAAGGAGATGGCTCTTTCTTGTCACATGATCATGTCCGGAATGCACTTGGTTTCAGGTGCGTTGTTAGAAGAAATCCAACCTCATCTCAGAAGCAGCAGAAGAAGGACGGTTATATTACCACGGATAAGACCAAGCTAACCTCTGCTCAGGAGCAGCAGGTGAAAGACATGGTCCAGACTATCCATTCACGCAGAAGTGGCATAACCATCTTTGTTGCTCTTGTGGGCAAGGCCAATGTTCATCCAGGATTCTCCCTGGTGAGTAGCTCCCTCCATATTTATTTGTTGCTTCGACCATGCACATTCAAGTCTGTTAACTTGCTTATCTTTATGGACAAACGCACAACACTATTTTTTATGCTGTAATAGTATACATAACTGGTCATACCTCAGTTTATGAATTACATGCAATATTATTTTACTTCTAATCTACCAACTCTTGGGTTTTAATCTGTAACAGACTGTCCCAATCTGGTACGGGGAGGAATATTTTGGAGATGGGAAAGTCATCTGTTTCCAGCTAGGTGAGAAGAAATGGAATGCGAGCTTCAGCAGTTCGCGCAAGGATTATCGGATCGAACGCGGATGGAGGAGGTTTGTCTAGGACAACTGTTTGAAGAAGGGTGATATCTGCCTCTTTGAGCCATTGAGCAACCAGGGGAGTGCCATGGAAGTCCATATCATCCATGTGAATGATGGCAATTGACTGATTGTTATGCCACCCATATTGCTGCTTTGCCGATCTCCCTAACGGCAGTTGTTCTTTTGGTGATGTGGGGTTTAAGATTTATGTAGGCTAGTAGAGTCATGGTTATACTAATTAGCTGATGCCTACTTAACCTGCATAATGATGGAAGTTATTCTTACTGCAACCTACAGTTTGGTTCAACTTTGAATTAGTGATGTCAGTGTGCCGAATTTAATACTGGTTTGGTTTATTGGTTTCTGACTTTCTGGACTCACTTCCTTCAAATCCGGCATGTCAACCGTGCCTCTTGTTGCTATGATTATTCTTTTCTGTTTCTTTTTTCTTGGTACATCGGTGGAAGGAAATAACTGCAAAGGCCATCTCATCCTAAGGTAACATAAGAATTGGAAATATGTCATGATTAATTGAAGTATCAAATAGTCATTTCATCTAAATAAGCTCAAAGAGGAGGACCTTAAGATAACAAAAACTGAGCTTTCATCTCTTACTAGCTAAATACATGTGCGGTCGCCAGGGGAAAACAAGCGAAGTACGTGCCGATCGTTTAATTCTATTTTTGGAAACGCATAGGGAGTAACATATGTCTAGTTTTCACTACATAGCTGTAAGAGCGAATGCATTTCTTTTCCTCCCTCTCCAGTGGCGGAGAGTGACAAGCAAGCAAGAGGGGGTCAATTTCAAACTAAAAGAAAAAATATGCATGAAAACAAGAGTGCGTCATGACATAAATTGAAACAAAATGTGCATCTTGTGCATATATCTTGTTCACTCTTTCTTAACCTCTCTTTCTTTTGGAAAAGGACTGCGTGGTACTTATTTTCTGAATTAGTACATGGCTGACTGCCCAATACTGTGACGGTCTGACTGATTTAACATCTGAGTCTAGTCTCTTTAATACATGGCAATGGAAATTTACTTTGCTTGCTCCTTCAGTCCTTCCTCCTTCGACAGTTGTAGCGACCCGACCCGAATGGATCAAAGTCTCTGTGCTTAAGTGTCATCCCTGGATCGGTATGCTGACACACACAGTACTCGAGGATTTATAACAGAGGTAAATCACATGTATAAAGTAACGTAAATACTATTACCTCAATCCATATAGCGGAAGTAACAACAAGGTTGTGGATTCCCATCAACACCAACGGCAAAGTTGAGTGTAGAAATCGTAACCCTAACGTATCACTTACTCGTCGTAAGAATTCCTGCAACATGAGACGTTGCAGCCATGTAGGTCAGTACATTGAATGTACTGGCAAATTCACACCATAGGATAATGATGAATAATAGCTATCACTATATGCATATTTGGCTGGTGGAGGCTCTAGGTTTAACATGATTTTGCGAAAAGCTAATTTTTTTCCTACAACAAAAGAATTTATTTTATTTAACTATCATGGTGGTTGAAACATTGAGAAGGTAAAACCCCCTCTCAATCCCAATTAAAAGTAATCATTAATCCCAACAAATTAATTTAGAGTGATGGGATTCAATATGAAAATCCAAGAACCAGATACTCAAGATGTCCATAACCGGGGACACGGCTAATCATGATTAGTTTTTACACTCTGCAGAGGTTTCTGCACTTTTCCCCACAAGACTCGATCTCCTCCGTTGGATTTCTCGCACTACATGGTGTTTGAGAAACAGATGACCGAGACACAGTCTTTCAGAAACATTTACTCTTTACTCTGGGTAGACAGTTACACCTACTTTCCCCTACATCTGCTAGCCTACCACTGAAAGAGGTCATGTAACATACTCAACTATGCTAGAGCCCATAATAGCTTGTGGCTGCACACGGAAGTTTCTAGCATGAATAATCTTATGATCCCTTTGAGCCTGGGTGGCGGACCGTAGGAGGATCACACGGTATATCCCCGGGGTCTCCTAGGACAACACTGGTATATCCCCAGGTGCCCAAACAAGCAATCCACCCAGATGTGTATTAAAGTTGCCACCTTAAGTTGAACCATTAATTAAAAATCTCACATCTGTCATGGATACACTCAAAACCCAATCCACGTCTACGAGCATAGCATGGCAACATAAGCATAGCGTGGAAGTAACTCCCAAGGGTTTTATAATAAAAGGGCAATAGGTTCTACCTCATCATCTACTTCCCAATACCCACAAGTTAATCACATCCTAGTCATGTAGTGTTTGAGGATAAAACTAATGCATAAAAACTGGGTATAGAAGAGTATGATCAAAGTGTGAACTTGCCTTGTACTGTTGATGAAGATCCTTCGCACTCATAATTCCTGATAGTTCTACTCGTCACACTCCGTTCAATCTAACATGAGCAAGCAATTGCATACATAAGCACTCATGCAAAAGAATCGAAGAAAAGATCTCGAAAAACTTCGAAAACTAGCAATTAACTCTTGCAACAGAAAATAATTTCTAACAGTACCAAAATTGGGTGGATTTGGTCTTATCAGAAAGTTTAGGTCAAGAGCTTCAATTAGCAAAAAGAATCAATTAAATCGGAGTTACGAAACTCAAGTTATAGCCAAAACAAGTTTGAATATGAATCTGAACAAATTTCGAAATTTGAAAGTTGCAAAAAGTTTATTTGATAGATTCACTAGAAAGGTGGAATCAAGACAAAAATATTGGCGTTGGTTTCGTCTAATTTGGATGAACGAGTAAAAAGTTATGGCTATTTGAAAAATCAGGGCCAAGCTGTTTTACGGAAGAAAAAGAGTTATGGCTAAAAGAATTCTAGTCCTAAAATGTAAATACAAGGACTAATTTATAAATCTAATTATTCTACCGTACTAGTCTAGAAATAATAAGCTACGGGAGTATATAAAAAAATACGAAGAAAGATACCTTTATAAGGTAGAGAAAAGATGACTTCCGAGAGAGAAGACAACTTTCAGAAGTCCCGCCGGAGAGAAGAAAAATATTTTTATTTAGTGAATCTAGTCAAACCAAAATATATTGATTTAACCCGAATCGGATGATTTTTGGAGGCTCTATGGGTCTATATTTATAGGTGGAAAGGAGGCTTAGAGGTCAAAAACTAAGCAATGTGGGACTAAACGTAAACAAAAGGCAGACGAAAGATATAGGAAAAACAAAGAAAAGAAACGACGCCAGGAAAAACAAAGAAAAGAAACGACGCCGCATGGGCCTTCGGCCGGCCTGCGCGTGTGCGCGCATGTGTGCGTGCGCGGAGTTTTTTTTTTTAACAGAAAATAAATAAATTAAAGGACAACTGGAAAAATAATATAGTCCGACCTGCTAGCTATGTTGCGCACGCTGGTGAAGGATAGCAGTCGGTCGCTCGTACAGTTTTTTTTTTTAGAATAAAAACAAAAAAAGGTAAACGGAAAATAAGAAAAATTTCCATAGGTATATTATATATCAAAATTTTCAGAAAAAGATTTCCTAAAAGATGAACATATTTTCAGCGGCAAATAAATTTCACAAAAATTTAAATAAAGCAAACAGTGCTACTGCTGCAATAAAACCTAATAAAAATCATTTTAAAAATACCAAAATGATTTCAAATTTATTTCCCTCTAATTTTATATTGAAGGGAATCATTTTACCCTAATTTCCATATATTGTATTTTTGGATAAAAATAAATTGAATAAAAACCAAATAACTCCAAATTGAAAATAATTTCAAAGGGACTTTAAATTTGATTGTTTTAAACTTCCAACTCATATTTCATATAATTTGAAGAAGTCATTTTATCTCCTCTCATGAAAATCATTGAGTTGCATAAAGTTTTCGAATTTGGAATATTTCCAAATGGAATTCAAAACCCTTTTCATTTATTTAAATGGAAGAAGTGATATCATCTTCACTCTAGGGTTTTGTGATGAAATGAATATGAATTCATGGAGATCATAAATGCAAGGTGAAAGTTTTGGGAAAGTCATTTTATTCCCTCTCATTCAACTTTCAAAAAGTTTCCAAATTTCACTCAATTTCACACAAGCAACCACACCACAATCAAACAATCAATCAAAACTATTTATTTAATATAACATTCCAAAATTTAGAATTTTGGGATGTTACAACAGTAGTTCACTATTGTATCA
Source organism: Thinopyrum elongatum (assembly GCA_011799875.1). Taxonomy (NCBI): domain Eukaryota; kingdom Viridiplantae; phylum Streptophyta; class Magnoliopsida; order Poales; family Poaceae; genus Thinopyrum; species Thinopyrum elongatum. Next base: position 534,969,561 of record CM022302.1, read on the forward strand.
GCCGAGAAGAGAAAGGGAGCAGCAAGTAGCACGAGAAGAGAAGGAGCATTAGGGTGGCGTCCAGATCGTATGCAACAGCAAGCAGCCGGTGCCGCGGACGGCGATCACACGTTGGGAGAAACGAAGCGTGAAGGGCTGCACATCGATGCATTGGACAGGCTGGGGAGGTGAATTGTTATTGGGCTTGACCAGAATACCTGATACTAAAAATAAAAATTGTCTTTTGGAGAGGGGGGGGGGGGTCGTGGCCTCCTTTGGTCTCCACAAGGCTCCTCCAGTGTCCCTCTCGGCCATGATGTGCACCATACCGTGTACTCAATTGCTTTCACGCCTTAAGAGATTATTCTACTTCAGTCGCTAGAT